>CM071717.1:12640760-12659231 GCA_036630335.1 Physaria fendleri | reverse complement strand
GTGAAACCTGACTAACCGGTGTCAAAACCGGCGACATCAGGTTCATTTCTCCTCACACTCAACCCTATATTGAAGATCTGCCCGTTTGTAGTCTCGTCGACGTTAACCACCACCGCAAGTCGTCGGAATTATGTAGAGGTAAGATTTCCATATTCAGTGAGCGTCGGAAGTCTCGTCGACGTTAACCACCACCGCAAGTCGTCGGAATTATGTAGAGGTAAGATTTCCACCATCCCTCTCCAATCTTTCAGGTGAGCCTGATGTTGTTCCATATGAGCGTTGAAGTCGATGCGGCTGTTTGATTTAATAAAATTTTCTCGGTTTATTCAATAATTAATTTTAAAAAATTTTATTGGTTATTTTGAATTTAAATTATTTTAGAGTTATTATTTTATCAAACATTTCTGGATTATTTTTGGAACTTTTATTTAATTATTATGTTGGAGAAATAGAGTCGTTTCACATTGTTCCAACTGCAGTGAGCAGAGATAGAGTGAGCAGAGATAGAGGAGATTGTGTAGCCGAAATCACATGATCTGCAGAGATAGAGGAGATTGTGTAGCCGAAATCACATGATCTATATCCATTTCATATCCATGAGGGACATTACCCGGTGCTTCTCTTACTCTGTACAAAGAACACAGGAACATACCACACAGACAAAGTGATAAATTTAGGGAAAACTGTTATTTAATACACATACTTTTCCCGTTTCGCAATTTTAAACACAGATTCTAGCTTCCCCATTTAAAAACATGGACTATTTTTCAATTATCAAAATTAAACCCCAATGTTTGAATTTTTCCCTAATTTAAACACCCCGTTAAGGCACTTTTAATCTGTTAATTTGACGTTAAAATAGTGTTACTGTTTCTATTAATTAAAACGGTGCGTTCTGACTTGTTCATTAAAAATTGTTATTTAATACACATACTTTTTCCGTTTCGCAATTTTAAAAAAAATTGTTATTTAATACACATACTTTTTCCGTTTCGCAATTTTAAACCAGACTCTTGCTTCTCCATTTAAACTAGATTTTTTCTTGAGATATTATCTCGGTTGATTTTTATTTTAATACTAAATCGATATTTTTAAATGGGAAAACTAGAGTATAGGTTTAAAATTGCGAAACGGAAAAAGAATGTGTATTAAATAACATTTTTCCGACAAGAGAGAAAAAGTCAATAATAAATGAGTAAGATGGATGTCATACACATTTCGATCTCCCTCACTGAAATATGCAATCACAGCTTGACTGAGATCACCATGATACTCCTGAAATTATTTGAGAGAAAAGGTAAGACGGGAAAAAAGAAACAAATGATCAATTATTTTGATACTATAATAGGATACATATCAAAATCAACTCTTAAATTCGAAGAAAAATATTCATGAAAAAATCATCAGGAAGTACTAATCACTAGAATCTAGGAGATATCATCAAGCCAAAGAGCAATGCAAGAGCAAAAACCTCCTATAAACTCAATCCAATTCGAATGACCTAAACTTCTGAAAAACAACTTTGATTACAAACCCAACTAATCAACTATCGTAGAACAAAATAATTGTGGGAGAAATTAACAAAACTGTGGGAGAGAAAACATCCGAAAATCAAATGATCTGTCGTCACATCGAACTTTCACTGTACCTACTCCAAGAACTTTGAAAACATCCAATAGAAAGCGAGAAAGCATCTTAAATGAGTAACTGGAATCACCTCGAGTTCCTGAATGGCTGCATCTTAAATGAGTAACTGGAATCACCTCGAGTTCCTGAATGGCTTCGAGCCCGAATATATTACAATGTTTCATAGAGACACTCAACCACCACACCAAACACGAAATAATGTTAGTTTTGTTTCTATTGTAAATGTTATATTATTTTTTTTTTTTAATGAATGTTAAATTTATTCACAAAAAAAAAACTGAATCAAAATAAAGTTTAGAACATAATTTTAGGAAGCATAGGCAACCCTTTAATTAATCCAGTCTATGTCTGAATTGAAACCAAGCTTGAAGAGCCAAATTAAAGAGGTTTTCGTCCGCGACCACGACCTACACCTCCATTCTGCTTAGCACCACGCATCAGTTTTGGCACCACGCATCAGTTTTGAGTTAGACCTTGTGGTCCTAGTACTTCCCAGCTGAGAAGACTTATTAATAGAAACCGAGACTGAAGAAGTCTCAAGTAAATCCCGTGGCAACTCCTGTTTTGAACATTCCTTATCTTCACCAATCTCATCTTCTTCTTTCTCCTCCAAGCATTTATATCTCGAAGGTGAACCAATACTCTGATTCGACTTATTTGTAGAATCCGAGATTGAAGAAACTCCAGCTAAATCTCGGTGAACCAATACTCTGATTCGACTTATTTGTAGAATCCGAGATTGAAGAAACTCCAGCTAAATCTCTTGACACCTCTAGATTGGCATCGTCCTTTACTTCTCCAATCTCACCTTCTTTTTTCTCCTCTAAACATTGAAATCTTGAAGGTGAACCAATACTCTGTTCCTCCACATTTTTCTGCAAACTTCGCTGTCTAACAGAGACTTTGCTTTGATCCACTTTTCACTTAAATCATCCAAAGGTTCTACATCAAATATCGGATTATCATAAGCTGTGGCTACCTGCATTTCCTGCCCCTCCAATGAACGATCCCCTTTAGGAAAATCTGCACCTCTACTTGTTGTTACACCATCACTAGTGTTCCTTATCATCACTTCTTCACCACCCATGACCCCTTTATCAACTCCTTCCGAATTTACTGCACCAACAGACTGCGCAATATCTTCTCTCCCTTTCTCCTTACTACGAACCTCCTCCAAAGAACCATCTGTACTAGGCACTTCTCCATCTCCCATCTTCTCCAATCTAATATCACTTTCCTTCTCAGCCAAATCACCATTACCAACTTTCTCCACATCATTAGTTGGACAGTTCTTTGGAGAGTGACCCCACCGTGAACACAAACTGCACTTCATAGAGAGCCAAGGGTAAGAAAATGAAATCACAACATTAAGACCTCTTTTTGATCGAAATCTATGTGTTTTTGGCAACTCCCCATTCAAATCTACATTAACAAGTACTTTCGACTCATCGAATTTCATACACAATTCCGTGTCCATGTGAAGCTTTTTTGGTTCTCCAACCCTACTTGCTAAATAGCTCAACCCCTTGTGATTAAAAAGCTCCCTTGGAACTCCTTTAAGAGTCAATGGTAAGGACTTCATCAACAATCTCAGATTGAGGAGCACATTTTTCAACTGTCATTGGAATGCCAGCAATATGCCATATTCTCCGACGAAGAGCCTTGACCCTTACCGCTTGAAAGAGCCTTGACCCTTACCGCTTGATTTCGAATGACAAACTTCACTGTATTAACCCCCACCTTGTACACCTCAATACTTGCATCTTTACCTCTAATGGCCCAAATTTGTTTGCAAATCTTATGTATAACACCCACATAAGGAGCTTTATCAACAAACCTACCAATCAAGATGTCTGACTAAATTGGTTGCACATCCTCAAAAATATCCTCTGGAATCATACTAACTTTTTCTCCATCAATTTCTTCCACTACAACATCTAATTTAGAAATTTTTGGCACTTTAGCCACCACCGCCGAGTACGATCGCTTCTGATTACGATCAATTGCACCACCTCCGTTCTGAAATTCATTCCCAGACGAAGCTTGACCCTCTGTTTCAACAGAACGAGAAACAACCTCATCACGAGCAAAACTATCACGCACCCTCTGTAAATCCTCTTGATTTACTCCACCAGAAGAAGACATCGACGTCATCCCGTCGAGAGACGCCGATCAAACCTTCGAGATCTTCAGTCACCACCAAAATCGCTCGTCTTGTTGAGATCACCTTTTTGTCGCCGTCCTTTTTGTCGCCGTCTATTGTAAATGTTATATTATATATATGTATAGTCTATTTTTTTTTCTATTGTAAATGTTATATTATATATATGTATAGTCTATTTTTTTTAAAAATATGGGCCCTCCGAAAATGGGAGCCCAAGGCAATGGTCTTATATGCCTTAAGGCACGACCCTGGTAGAGAGTCGTCTTAACAGAGTATCACAACAGAAAGTGAACTCGAGAGGAACGTGAGAGACTTTTGGTTATGAACTATTTATAAATACTTACTTTAGAATACTAGATGATTTAAGATTTTGGTTATGAACTATTTATAAATACTTACTTTAGAATACTAGATGATTTAAGAGGTTATTGCCAAAAGAAAAAAAAAAAATGATTTAAGTGGTATACAATGTAAAATGCCAAAAAAAATTAGTGGTATACAATGTAAAGTGCCAAAAAAATAATTAAGTACTCCTTTTTCATATGGTAATCAGCTACATTATTTTGTTCAAAAACGATATCATTTCCGTACATCAGCATAGGACGGGGAGGGAGATCAGTTGACGAATCTATCCGATACAGCAACAGGGCTTTCTCAAAGAGTCCACATAATCAGATGTTGTACATATATCTAAGAATGGGTAAATAATAATATACAGATTTACAAATGTTCTGCTTCCACAGTGACTTATCTTTGTCTTAACGTATCCGCTAAGCCATAGTTTGAACTCTCCCGTAGTCTCTCTCTCCTCCGTCTGTCGACGTGCACATCACGTGGCACAACAATCGCGTGTTCGGCTCGTCTACGCTGCTTCTGTTTGCTATCTTTATGGACTCGGTGAAGTTGTTGGTAGTAGTTAGACTCATTGTGCTCCCGTTCACTCATCTTCTGCAGAACCTCATCTTTTTCCCCATGATGGTGTTTCTGTCTCTCGTGCGTCCTACGATGATGTTTATGGGTTTTGACATCATGCCCATGCTTGTACTGATGTTGGTGATGACGGCGTTTCACGGCGTCTTCTCTGGTGGGTAATAATCTCCCATAGTCTGACTCAAAATGATCTTCCCACCAGTCGTATAATGGATCATAGAGTCCCTTCTGGTGCAAGAGCCAGAGCAGGACACAAGCTGCAGACAGAACCGTTATTTCGACTTATTATTTTATCCATTTTTGCAATTGCGGTTGCAGTTGAAACGCTTACTTGTTTGAAAGATAGCAAGGAGAAGTCCCAACATAACCATCCAGCTCAAACAAACGTATTGAATGTGGCAGCTGAAGTCAAAGAAACTCGAGCATTTATTTCTGCACATATATCGATTGGTTCAGTTTTCAAGTTATCATTATTCTCAAGAAGAGTCAAGTCAGGAGAAGTGTGTAACCTGCCAGTTTCTCCGGTGGTGACGAAATCTACCAAAGCATTGATGATTTTCGTCCACAATAGCCTAATTGATTCTAAGAAACCTTTTGGATAAGTCTCTGGAATTTGGAATGGATTAGCTACCTGCACATTGAAGACAATGGTCACTTAATGATGAACATCCTCATTAATCAAGAAACGTTTATATTCAATTGTAGAAGAAACCTGAGTTCCATTGTCAAGTATGGTGGCAGTGGTGCTGAATTGACACTCGGCTCTGTCTACTTCGTTGAACTGAGAATCCTTGAGTATAGCTACACACAAACAAAACAGAGCATCGGTGATGCAAGGAATCAGGGAATTCTAAGAGAACGTGAGTCTTGTATAAGCAATCACCTGTGCATATATACTTGGCCGCCTGATCTTTTGTCGGGTACAGCTTAAAAGATCGAGTTGTAACTGCTTTTGGTTTTAGAATAAAGAATTGCTCCTGAAACAATATCAAGTTTCTATCATTCCTCTACCAGTGCTTTTCCTTTAAAGATTAACTGACAGTTACTTACCTCAACGAAAGCCACGCCTTTGGAGCAATCAAACTGTGCAGGAGGAAACCTGGTGTGATTAATACACCTAGAAAAAATTATCACTATCAAACTAGCAGACAAGGTTTAGTTTTAAATAATACCGTTAAGCTATAAGATGCTTCTACTTCACCAGTATTCTTGGTTGTGACTGTAGCAACTCCAAATTGTGTAACTGCCTCGGAATAGCGATGTTTATGATCATACCAGGGCTCCTGCAACCATGGAGACTTTACTTTTTCTTTATAAATTAGCACTTGGAAAAGATGAACACTTTTTTTTTTTTACTTCTGAAAAACGAATTCAATATCATCAGCTCTTAGTTCTATCACTAGATTTGTGTTTTTACTTCTGAAAAACGAATTCAATATCATCAGCTCTTAGTTCTATCATCAGATTTGTGTTGAGTGTTTCTGTGACTCCAATGGAGAATGAGTGAGGCCCTGCATTCTGTTATCATGTGAAGGGCATTCAGTCAGCCAACAACAAATAATATTTCTATTGATTCAGAAACTAGTAAAGCTGGAAGATAACTGGATGTTGATTGATCCTCTCGAATCTTCCTTCCAGGGTATATAATGGAAGTTGGTGTCGGTTGATGCGGTTTATATCTGCCTGAAAATGACTAGTTATCGGTGAAGTGGAGAATTTACATATAAGGTGGTAGACTGTTATGAGTACTGACCTCACGAAAGTTCCACAGTTGATTGTGCAAGCAACTCCAATATGGTGAAGAGCAGAAATTTGGTTGGCTGTTGAAAGCTTCATAGCCAACCCCGATTTTATCACATTCTAGGCCAGCCAATGTAAATCTCACTCTTTCAAGCAGCATCCACATTGAATAGTTTCCACCTAAGCTCCCTGGTTGTCCCTCTGCAGCTGCCTTTTCTCACGGAAAATTCTTTTAGCATTACAAAGCAGCGCAAGTTCAATACTAAAAGGATAAGCAGTTACCTCTCTTGGGATTACAAGATATGAGTCCTCGAAAGAAGGAATATTTGTGTAACTAACAAAGTCTCCAATGCGACTAACCTTGAGGAAATTATCATTTGCCATAGCTGTCCTATTTTCAGGACCAATGATCACTTCCTGACAAAAAGATTTTTAAAAATTAAGACAGAATAACTCAGAACAAAACCAGCTTGAGATTTTTAAAAATTAAGACAGAATAACTCAGAACAAAACCAGCTTGAAAACAGAAAAAAAGGGAGATTATTGAAGTGAACCTACTGAAACTCTAGTTACTGTCTTTAACTCAACCCGCACACTAAATCCTAGTTAACGTTGTCAAATGCTAAAAACATGGAACCTCGAGGAGAAAACACAAAACCATGAAGACCAAAAATCCACATAATGATAAAGCATATTTTGCATCGTGAAAATAAGAGCATTGAGTTGTAATTCATCTTAGGATCCATACCAGTCACCTGGAAAACATAGGCAGTGCGCAGTATTTGCCTTCCCTTTAATTATCTTATCAACTATTGAAAGTCAAGTGAAGAAATGAGAGTCCAAATATTCTTTAGAGATACAGAGGAGGGAGTGACTAAGAAAAGAAACACGTACAGATATCTCCACAAGATGAAGGCATTCTTCGTTGTGGTCCACATGGACAACATATTGGCTGAGTCTGCTGCAGATAATTCCCCTTCTCATCTCGTAACCTGTATGATTATCCGTAGAAATTAGCGAAAGATGCTCATCAGAAACCAACATGTGTTTATTTCTGGTCTGTAAAGGTTAGTTTTCAGAGGCCTTAGGGACATCATGGAAAAAAAAGAGTTTAAGATGCCTTGCCTCTCACATATTTGTACAATATCAGGTCCAGCATCTGGTTCACATTTTCTAGTGGTAACGTAATACTCCTGAGGTTTGTAAGGTACATCCTTGAACGTTAAAAAGACATTTCAAGTGAGTCGAAAATCATACTAATCTCAGAAACTAATACGGCTAAAATCAGAAAATCTAAAGACTAATTCATGATAATCAAATCCTGAACCCAAGACCCAATGTCTTTTGTAGACCATCAGGACTAATATAAGTTCGTACCCTAATGTAAGTAAGATCATAGAGAGCATATACTGCTGATTTGTTAACTGTAATGACCGGTGGAATCCGTAAGGTTTGCATATTGGTACGAATTATCTTCCACCTCCACGATTTCCGCTACAATGGAAGCATCTCCTCCACTCTTTATTCGTCATGAAACCGAACAAACTTAAACTCAAATCGCAAATACATAAAGCAGAAAAGATAAACATGGAGAGAAGGCTTACGGATCCACTGGGAACAGCGAGATTCAATACGATCTTAGTAGAACAATTGAGATTCCCTGAATCCGATGTCTTCCCTGAATCCGATGTCTTCTCACATTTCTCGAGCTTTGATTTCGACAAAATCTGAACTCCATCGACTTCGTTTACAACACCGAGGAAAATAGCGGTAACGGCACAAGCCATCACCACCACCACGTTCGTCATTTTTATTAATAAGTTACTATCTCTCTCGCGAAATGAAATTGTGCTTCGTTTGAACCAGTGATTCTTCGTTTTTCCAACGGTTGCTTTGGGTTTCCAATCTCAATCAATCGGAAAAACCGGCAATTACGAGTGAACTAAAACTAAACCAATGCATTAATCGTTTTTTCTTTAAAAACAATACCTAATTTTTCCCCCAACACAATACTGATTATCATCATTCTTTACAATGAAACATGAGGGTCTCTCAGACTCATGGCACCCAATTTTTTTATATACTAATGAATAAATGTCTCAACTTTAGGACATTTACCACTTTCTAATAAGCTTTCTCGGCATATGGGTGGGTAAAAACGGTCCAAACTCAATATATCGGAAATACCACCACAACAAGACGGTCTACTTATACGAGCCACATAGGTGAAAAGCCGTTTATGAGGTTTGTTGGGCTGATCAAACAATTTATGTGGAAAGCTCTATCTGGAGCAGTACTAGCGACAATTAATCTAAAGCAACGTGGAATGAGAATTGAAGAGACTTGTCAAGCCTGTGGTGGTTTAGAAGAGAATCTAAATCATATACTTTTCAGTTTTCCTTTGGCCAAACTGATTCGGGCGTTGACAGATATGTCGTTGCCTCCCAATGGATTCGACCACAATAGTTTATATGCAAACTTTGATTACATACTGTCAAACAGATTAAACGATACATGGCCATTGGAGATTGGAAGACAATTCCCTTGGGTACTTTGGAGGTTGTGGAAAAACAGGAATAGTCTGTGTATAGAAGGAAAGCGAATTGATCCTCTAGACATAGTAATGAAAATCAAATAGGATATTTGACTTTGTTTGACACTCAGATGTTTGACTCAACAGGGAGAAGTGGTGAGGAAGAGGATGAAAAGAAGAAGACAGCGGTAAAAATTTGGCAAAAACCTTCAACTTAATTGGAGGAAGTGTAATGTGGGTGTTCAGTGGTCCAAAAAAATCAAAGATTGCAGGTGGTGCTTAGATTCTAAGAGATCATGAAGGTAAGGCCTTGCTTCATAGCCGGAGAAGTTTTGCAGGAGCAACCACAGTAGAGGATGCTGAAATGGAAGTGATTACTTGGGCTATAACGAGTATGAAGAGCCATGGACAAGATAGTGTACTTTTTGAATGGTAGAATCATAACTTGGCAGAAGCTTTCTTATGTCCAAAAGCATGGCCATCTTTTATACCCCAAATAGTTGATGCTCTTTATTGGATATAATGAAGCTTCTTCATCAAGTCAAGTTGATCAATTACATAACAGAACAGAGCAAGTTGGATCAAATTTAAATTCAAGGAAGATCCAATGAACAGTTGACACGTGTAGAAAGTTTGTTACGATTTTTGATTCATTCAACTTGTATAAAGACTAAGTTATTGTGTTTTCGATTCAATTGAATGAGAAGAACACTTTATTTACATCTTCTGTTATGGTATCAGAGCGCCAAATTTCTCATTCTCTCTCGTTTTCCGTTGATCTTTCTCTGTTTTCTCGATTTTCTTTTGCTTCTCGATCGCTTCCATGGCGAAGAAAGGAGAGAAGCAGACAAGGATTCGTGGAGCTAAATCTATCTCCGATTATTCCGATGACGATTTCAATCATGGTGATACTGTGAGGACATTGTCGATGCTGGAGAAGAATGAAGCAATTCGACATCAGATTCCTGCAGGTATGAACTCGATCGATAATCCTCACAGTCCTTATTATCTTCAATCTGGAGATCATCCAGGTATGATGATAGTTTTCAGATTCCTGCAGGTATGAACTCGATCGATAATCCTCACAGTCCTTATTATCTTCAATCTGGAGATCATCCAGGTATGATGATAGTTTCGGAAATCTTAACTGGAGAAAATTATGGTTCATGGATCATTGCTATGCGTACTAGTCTAGAGGCTCAAAATAAGATTAGATTTGTTGAGGGATCTCTCGCTAAACCTCATGAATCTGATCTTCTTCATCCAATATGGACTAGATGCAATACTATGGTCAAGGCATGGATTCTGAATGTTGTTTCTAAACAAATCTATGCTATCAAGGCATGGATTCTGAATGTTGTTTCTAAACAAATCTATGCTAGTATTCTTTATTTTCAAGACTCTACTGGTATTTGGGATGATTTGCAGAGACGATATCATAAGAGTAATTCGCCACAGATCTATAATCTAGAAAAAGAGATTAGCTCACTCCGTCAAGGATCGATGACTTTATCTGAGTATTATACTAAGAAGGTTACTCTCTGGGAACAACTTGCTTGCACTAAGAACTTCTGGGAACAACTTGCTTGCACTAAGAACTTGTTAGAGAATGGTGGTTGCAGGTGTTCTCAGGTTATGAAACTGTTGGATGATTATGAGACTACTCGGATTACACAATTTTTGATGGGACTAAATGAAGACTTCAGTAATATTCGTGGACAAATCTTGAATATGAAGCCAAGGCCTAGTTTATCTGATATGTACAACATGCTGGAGTCTGATGAGTCTCAAGACGAAAATCAGTGGCTATTAATAATCCTTCTGCTTTTCAGATTCAGACTAGTACTCAACATCAGAGTGCTAACAAGCCAAGGGTTATCTGCACTCACTGTGGTTTAGGGGGGTTGATAAATGCTACAAAGTTCATGGCTATCCACCTAGATGGAAACCAAGGAACCAGAGATAGAAGAGTTTCACTCCAACAGCAAATATCTCCTTGACTGATTCCTCCAACCTTAATGGAACCTTCACAAATGATCAGATTCAACACTTGGTGTCCTATCTGAGTTCTCAACTTCAACCTCAGAAGATTAGTGGGAGTTCTACAGCTACACTTACTGAGATTCCTGAGACTTCTACCTCTAAGATCCATCCTATGACTTGTCAAATGACCGGTACTTTCTTGCCTTCAACTTTCTCTATGAGTAATGTTTTAGTTGACAAGAATGCATGGTTTCTTGCCTTCAACTTTCTCTATGAGTAATGTTTTAGTTGACAAGAATGCATGGGTAATTGATTCTGGAGCTACTCACCATGTCAGTCATAACAAGAATCTATTTCAGAAGTTAACTAATATGCAGGATACTACTGTTAAGTTGGCTAATGGAGTAGGAGTTCATATTCAGGGGATTGGATCAGTTAAATTGAATGAACATCTCATTCTTCAGGATGTTTTGTTTATTCCGCAGTTTCAGTTTAATCTTCTCAGTACATCTCATTCTTCAACATCTCATTCTTCAGGATGTTTTGTTTATTCCGCAGTTTCAGTTTAATCTTCTCAGTACAAGTTCTCTTTCTTCACAACTTCCTTGTACTACATGGTTTGATTCTATTGGTTGTTCTATTCAGGATCATTCAAAGGGGTATATGATTGGGAAAGGTAGGCTTCATAACAGACTTTACTTCTTGGATCTGGAGTTTACACCTGCAGAGAAGGTCCAGAGTGTCTGCAATGTTGCTGTTAGTTCTGATTTCCTGGTTTGGCATAAGAGACTTGGTCATCCCTCAAGTCAGAAATTGAAATCTATGTCTTCTTTGTTATCTTTTACTGCTTCTAAAACTCAGAATCATGATGATCATTGTGGTGTTTGTCATTTGGCTAAACAGAAACGTTTACCTTTCATAAATAGAAATAACAAGACTGCTAAGCCATTTGATCTGATTCATATAGATACATGGGGGCCTTTTAGTGTCAGTTCACATGATGGATTTAAGTATTTCCTCACTATAGTGGATGATCACACTCGGGCTACATGGGTTTATTTGATGAAAAACAAGTCAGAGGCAATCCAGTCAGAGGCAATCCGGATTCTCCCTGAGTTCTTATCTTTGGTTGAAACTCAATTTGATACCAGAGTTAAAGGGGTCCATTCAGATAATGCTCCTGAGTATAACTTCACTAATCTTTACAAGGAAAAAGGGATCCTTGCTTTTCATTCTTGTCCAGAGACTCCTCAGCAAAATTCTGTAGTTAAAAAGAAACATCAACACTTGTTAAATGTGGCTAGAGCTCTTATGTTTCAGTCACAGGTTCCTATTGAGTATTGGAGTGATTGCATTCTTACTGCAGCCTTTCTCATCAACAGAATTCCCACAGAGAAACTGGATAAGAAATCTCCTTTTGAGTTGTTAATGCACAAAGTTCCAGATTATAATAGTCTTAAAGTGTTTGGCTGTCTGGCTTATGCATCTACATTTCCTTCTCAACGACATAATTTTGCTCCAAGAGCTCGTGCCTGCATATTTTTGGGCTATCCCACCGGATATTAAGGCTACAAGCTTTTGGACATTGAATCTCGTGACATTTTCATTTCCCGGAATGTTATTTTTCATGAAGACTTATTCCCTTTGGCGGTTGATAGTTCTCAGTAACAAATTCAAGACTTATTTCAGAATGTATCTCCTATGGTTGATGGTTCCTCTGGTTTGTCTCCTAATGTTGTTGAAGATTCTGTCACACCACCTCCTCATGAAGTTGTTGATCACTTGAAGCAGCCTGTAGCAGCGGATATTGGGACTTCTATAGGAAGTTGTTGATCACTTGAAGCAGCCTGTAGCAGCGGATATTGGGACTTCTATAGTATCTAAAGCTCCTGCATATTTGCAGGATTATCATTGTTATAATACTTCTGATGACATCCCTTATCCTATCTACAATTATTTGTCTTATAATCATCTTTCAGGTCCTTATCATTTCTTTCTGGCAGCTATTACCAAAGAGTTTGAGCCACACACCTTTACAGAAGCTAAACGACATCAAGAATGGAGAGATGCTATGCAAGAAGAAATCTCTGCTCTTGAGTCTACTGGTACTTGGTCTATTTGTTCTCTTCCTCCGGGTAAACATGCTATTGGATCCAAATGGGTTTATAAGCTCAAATATTTCTCGGATGGTCTTATTGAACGTCTCAAAGCTCGCCTAGTTGCTAAAGGATATACACAACAGGAAGGCTTGGATTACATTGATACTTATGCTCCTGATACACAACAGGAAGGCTTGGATTACATTGATACTTATGCTCCTGTAGCCAAGCTTACTTCTGTCAAGATGTTGCTTTGTGTTGCAGCTAAGCTGGGTTGGTCTTTATCTCAACTTGATGTTTCTAATGCCTTTCTTAATGGTGACCTAGATGAGGAGATCTTTATGCAGCTTCCTTCAGGCTATGCTTCCACATATAAAGGTTCTTTACCTGAGAATGCTGTCTGTCGTCTGCATAAGTCTCTTTATGGTCTCAAACAAGCCTCTCGGCAATGGTACTTGAAGTTTGCTGATACTCTTCACGCTATGGGTTTTAAAACTAATCATTCTGATCACACTCTCTTTACTAAGTCAACTTCCTCTACTCTGGTTGTTTTTTTGGTATATGTTGATGACATAATTGTGGCCAGTAATGATGATGATGCAGCTGCTGCGGTGAAAGATGGTTTGAAAGCAAGTTTAAAAATCCGAGACTTAGGACCTCTTAAATGCTTCTTTGGCCTTGAGATTGCTCGGTCTAAAGATGGTATCTCTGTGTGTCAACGTAAATATGTTCTTGATTTGTTAAGCACAACTGGTGTTCTAGCTTCCAAACCTTCTTCAATTCCTATGGAACCTAATCAGAAGTTGTCTAAGGATGAAGGTGCAGTTCTAGAGAATCCAGAGACTTACAGGAGTTTGATTGGCAAGTTGATATATCTCACTATCACGAGACCTGATATTTGTTTTGCTGTAAACAAGTTAGCTCAGTATACTGCTGTTCCTCGTGAACCTCATTATAAAGCAGCTCTGAAGAAGAAAACACATTGAGCGGGATTGTCACATTGTCTGGGATCGTGTTACAGAAGGCCTTATTAAGCTTCTTCATGTTCGCTCCAATTGTCACTGGGATCGTGTTACAGAAGGCCTTATTAAGCTTCTTCATGTTCGCTCCAATTGTCAGATCGCTGAATCGCTTACCAAACCTCTCTATCCAGGACAATTCCGCAATCTTGTGGGTAAGCTAGGCATTTCAAACATTTTCATGCCTAGCTTAAGGGGGCATATTGGATATAATGAAGCTTCTTCATCAAGTCAAGTTGATCAATTACGTAACAGAACAGAGCAAGTTGGATCAAATTTAAATTCAAGGAAGATCCAATGAGCAGTTGACACGTGTAGAAAGTTTGTTACGATTATTGATTCATTCAACTTGTATAAAGACTAAGTTATTGTGTTTTCGATTCAATTGAATGAGAAGAACACTTTATTTACATCTTCTGTTACTCTTCACTTGATGCAAGGTCTTAAAATTTGGACGACAAATGGAGCTACCTTATCGGAGAATAGAGCCGCATTTCTCATTGCACAGTGCTATCGATGATAGCCCGGTCCATCCATATGTAGGAAGAGGACATCCGGAATGGTTAAATACACTATTTGAGGAGGAGAAGAGAAGTTGATTAGGTGAGTGGCAGTCAGGACTCACTAAGTAGTAGAAGCATGCTTTACTCTTATGAAATGACATGACTTGTGTTGCTCTGTTTTTAAGAGTATAAATAAACTCTTTTATAGAGATGCCGACAAAAAAAAAAAAAAAAAAAAAAAAAAAAAAAAAAAAAAAAAAACTCTGTTATAGAGATTTCTTATTTTAAATAAAATTAGATGACGGAAAAAAAAAAAGAAGAAAAAAAGCAAGAGCTACAATTGTTTTGCAATGAAAAGGAATGTATTTTGTAAAACATTGCACCATTGATTTGTAGTGCTGTTTCTTTTTCTTTTAAGGAAACGACTTCAACCCTGCCTGCTTTATCTGAAATCGTAAAGGGTCATGCAGCCAGGCGCAGGAGCACAACGAGGCAGACTAGTTTCCGTTCCATCAAGAAGAAGATTGAGGCACCATTTCTCAGATTCACCGGTTCTTATGATAGAACGTTGCCTCATGGCTTGCCTTTTTCAGTGGCAGCAGGCAACAGTTCCCTTCATTGATAACGAGACCCTTATCCAGGTTGATGTTATCATTTTCCGAGTTCAAGCCATGTTCCATTATGATTACCAGAGTCATTCTCCTCCATGGGCTCTACTTTAACATCACAACTTTGTCTTCCTTCTAATCGTTTATCGTCATCCTCTTCTTCTGCAGCAACTAACACTTCCTCTCCTCTAGCTCTCTTAACTCCGATAGAAACACCAAACAACTTCGGAGTCAAATCCTCATCAAACTTCAGACCATTCCCTTTAGAAGCCACTGCCATAGATTCATTCCTCTCCGGTAAATGATCCAGCTGCTTCTCTTCTGTTAACAACTTCACACAATCTGCTTGACCCGATGTGAAGTTCTTCATCAATGAGTAGATATTCGAATACAATCCTTTTAGCTTTGTCAGCTCTTGAATCAACTGAAGATTCTCCTTCCTCAACCTCTCATTCTCCTCAACTAACTCCGACGCAGTGGTACAGCTCGTCGTCCTCTGTACAACTGTTCCTCCTGGAGTAGCAGCTGCAGCTGCAGTCGCAGGCGACGAATTAGACGATATCACCTGTTCTTCTCCAGAGTTGGACGGAGACACAACGTGTGCTACAACAGGAAAATAGTCCTTTTGGGGTTTGCCAATCCACTAAACAGATTTTCATGGTTTCGTGCATGGATGCAAATCTCTCCTTTGACTAGCATTCTGATCATCAGCACAAATAACAATAGGATTTAGCCTTTAGAGTCATATGAGATGCAAACTAAATAAGAAATGTACAAATGAAATAGAAAAACTGAATGCATAGCTAGTATTAGTCTAAAAAAACACCAAAAGGAAAAGAAAAACACCAAAAAGAAAAAGGTTTAGTCCCAGATAAAAGCCCCCCCAGACTTGAATCGCTACGCCCCCGTCGCGACAAAAGCCCGACAAAGGCGAAAAGAAAAGAACAAAGTACTAAAATAAAGAAACTAACAGAAAAGGGAAATAGAGTGTCAAGTCCTGATAAAAGTGAGAGTGTAGGGAAATAAAATCACTCATGACGCACTCGGCGTCTGTCACGTCCTGCACTGGAGCTCGAAACTCCACTCTCTCGGTCTCCTGCATCGTCGCCGTCCCCATCGTGGGAGCTGTCTCCCATTCCTATGTCCGAGCTCAGCGGTGCCGGGACTGGAGAGGGGACAGGAACCTGCACGTCCGCTGGTCCGCTGCAACAAGCTACGGGAGGGCTCCACCTGATCTTGGTCAAAGCACCAAGAATCCTCCTCAGGATGCTAGTCTGTCTCTGCTGCACCCTATCACTGTGTGATCTCCAAGATCAAAATTTGCCCCAGCAGGCAATGGCTCCATCTCAGCATAGAACTCCTCAGGGAAGTCCTGGGATAATGGGCTCGAGAGGCGGAAGAGGAGACCCATGTATGCAAAACTGCCCAGCAGAAGTAGAAGTGGAAGGTCCTAGAGTTTCGGGTTGCACGTGGTGCATCTGAGGCGGTGGTGGAGGATCAATCAGAGGATACCCCTCTGCGTTGCACTGCTCGTATCAATCAGAGGATACCCCTCTGCGTTGCACTGCTCGTCCTCAGGGAGCGCAAATCGAACCTGCTCCCAACTCTCTAAAACGGCCCAGTGCGTCTTGGGCAACTCACAGTATCGTATAGCTCCTCCTGCAACAGTCCACTGATACACCTTATCTCTGCAAATGCGTGCATTGGTGAGGTAGGTCTCATCAAGATAAATGCGACCCTGCTTCTTGTCTATCAGCTCATCTGGCAAGGCGATCCCACAGAACTTCAAGATTGGGGTTATCAGACTCCTGTCTATCAGCTCATCTGGCAAGGCGATCCCACAGAACTTCAAGATTGGGGTTATCAGACTCCCCACAGAACTTCAAGATTGGGGTTATCAGACTCCCCGCAGGCTCAATCCTCTCTTCCTTGGTTGTACCAAGGCCCTTGTAATTCCTCGAGGCGAGGACCTCAGAAAAGTATGCTCCCATATGAACTCGGTGGAGGTCGTCAATATGTCTCGTGAACTCAGCCTCAGCAACCAACTCATCCCCTAAACCTAGGGTTGTTAATATGGGTTTTACGACCCAACCAAACCCAAACCCTTTTAAACGCAAACCCTTTTAAACCCTTTTAATTTCAAACCTTTTAAAACCCTGTAATTTTAAGTTGGACTATGAAAAACCCTAAACCCTGTTTTAATCATTTTTTCATCAAGTAATATAATTCCAAAACTTCAAATATTGAATAACACAAACTTCAAATACAAACTTTAAATAAAACTTCAATTACATGTTCAATATTTAAATCAAAATACAAACACTAAAACTAAATCATGAATTATCTTCAAATTTGTCTCCACCATTTTCTTCGGGTTCCATGTCTGTAATATCAAAATGCATTATCAAACCCGAGAGGTTTAATCACGAGTAAACAGACAGAGACGAGAAGCTTTACCTTGGAAAGAAGATGAAAGAGTGTGATAAGTGAGGAAACAAGTTGATAAGTCTTTAATGGTTCTTCCCATTGGTATATGGTAAATTGGGTACCAGGCTACCGACATCCAACTTGCTGGTGAAAGATCTACGCTTCTTAACAGCATCAATCCCGGGTATCTTTGAGCCAATTCATTGAT
Source organism: Physaria fendleri (assembly GCA_036630335.1). Taxonomy (NCBI): domain Eukaryota; kingdom Viridiplantae; phylum Streptophyta; class Magnoliopsida; order Brassicales; family Brassicaceae; genus Physaria; species Physaria fendleri. Next base: position 12,641,370 of record CM071717.1, on the reverse strand, counting down.
CTGAAATCAAATCAAAACATCATTTATGCTGCTTATAGGATGGATCAGGTAGATAAGGTTTATAATCTACCTTATCCATTAGAGGAACTCTAGTATAAGGAGCTGATCTCTCAAAGTATTGGAGATACAGATAACCCAACCAATCATTCGGATGCAAGAACATGTTATTATTCTCAAGTCCTTCCTCGGATACACTCTCATCGCTACCTGAATCGCTAAACGGATCTCTACCCTCACTTTCCCCATCTTCAGACTCTTCCCTAATCAACCAAACACCAAACAAAATCAGCTATCTTTAAAGTAACCTACAAAAGCAATCATTCTCCAAGAACACATATACAACATCATACAGACAAAACTCATTCTGAAACACTAAAACCAAAGGGTTCACCTAAAAACCATAAAGTTTCAGTCAACAAATTTGGAAATTCACAATGCCCAAGTAAAAATACGCCAACAATCATAGCAATGAGAGAGAATTCACCTGGAAATTTGAGAAATTGAACCACAATAAACGTAATCGAAACAAAGAAACCTAGTCTCAATTCAACTTTGGCGAGTTGGGGAAAAAAAGAAAAAATAAAGAGGAACGACGTCACGTTCCTAAACG
>CM071717.1:12594468-12606221 GCA_036630335.1 Physaria fendleri | reverse complement strand
CACATTATACTTATATAATTATATTTATATTTATATTTGTCAAAAATTTCATTTAACAAAATTTATAATTTTTGATAAAATCTAGGGCTGTTTCTTTTTGGAATACTAATTTCTTTTTTTTTCTTCTAAACGTATAGTAAAAATAAAATCTCAAAATTCAAAACCAAATACCAAAAGACTTTTATTTTACAAATTCATCAAAAAATAAAATCACCATTTTCTTCCCCTTCCTTTTTAATTTTTTTGCATTGCTTTATTTTCTTGTTTACAATTACAACCAAAACAGTCTATGTTCCCAATACCAGACCCCAAAAAATAGAACTCTTACAAATTGAGCCCAAACTTTTACAAATGTCAAAAAGTCCCCCAAAAACTACAATTAGCTAAAAGTTCGATTTTGGAGTTAACCAAGTAACATCCTCCCCACCAGAACTCTCCCCAATCGTCTCCTCCACCTCAGTAGGCGACCTAATCCTCAACAAAGGCCTCCTCGCCGGAAGAACTGGCAACGGCGCCTCACCGCGTATAATCCTCACAGCCTCCTTCACCTTAGGCCTCTTCTCACAATCAGGATGAGCACAAACCATCCCAACCATCAACATCCTCTCCATTTCCTCCACATCAAACTCTTCCCTCAACATAACATCAGCACCTTTCAAAACCTTCCCTTTCTCCCAGAGACTCCACATCAAGTCTACAAGCACTGTCCCATCATCTTCCACTGGTCTACGCCCTGTACACACCTCAAGAACCACCACTCCGAAGCTGTACACATCAGATTTCTCAGTGGGAACACCTGTGTAGACATATTCAGGGGCTAAGTAGCCCATAGTACCTGCTGGGAGTGTAGCAGCTCGTCCATCTAATAAAGCAGTGTGCTCATAAACCTCAGCTAAACCGAAATCACCAAGCTTGGCGTTGAACTCAGCATCAAGCATTATGTTACATGTCTTTACATCACGGTGGATGATCTGTCTCTCGCATTCTTCGTGTAGATAAGTAAGTGCAGAAGCTACTCCAAGAATGATGTTTACACGTTGCTTCCAAGAGAGGATTATGAATTGTCATTGTCCTGACCCATCTGATGAAGGTTTCTTGTGAAGGAAGTCACTTAAGCTACCGTTTGGTAAGTATTCAAACACTAAAGCCGTCTCTGTTCCTTCACTGCACCAACCTTGAAACTGAACTAAATTCTTGTGCCGCAAGTAACCTGTCATTGTGGCGAACTCTGTGGTGAAAGGGTTACGGTTGCACTGTGGCCAGTGTTCTCGATCAAAGCGTTTCACTGCCACTGATCCGATGGTAGGGATAGATCCTCTGTACACTGTAGCTGAAGCTCCATGACCCACGATTGTATTCTCATTGAATCCAGAAGTAGCGGATTTGATCTCAGCTAAGGATAATCTTCCAGGCATCTTGTTGAGTCTGCAATTCGTATCTGCTTCTTCACTAATCCTTTTCTTGCTTCGAATCAATACAAAAACAAGAAACGCCATGAGAATAACAATTGCAGCTAAACCAGGTAAGAGACTCCAAATTGGGATCCTTAATCCAACAACTGAAACCCTAAAGTCGAGACCTTTACGGTGGCTGAGATCAACCTCCAAATTATCGCCTGAGCAGACTAAGCACTCTTCATCTTGCTCCTCTTCTTGAATTGGGTCAGTGTGAGAGCCAAAGGTTGTGAATTTCCATCTCTCGACGATATGTTGAGCTGATCCACCAGTGTTCGAAGCCGAGAAGCCGACGTGCATATACTCTTTGACTGACGATATGTTGAGCTGATCCACCAGTGTTCGAAGCCGAGAAGCCGACGTGCATATACTCTTTGACTTTACTGGAGAGATCGATCTGTGCAGCTAAAATAGGACTCGCAGGCTTAATTCGCGAGTACCCAACCCAAACTCTGATGAGTTTGAGAACGTCACTGTACTCAATCCATGCCATCATCTCTCTCCCACTTCTAAGATCAAATCCCTTTGACACTGCATCGACGGAAGCGATGGAGAAGATTGAATTTACATCGATTCCGACGTGGTTATTATTGATATCGCCGTGACCCGGGTCGAATCCAGTATCAAACTCGACGGCTATGAATGAGTCACGCGGGTCGAGTAGCGGATCGGGTAGACCCAAGAAGCCGTTGGAGAAGGCGAAGGATTCGGCATTGGAAGTGATCAAGAAAGCAAAGCCATCGCCGAAAGGACAAGAAGGTGAAGCGATGATGGAGAATGAGAAGCGGCAGGAGAAAGAGGCTGTAGTGTTTGTTGAAGGTTCTAGAAACTTGATTGGGTAAACGTAAAGTGCTCTGCCGATTCCGGAAGATAGTGGTGACGCGGCGGCTGAGGGAAAGCAAGGCTGTTGCTGAGTGAGAGAGATGGTCCGGTCACGAAAGAAAGCGTCGCCGTAAAGTGTGAAGTTGTGTAACGACGGTGAGAAACGGTGAGAAAATGCGGGAAAGTATTGAGATAGAAAGAGACTGAAGTAAAAGAAGAAGAGAGAGTGATGATTCATATGGCCTGTGTTAGATATTTTCTTGAAGAAAAACTTGGTACAATCTTCCACTAGCTTTATCTTGCATTCTTTGCGTCATGAGCTCTTTATGAACCATTAAAAGAGTTAACTTTTCATCAGATTTTAGTCGATTAGTTTTCAAAAAAATCATGAAATTCAAGAAAAGCTTCTATATAGAATATACAATGCAACGCCGGAGAATCAAGATCTCTACATCATCAAAATAAGGTTAATGGCTTCCTATGCTTTTGGTTCATGTCTGGAATTAGGATTGAGATAGAGGTGAAGCTACACTTGATCTATCTGTACCGCGAATGTTGTACTTCTCGTATACTCTTTCGCGATTCTCTGACCACCATTTCTCTGCTTGTTGCTCCTTGAATCTTCTCCGGCTACAAAAAAAAGAAAAGAAAAGTTGGTATTAGTCTGGATGTCTCTAGAGTGTATTGAGATAACAAGTGGATTGATTCTATAATGTTTTACCTAAAGCGCACACGTTTGAGGTCTCTGGTTCCATCGCCTAGTGCCAATAGTGTTATGTAAACACGAAAAGTTGGTATTAGTCTGGATGTCTCTAGAGTGTATTGAGATAACAAGTGGATTGATTCTATAATGTTTTACCTAAAGCGCACACGTTTGAGGTCTCTGGTTCCATCGCCTAGTGCCAATAGTGTTATGTAAACACCAGGTTCAAACTGTTCGATCCACTCTGCTTCCACTTGAGAAGCATTTGATATGGATGCTGAGCTTCTTTCTGAGAAACTATTGCTGATCCGAACCCCTTCACCTAGAGGTTCACTACTTCCCATGCTTGCGTCTGTGTTTCTTGGCGACTGGGAATTTCTCCGAAGTCCATTCATTGTACGTCCGGGCGGAGCCAGAGGAGATGTAAGAGAAGTGTCCTATGCTAGAGGGAGTCCTGTTCCAAGAATGTATAGATCAAACATAGACTAGTCGAATAGACAACAGTAATGAAGCAAAACCTGTGCTGTCAGAGATTTTATAACTTCTTTTGCAGATTCTGATTTGGCGGATTCCTCTGCTGCCAGTTTTTTTGCTTCTTGTACTTTCTTCACAGATTTCTGGATTTCAAATTCTTGAACTTCACATTTATTCCTCAGACTCTCAGCCTGCACAATATTCCAGATCATTTTATACAACAAACCATGAGAATTTATGGAAACAGCTTTGGATGGATGGATCGAGGAAAAATAAGCTTAGATAGATATAGGCCTGTGTAAGGTTTTAAGGAGAAGTTTACCTGCGCTCGCAATTTGTCTACTTCTTGATTCATTTAAGGAGAAGTTTACCTGCGCTCGCAATTTGTCTACTTCTTGATTCAGAAGCTCATTTGTCTTCTTTAAACTCTCAGCTATATTTGTTGATAAAGAGATACCAGCCGTCGAAGGAATAGGAGTGACTGAACGAGGACTAGATCTCCTTGAGAAAGGTGATACAGATCTGGAGGTTGATCCAGATGGAGTTACTGCTGGTTTTGGTGGCCCACGCGTCACAATGGTCAAAGCATCCTTGAGCTGTGATAGAGGTGTTTGAGAAGTACGGGCAAGAGAAAATGTGTCTGCCTTTTTTCCTTGTCTGGCTGCCCTGCTATCCAGCTGCTTGATCATTTCTGTATTTGATGGTATTCCTGATTTAGCTAATCTTATCTCAGCTTTATCCAATCTGTCCTTGTTCTCACCAGAAAGGCGTGGCATCACATTCTTTCTGCTATCGATACTAGCTTCTGACACTTTACTTAGTTTAGAGTAACATGAATCGCAGACACGATAAGGCTTGCCTGGATTAGGGGCCAAAGCAGCTTTCAATGATTTCTTAGAACTGCATGAGTGGCAGTGGACAAGCCCACAGTTGTAACAATTGTGTCTCTTTCGTGTGAATCCGAAAGCCTGCCTACAAGCTGAACATTGAGACTGCTCAGTACCAGAGACCCATTTATGAAGACATATTGCTGCTGTAAAGTTTGAACCACATGAAACATATTTTACATGTCTGTCTTTCAAAGCATCAACAAGAGTGGGTTCCTTACGGTCCTCGACATCTCCATGACCTAGTCTCCCATTGGCACCCTTACCCCATGTAAACACTTCGTTTCGAGATGTTAAAACAGCTACATGATAATCTCCACATGCTATTTCTTCAACACAATCATTAGCTAGTTTATCCTGTACTAAGCAAGGAAGCTGCCCATCAGCATTGGGATTTCCTAGCTGACCATAAACTGTACTACCCATCGTGAAAACTTTTCCTGATGTGGTCAAGCCAACTGTTAAACTATGTCCACATGCAACTCTGGAAAAACTATGGTCAATTAGAGCTGATACACATGTTGGTTTAAGCCGAGGCTCTTTATCTCCATGACCAAGACGGCCCTTATCACCATCACCCCATGTGAACAGCTTTCCTGATGAAACACTTGAACTTGACTGAGTGACAATGACTTCTACTACTGCAGCAGCATGCCATACACCAGATGCAACGGATATAGTCCTCAAACCCAATAAAGATTCAACTTCTCTTGGGTAAAATACAGTTTCCTTGTCACCATGCCCTAAAACACCAAATGTCCCATCTCCAAAAGTAAAAAGCTGCCCAGTTGACGTTATCAAAGCAGTGTGCCATGGTCCACAGGAAACAGAAGCAATTTGAAGACCTTCAAGGGGACCTGAAATTCTCTTAGGTATCCAGTGACTTACATCAGTACCATGGCCGAGAAGTCCAGCATTGTGTTTTCCATCACCCCATGTGTAAATCTCTCCGGTCATTGTAACAGCGCATGTATGGAACTCACCACAGGCAACAAAATCAACACTAATAGCAGCTAGAGACTCAATAAGTTGTGGGCCAGTAACATCTTTCCCCATTCCATGGCCAAGACGTCCTCCAGATCCTTCACCCCATGTAAAAACCTCACCTTGCCTAGAGACCAGAGCAGCATGTTTAACACCACATGCTATGTGGTGGACATCCAAAACTACATTGGATTCCAATGGTCTGGGAACAAGAACATCAGATTTTGAACAAACAAAACTAGCATTCGCATCAGCCCCGACTTTGGAAACATTATCACATAGCACTTCACCCCATATATAAACATCACCTAGAGCATCACCGTCATCTGGAACAGAACCATGACTTGAGCTGCTTTGAGCACTAGAGACACTAACCCGGAATACCTCTGATCCAGGTCCTCGTACTAACATATTTGGGGTATCTGATGCCACATGTGACCTTTCAGAACTGACAGAATTCCCAGTTCTAAAAGAGTTTGTGACCAGATATCAAAGCTTTTAGGCCTGCTATCCACACCTCTGCCTCAACTTTGTCCTTGCAAATCTGAGATATCAAAGCTTTTAGGCCTGCTATCCACACCTCTGCCTCAACTTTGTCCTTGCAAATCTGAAAATAAGGCTACCTATTCAATTCACATGTACAGAGATAAGTAAAACAGACTGAAGAGAGTGAGTTTCATTCACCAACCAAATCAAGAGTCCGCTTCCTGTTTGAGTATACGAGAGAAAAAGATAAATAATCCTTTTCAGGGCGCAGGTAACGTTGAAAAACAGCCTGACAGCATAAACATGATCGAAGTCATAATATGTTAATAACAAAAGACTGGCGATTTTGCTGCTAAATTAATACAGAAAGTATAATCTTAAGGGAATTTACAGTTCTTTGTCCTGGAACAATCTTAGATACAGTAGCTAACTTCAAACGTTTTTCTCCACCATTTGAAATCCAGATCAAAGATGTTTCATCCTGTAAATAACATGTCCAAGGGATAAGCAACCAACCAAAAAACAAACAAGAAATTGACTAAAAGGCTGATTTTTCTTTTGAGCAAAGTTCATTCACCAACCAAATCAAGAGTCCGCTTCCTGTTTGAGTATACGAGAGAAAAAGATAAATAATCCTTTTCAGGGCGCAGGTAACGTTGAAAAACAGCCTGACAGCATAAACATGATCGAAGTCATAATATGTTAATAACAAAAGACTGGCGATTTTGCTGCTAAATTAATACAGAAAGTATAATCTTAAGGGAATTTACAGTTCTTTGTCCTGGAACAATCTTAGATACAGTAGCTAACTTCAAACGTTTTTCTCCACCATTTGAAATCCAGATCAAAGATGTTTCATCCTGTAAATAACATGTCCAAGGGATAAGCAACCAACCAAAAAACAAACAAGAAATTGACTAAAAGGCTGATTTTTCTTTTGAGCAAAGGTTGATATGTGATCAAACACAAGGATGCAAAAATCAAAGACATCAAATGCCTTACACCACCACTTGGATCAGTGAATCATTACAAGCTAAAAAAGGCTCTTGGGGAGATTCCAAAACAAAATTCAATAACCAACTTGCAAAGCCTTGCAAGCATAATACTTCACACCAAATCAAAATTCTGCTCCTAAACCAAATGTAAATACTCACATTGGAGAGTCTAAAGGGGCAAAACTTAGGCTTTCCTTTGCGACCATATTTCAATAGTTGAGCACCTTTCTTCAAAGCAATTAGAGCCTGCAAAATACAAGGCATAGCATTTGTAAATATCATGATGACAATGGGAAATCAAAACACAGAGAAACAAGAGATAACCTGCTCGATATCACGCTCGATACTACCGTAGCTCACAAGATCTGCCATTCCATGAGAGAGGTTTACCAAAAAGCCCAAACCCTCTCCGATCACACGGTGGAGCACCGGTCATTCTAAGCAAACAAGACAACGTGAAGTCTCCGCCGCTCTAACCATCAAATTCTACGAAAAAAAGGTGAGACTTTTAAATCCTAGCGTTAAAATTTGAGAAGTTCTGATAAATTGGAATAGATGGGTTCTGCAAAATAAAGGTAAAGCTTACAACTTTCGGCTGGTAAAGGTCCCTTGTAAATGATGATTTCTCAGATATCTTGAAAATTTGCGCCGGAGAAAAAGGAAGAAGAGAAAGATGGAGTTGAGAGACCGGAGAGAAGGAGAGAAAAGAGCGCGAGAATGTAATCAGAGAGTCTCAACCGGCCATGAAACTGGTCTTGCCGTAGAATTTTAAGTACGGAAACAGTCTTAACTCTTAAGGTTGAAAAGTAAAATAATGACAAAAAAAAATTATATTTTTTTATTTATTAATATTCCTTCATTTGTTATAGGGTGATTTTCACTCACTAGCACAAACCATCTCTTAAATTACAAAACTAGCACAACAAAAAACGCAGGTAACGTTGAAAAACAGCCTGACAGCATAAACATGATCAAAGTCATAATATGTTAAAAATAAAAACTGGCAATTCTGCTGCCTTATTATGCTGCTACATTAATACAGAAAGTAAGGGACGTTACAGTTCTTTGTCCTGGAACAATCTTAGATACAGTAGCTAACTTCAAACGTTTTTCTCCACCATTTGAAATCCAGATCAAAGATGTCTCATCCTGTAAATAACATGTCCAAGGTGATAAGCAACCAACCAAAAAACTAACAAGAAATTGACTAAAAGGCTGATTTTTCTTTTGAGCAAAGGTTGATTTGTGATCAAACACAAGGATGCAAAAATCAAAGACATCAAATGCCTTACACCACCACTTGGATCAGTGAATCATTACAAGCTAAAAAAGGCTCTTGGGGAGATTCCAAAACAAAATTCAATAACCAACTAGCAAAGCCTTGCAAGCATATACTTCACACCAAATCAAAATTCTGCTCCTAAACCAAATGTAAATACTCACATTGGAGAGTCTAAAGGGGCAAAACTTAGGCTTTCCTTTGCGACCATATTTCAATAGTTGAGCACCTTTCTTCAAAGCAATTAGAGCCTGCAAAATACAAGGCATAGCATTTGTAAATATCTTGATGAGTGATGACAATGGGAAATCAAACACAAAGAAACAAGAGATAACCTGCTCGATATCTCGCTCGATACTACCGTAGCTCACAAGATCTGCCATTCCATGAGAGAGGTTTACCAAAAAGCCCAAACCCTCTCCGATCACACGGTGGAGCACCGGTCATTCTAAGCAAACAAGACAACGTGAAGTCTCCGCCGCTCTAACCATCAAATTCTACGAAAAAAAAGGTGAGACTTTTAAACCCTAGCGTTAAAATTTGAGAAGTTCTGATAAATTGGAATAGATGGGTTCTGCAAAATAAAGGTAAAGCTTACAACTTTCGGCTGGTAAAGGTCCCTTGTAAATGATGATTTCTCAGATATCTTGAAAATTTGCGCCGGAGAAAAAGGAAGAAGAGAAAGATGGAGTTGAGAGACCGGAGAGAAGAGGAGAGAAAAGAGCGCGAGAATGAAATCAGAGAGTCTCAACCGGAAATGAAACTGGTCTTGCCGTAGAATTTTAAGTACGGAAACAGTCTTAACTCTTAAGGTTGAAAAGTAAAATAATGACAAAATTTTTTTTTTTTTTTTTAATTAATATTCCTTCATTTGTTATATATTGTTTTCATTCTTATATTTTTAACTTTACCATATACTAGTCTTAACGTGTGTCAAGCAACGGGTTCTTGCTTGTATCAACGAGAATATCTCAAATTTATTTTCATTTTTTTCCTTCTTCGCGATTTCATGTATATATATATAATTCTCGGAGTTCCTGGCAAAAAATATATATATAATTTTAGGAGTTTTGACAAACAAGAATAATGCAGATATTTTTATTGGATCAATTAATTTAATTAGATAATAATTTTTTTTTGGAAAACATATATAGGATTTGTTCAAATATTATTATATTAAAGGATTTAATATAAAAATAGAAAATAAAAGAAAAAAATAAATTGATAATAGGAAGAATTAAAAACTATGCATTTAAGCAAAAAACAAATTAACAAAAAGGGTGGAAAAAATTATAGGCAAATTTTGTATTTTAAAGCAAATTATAAAATAAATATCAAATTGCAAATTTTGTATTTTAAAGCAAATTATAAAATAAATATCAAATTAACAAGATTTATAAAGAAATTTTATAGGTCAGGGTACAACAATACATCAAAATATAAATTTTATTATATATATATTTTTTTTAAAGCGTAGTAAATAATTTTTATTAGGAACGCTGTGGTTAGAAGTTTCTGTAAAAGTACACATATATAAATGTACGAAATTGTTTTTTTTTTCTATCATTACAAAACAAATATTTTATGGGTGTGAGAAGCCATTTTTTCTACACATAACTATCTTTATCCATCTCTTTCAGACCACTTCGATTTAATCGACTTGTAGAATGAGAATTCCAAAAAACATTTCAACTTCAAACCATAGCTGTACAAAACTACACCAATCGGACCTGAAATGAATTGAGGAAGTCACGAAGCGATGACTTTTTAGAAGAAAATGATTAAAGAAATATAAAACTGGAAGTCACGATTTGCATTTAGATATGAAGTAATACTATGTCTCATCATCATTATTGAGATTGTCTTAATTAAGAAGTAGTAAGTAGTCATGTTTCGTTTTCATTCGTGCTAAGGTCCCTTCTCTCTTTCTTATTTTATAATAAAAATGTATGTTAATTTAAAATTTAGTTTGGTTTGAGTATGCAATAGGATGACCTATGTTTTGTTTAAAAATTTGAACATGTAATTTAGTGGTAAAATAATCCAATAAAGTTAGAAAAACCAAGATTTAAATCCCAAAGATGTAATTCTAGGGTTAGGTTTTGTTCAGTTTTTCGGTTTGTTTGGAAATCAAAATTCTTTTTCAAATGGAACCGAATTTGGATTTCGGTTTATTCGATTCGATTTTTTTAATATTTGAACAAATAAACTGAACAAAACGGAAAATAACTGGAAAAATAACCGAAATTTAAAACCGAGCAAACCGAAACTAAATAAACTAAATAGCCTGAAACAAAACCAACCGAATTAATTTTAATTTATTTCTGATCGGTTTTGTTTAATAGATTCGGTTTATCTCGAATGATAATTTTTCGGTTTGTTCGATTCGGGTTGTTTTGTTTGGAGCCGAACCCATGCCTGAAAAAATAGATTGTAGTATCTATATGAAAGAAATTTCTTTTGAAATTTTTACAAACATGAATTTGTTGTGGATGTATATGGTGTGCTCATTTCATTCTTTTAAAAGTGTATTTTTAAAATCAGGACAAACTCAATGGTTGCAGTTACATTCGACTGCCAACGTGATTAGTAGTCATGTTAAGATTGCTCAAAAAAAAATTCAAAGAGATTTTAGAACATATGAAAAATATCCATTTAAACAGCCAATAATGACCAAAAGCTATGCCTGACCAAGTCAATATTTTAGATTTATGGTCTAAAATTATGAGAGTTTAACTATTATAATATTTTTTAAAAAATATCTGGTTGTCTAAATAATTTTTTGACATATATTTGGTTGTCTAAATATCCATTATGAGAGCTTAACTATTACTAGGTATTTAGTTTGAATTTTATATCAATACTATTACACTTTTAACAAACTACATTAGAAGTGATAGAATTTATGAAAACTGCATTATATCAATACTATTACACTTTTAACAAACTACATTAGAAGTGATAGAATTTATGAAAACTGCATTATTATCATGTTTGTTTTATTTAAATGACATGGACGATATTCACTAGCATGTTTATATATGTCAAATAGATCAACATGCTCTTGGTTTAACAATATTTACGATTGTATATAGGTATAACAGAGCGTTTTGATCACTCTTGGTTTAACAATATTTACGATTGTATATAGGTATAACAGAGCGTTTTGATCATTTATGGACAATTCTAGGGTATGCATTGTCCGTTTATCGCATTGATGTCAATAAACAATCAAATCGATCCATTTTATTAAGCCATTATCCGGGTAACCAGAGAATATCGACATTTGTCATACGTCTAAAGTTTGGGTTGGGGTTAGGGTCGGCCTTGTAGGGTATTTTTGAGGATTACCTAGGGCCTCCGAATTTTGGGGGCCTATTTTTTTAAGAAAAGATTTCGGTTACTGGTATTTATATAATTAATTCGACGAGATAACATTGACAAAATATGACTTTAGTTCAGTGTTTATAGGTGATTCCTTAACTAATTAGTGGTTCGGCCATTAAAGACATGTTTTTGAAATCTTTTTTTTAAAGTGTGTATTAAGTTCCTTAATTTTTTTTTCTTTAGGACCGATTAATTTTTTTGCCTTAGACCCCCATAAACTCCGGACCGGTCCTGGTTGGGGTTGCCACCGATTTAAGGGTATATGGGCCATCTCATTAAAAA
>CM071717.1:12558027-12574568 GCA_036630335.1 Physaria fendleri | reverse complement strand
AGGCGTTAATTCGCGAGATGCGGTATAGGGGGATTTTAGAGCGCGTGTATTGGATTTCCAAGGTGGGATCTACGGGATGCTGACGTGGACGCACCAGGAATCAGCAAAAAGCCTACTTTTATATATATAGATCTCTTATAAATTGAAACCCAATACTTAATATCCACGTTAAAATAGTCAAGTCATTGTTAAACTAAAGATAGTAAAGTCAAACATGTAAAGTATACTACTTTTGACTATTATGTAATAATATCATAAATGATAATGTTGAGTTTCATGGAAATTTCTTTTGCTTTATCGTCAGAAATAAAAGAATTTAAATACAGATAACGATACACTAATAACATTAAAACATCAGGTACATTAAAGTTTGAACTTTGAATACTAGTCAAGTGTACAATATTGGATAAACGAATCTTGAAATGAGAAATTCTTACTAACGTAATAATATTAATAACATAAAAAAAGAGTCAACTCATAATTAATTAATTTGAGTCTATTGAACACTTTGTATTCCACTCACATTAATTAGAAAAAAGAATGTTATCTAAAACAAATTAGCGTCTCGTAAATGAGAAAGCCACGCCTAAACTGTGAGTACTAAAGATAGCACTTGAAAGCCACCTGAAAAGCCTAAAAAAAGTCTTAAGGTTATGGCGAAACAGAAGGCTTGTGAAAGAGGCAAGGAACAAAAACACAGGAAGCAACAAAGAACTAAAGCAGGATCACATAAACCCTACAAAAAGCAGAGTGAACAGAGAGTACACATAGACAATGTGCATGGGAAGGCAGTCGAACACTAATCGAAACCAGCAATTCAGAAACCTAACCAGAAGGACTAATTATCCAACAAAAGACCAATCCCTAGCGAAACGAATTACAATAGGCGAGCTAGGGATAATAATACTAAGACGCATAAAAAAATCACAAGGACGAGCAAGGGCGGATCCAGGAAAAAAATTAAAGGGGTGGAAAAAAATATTAGTGTATTGTGGGATTTGAACCTTTTACCACTCAAAATTAGGAGTGCAAACTCTACTACTAGACCAAGTTTTTGCATAATTCTATGTAAAATTTAGACTTATAATTATAAGGGTTCAAGTGAACACCCTTTCACCTTCTTAGATCCGCCTCTGAGCACGAGGAATTTAGTAAGGAGCAGAAGGCTTTGAGATACATGAGGAAGACCGTTCGAGGACCTGCTGCAAGAACTGGAAGATCCGGTGAAACTCGAAGGAACCAAGAATTTGACATACAGAATATTCGACAGATCGAACTCTATGGCGCCGCTTCACCAAGAGAGGGTCAAGGGAGAGGCGAGGGAAGGTCATCCGGAGAGCCATCCCAGCGGAAAAGGAGCAGTTGAATTAATAAGAAACCGTCGATCGACACCTATGGAAGCTTGGAAACCGATGAATCAAAGTAAACTCGAGATTTTTGAAATAAAAAAAGAAGCAAAATTTCAGGATGCGAAAAGACCGTCACGAGAGCTGCAGAAGCCTCTGACTTTGGAAACTGTTTTTATTCATGCAAAATTTTCTGAGTAGATCGAAAATTTGGGAGAGAGAGGAGAAAATATATCGAATTAAAAGAACTTATTAGGACGATGACGAACGTTAGCATGAATTCTTAGGAACTACAAGGGAGAGGTGATTTTTTTTTTTGGGCCGGCGGATGATTGTACAAGGAAAGTAAACTAGAACCAACTATGTAGCATCTACATCGAGAATTCAAGTCTTTCTTGTATACGTCATTAGTCCGCAACTATGTAGCATCTACATCGAGAATTCAAGTCTTTCTTGTATACGTCATTAGTCCGATCCTCTGCTTGTTCGTGGCACTCACCTTGCTGGCGGAGGGGGAAGGGTCTTATCGGGTGGAAAGAGGTCTTATTGGGGGGGGGTTTAAAACTTTCCCTAAGCTATTATCACCACTAGAAGTAGAAGCATCGGCTCTTGTCTTCGCAATATGGTACAATCATGTCATTTTTGAATCAGATTCAACCACATTGATCGAGGCAATAAGGCGTCCATCTAAATGCTCTCACCTATTATCCTTCACTTGACCAAAGCCAAAGAAATTTTCAGGAACAAGGCAGCTGATTTATTAGCAAAATTCGGGAATGATCATCATCTATATTTTGGCTATTTAGATAATAAAATATCACTATGACTAACCCCACATGTAGACATTTGATTTTGTTCTTGATTAATTGAATTTGATTTTGAAAAAAGAAAAACATTGTTAGGGTTATTGGTTATTAAATGAAGAATTATTTTATTGAAAAAGGAACAAGAAAGTTCCGGAAAAGCAAAGGAAAGTCACATACGTTCTTTCTCGCACATTCCTATACTCTTCCCTTCTTGTGGTCCCCTTTTTCAAAATTCCAAATTTACCCTTATCTTTTTGTTTATTGTTGCCTTCTGGAACTTCCGATCTGTCTCTCCCAATATCTCTATTCTCTCTCTCTCTTATCAATACGTTTCTCCCAGAACATTCTAGAACTTCACAACACAAAACCACAATCTCTTTCTCTCTAGCTTCGTGATCATCGTGTCTGTATGTGTCTGTGTTGTTCACGGGTTTTGTTTAGATTGTGACAACATCTTTGTTGGTTGGTAGAGAAAAAAAAGATTGCGTCAAAAGAGAAAAACTTTTTTGGATTTGATTTAGTGGGTTTTGTTAAAAACGTCTCCTTTCTCTTCTAGATCTTATGATTCCACGTTTCTGAAAACTTACTATGTTTTCTTGGTGTGTTCTAGATTTGGTTTAGCTCATTTCCGTTGGTAAAGTTTCATCATTTTCTCTCATCTTAATCTTAATTTGGGTTTTTGGATTGTACTCATGCCGGGGGAACAGACCGGAGAAACTCCGACGGTAGTCGGAGTTGGCGGTGGTGGAGGTGGTTGTAGCGCTGGAAATAGTGGTGGAAGTAGCGGTGGTGGAGGAGAGTCACAGAGGTCAATTCCGACGCCGTTTTTAACAAAAACGTATCAGCTTGTTGATGATCCAGTTTATGATGAATTGATATCTTGGAACGAAGATGGAACAACTTTTATTGTGTGGAGACCAGCTGAATTTGCAAGAGATCTTCTTCCTAAGTACTTTAAACATAACAACTTCTCCAGTTTTGTTCGTCAGCTCAACACTTACGTGAGTCTCACTTCACTTCACTTCACTTTCTGTCTAGTTTTAATCATATACATGGACTTCTGTAGTGACACTGAGTTGTGTGGTTTAGGGATTTCGGAAAGTTGTGCCAGATCGTTGGGAGTTTTCTAATGATTGTTTTCGGAGAGGTGAGAAAATTCTGCTCCGGGATATTCAGCGGCGGAAAATCTCTCAGCCTGCTATAGCTGCAGCGGCTGCGGCAGCAGCTGTTACGGTTGCAGCTGTTCCTGTTGTAGCTCAGGTTGTTTCTCCGTCTAACTCTGGGGAAGAACAGGTGATATCGTCTAATTCTTCGCCTGCGGCTGCTGCTGCTGGTGCAGGAGTGGTTGGTGTTGGTTTGCAGAGGACAACGAGCTGTACTACTGCTCCGGAGCTGGTTGAGGAGAATGAGAGGTTGAGGAAGGAGAATATGCAGTTGAGTCAGGAGTTGACAAAGCTTAAAGGGTTGTATGCAAATATCTACACGTTGATGGCGAATTTCACACCGGGTCAAGGAGATTGTGCGAATTTGTTAGCGGACGGGAAACTGTTGGATCTTTTGCCGGAGAGACAAGGGATGAGTGAAGCCATGGCAATGGAGACTGGGTTAGGTCTGAAGCTTGATGAGGATTTGACTCCGAGGTTGTTTGGGGTTTCTATTGGGGCTAAGCGAGCTAGAAGAGAGGAACAGTCGGGTTCCCCGGAAGAAGAGGATGAAGACAGACAAGAAGGCGGTACCCGAGAGGGAGAACAAAGTTCCGATGTTAAGGTGGAACCTGTGGAAGAGAATAACTCCAGTAACCATAAAGGACCATGGCTTGAACTCGGAAAATGAATACACACTTCAGATCACTGGCTTAATTAACTGATCCCAATGAAAAGGTTAGCCATTAAGCTGCCCTGAGGCTGTTTCTTTGTCGTAAGCACAATGGGTCTCAGAGAACACAGAGGTTAATTAAGTCGGGGGTACAAAGGAGGTTGATTAAGTTGGGGGGTACAAAGGTACATACAGATTCTTCTACCATCCTGAATTGTTCCTAATTTCAGATGTTGCCTCCTGAATCTTTTTCTTGATGGAACTGAAACTATTCTGGCTTGTTGTGCTCCAGCGGGTGGATGTGTTTCTCACAATTTCAGATAGAGCAGGTAGATTTAGTGTCACATCTTCATACTCTGCAACAAATATCACGAGTCGATGGTTCTTTTAGAGTAATGTAACAATTGTAGCTAGCTGACTTGTAATAAATCCTAATGAAAATTTCTGTTTCTTATTATGAGATAATCCTCTAGTGGTGTATTATGTGGTGTTTACCTGATGACATAGGGAGCTCGTACTGACGCTTTAAGAACTTGGAGGCAGTACGGTCTTTCTTGTGGCAAAGAACTCTAACGAGAGTTTGTGCATCCTCTAGGCGCCGCTGCTCTGAACTCACCCCCATGTTGATGAGTTCGCTCGCAGTCATTAACATCTGAATTAGCATATCGCTCTGCCAAACAAAACGCACATAATCAGAAAAACGTTAGCATCTCAGATTATCTACATGGCGAGAAGTATACCTCGAGAGAATACAAGTCGAGGATCTCTTTAGCCTGTTTTGCTTCTTGCTCAACTAATGAACGAGGAAGACCTTCTCCATCAGCAATGAAGAACTCCTAGGAGGATGCAAGCCAGAAATTAGTGCACAAATTGGGAGATCAAGCTAGAACCTAATTCTCGCTTTTCTAAAGGGCCCTGATCTGAAACTAATTGGATAAAGAGAAATATACCAAGATGATAGAGCTTGAAAACCATTTTTGTAATAATCTGATTCCACCATACTAATTTAGAATTTCAGAGTAAGAATATAAGTTACGTACTTTCAAAATATTGAGATCTTCTTCCATTAAGGAGATATCTTCATCCGAAAATGCACGGGTTGGCCCTCCATCAAGTAGTACTCGGACATAAGCTTCCTATGTGACAGAAGCATATAATTTTGGTGAGCATAAACATTAGTTGACTTGTTATAATATGCAAAGGGAAAAGAAGTACTACCAAAGCGGATCGACAGATGCTTAAAACGACCATATCTCGGGAGTCCTCATGGCTCAAACTGCATACAGTACCGAGGACCTGTACATTGTATCTCTTAGTGAAAGTTAATGCTTAGTAGAAAGCAGTGAACTAGAGAAAGAGGTAATTTTTATTTACAGAATCAACTTGAGGGAGTATTCTTTCCAAGCGGGCGCCTTCGACGGTACCATTGTACAACTGGACTAGGAACATGTCTCTCAGATCCCAGAATACGGCTCTTGCCCCTGACAAAGAGCAACAACAATACCAAAAACTAAGTTATAACAGATTTTTTGGTCCTCGATAACACATAAATGCTATAGAGTATCACCAATCCATCCAAAATTCTCAGTTTCTCACTCATCCATGAGGATCAGCCAATAACAAGGGGAATACAAAAATTTGCAAAACGAACTGAAACATGAATAATTATACCGACTTATTCACGAGTATCTCAGATAAGAATATAAAATCTCTTTATGCATCTTATACACATCTCCAATTTGTACAAAGGTGCTACTAATCACCTTGTTTGTGCATAAGAAATTACGTAATCCGACAATTTAAATCTGATGTATAAGTTTCCCGAAATTGGTTCAAGTTAGGACAGATTTTTCAGCTTATCTCAAAATTTAAAGTGCTGCCATTGAACACAAAACTTTGTATTAGCTTACCAATTAGGTCACGGGTTTTGGTTATGCAATTGGCATTGGTGTCCCTGAGGCTGTCGTAGGTGGTAGAAAAGAGTTCATCAACAGCTTCATTATGCGTCAATGAATTCTCTGCTTCAGCTTCTTGAGTCTCAATTTCTGAAATAAAATCACGCAAATGAGTCCGCCAATGCAGAATTTAGTACTAGACAACCACCAAAAATGAAGAGAAACGTATAAACCCAAGTAAATGAGAGTACCTGATCTCTTGTCAAGAGAGGCTCCAACAAGTTTCAAAGACTTCCTTATGCCACCTTCTGTTGCACTGATTTGTTTCTGGATATACTGAGCCACAAACAGAGCATAAAAACAATAAGAAAAAATAAATCAGTTCTTAGTATTCCTAGGAATATATGAAGGTTTAGCTTAGACGCACACACTTACACAGAGTGTATTCAGCATTACGCAGAGTTTCGGTATTGTCAGTGCTTCTAATTTCCTTACTATTTTATTATCTGGCTCACTAAACTCGAACGACTTCCTCTTCATTACTGGCATAACATTGTCCGTGAATCGAGTTAAAGGAGGAGTTGATGGATACAGAAACTTCTTGTCAACTGCAGATAGAGGCTTATGGTTAGTATACCACGGTATGCTTTTGAAAAGTCGGTTAATTTAGAACAAGCATTCAAAATGTTTCATTTCCCCTATGGATTTAGACAAGAGATTCTATATAAGTACTAAAATGCTTATCACGAAAGAGTCCCATACAAAAGAACACAACAACAAAATCCGTATGTTGATGTTATCTACAAGACACATATAAGCCTGCCCAAGCATGTGTCTCTGGATATTGACATATATCAGAAAATAAATTTTATAGCATATTACAGGTGAGGCAAGAGTTACAACTGTTTAAAAGATATAGAGTTGGTCAATACCTAGTTGATCGAAAATTCTCTGAAGGTAAGTGTCCAAGCTATGGTAAATTAATGAGAGGAGAGCTTGGAGATGTGTTATATCAACAGGTAGATGTAAACCAAATAGCTGAGACACAGTCTGCAGAGTAAGTGAAATGAGAAAGTAAGACGAGAATATGCATGTGTGTGCAACACTAAAAGTAAAGGTGGAAGAATCAAACTAGAAGTAAAGCAAGAACATAATGAAAATCAACATGTAAATCTAGGTAACCCAAAGGAAAGAAAATTGTTTTAGCATATTGAACCCGTTTCTATATCTGAGCATGCTGTTAAGCTCATTCAGTTTCCGCACTGTTCAAATAATGATGTTATGAAAGTATTTTAGGGTATACCTCTTCTATAATCCTGAATATTTCTACTATTGAGGCAGCATGTCTCTGCTGAACTGATAGAGGCTCCCACTCCTGCCCATGGAAAACCTTGTGATTAAAATTCCTTTTTTTTATCTTTCGGACAATAGAAGGTCTAAAAATGTTACATCTCTTCGACTTCATGATGCTTCATTTAGGCAACTACATTATGAATTAACTATATATGAAACAACTTCCGCTTGCTTCAAAGATTTTTCAATACTAACAAGATGAAGTTCACAGTGATCCAACAAAATAAGTTCCCCTTATAGCCGAACTTTTATGTCTATCTACTGTCAACAGCAATCAACATGTAAATTTTTTTCTTTGGCAAGAATATATAACCTCAATTTCAAAAGCTCGCCTAGTCCATTGTAAGATATGTTCATGTTGAGAGATTAGCCAGTCCAGCATAACTGGTTTCACAACCTTTTCTATCTGCACATAGACAAATGGATGACTTACTTAAAACTTGAGTTAGGTAACTATAAAACTGAGAAGTGATGTATTTTTGCTTTGTCCAATTTATATAAGAACAATCTATTCAATGACCTCGTAATTCTTCAACTTGTGCAGGTAGGGTTTGCGTAACTGTTTGCGCAACTTGGATTTACTATGGCAATTATACAGTTGAGTTAACTCTTCCTGTAACATATAGGCAGCAGGGACTACTTTCCTAACATCACCAGAGAGGGATGAAATTCCTTCGAGGAAAGGTGTCTGCTCCAGTAGAAAAAGATCAAACGTAAATATAGATACCAGTGAAGAAATTCTTTTCTAAAGTATTGAAAATGCTTAAAGACAAACCAGTCTTTCTCCATAAAACCGATGTAGCAGCATGGCAGATATCATCATACATTCGGGCAACCATTTGGAGAAAACTGGGACAAACTCATTGATCTCTGCTTGTGCAATGACACTCAGTGGCAACCATTTGGAGAAAACTGGGACAAACTCATTGATCTCTGCTTGTGCAATGACACTCAGTTCATTTGCAAGCAGAGCTAAAGCATGCGTACGCTCACCATGAGATTTCACGTAAGCAAAATGTGCAGCCTAGGAGGATGAAATATCAAAATTTAAGTATATATTTACATCATGTGATAGAGAGATAAAACAAGTGGCTTTTACAGTATTTACAAGTAACCAACACAAACTCACCCTAGCACATGCACCTTTGATAGAGTTCTGAACATAGGATTGTATCTTATCCCTAACATCATCACTCAAGGTATCTAGCTTGATAAGCTGCAAGAGAAATGATATCTATCAACGAGGATCACCCAAGTATTCCTCTACATCACAAGCCCACACTAGATAATACATATGCAGTTATTTTCTTTATATCCAACTAGAAAATTTTCATATAACAGCCAAACGCTTTAAACATAAAACAGTCATGCCAGAAAAATGTCTAGTCCTAGCTAGTTAGTTGTTAGCGTGAAGAACGGAAATACCAACCTCAGTTCTGGTACAGTTAGCTGGAGGAAGTCCAACTATTGATGACAGGCTGACAAGCATTCCAAAATCACGAGATTTCTGAGGTGACAAATAAGATAAAAAAGTTTATTTAAACAAACGTTTATTATCTCCTGAAGTTGCAAAACAGATTGACAAGGAAGCAATTAGGAAGTAGCCAAAATCCAATGCTCTTGATTACCAGGAAAAAATGGAACAATTTATGGCAGAACATGCTACTAAGAAATCCATACAAGAATTTTGGCCAGAGAACTGGAAAAGAATATGCAAATTATGTAAATAAATTCCGTATCATAGATCAAGAACTGACCTTGCCAAAGTGTAGATGATAGTCCTGAAGTTTATCATCACACCAAGCACTAACTGAAAGGAAAATAGCCTTCACGAGATCTAAGTGTATGTCAGTTCCAATGGTTTGTCTTGAACATACTAGATGACTTAAATAAAGATCTTCCTTCGGGTTGCCAGTTTCAAGGGAATTAACTTTCTGCAACTCCTTAATTGCGCTCCCTAGAAGAGATGGTTCACCTGTGCACAAAAACTTCCCAGGAAAGGAACAAATGTGATGAATACATTAAAATCCTTTCTGGGAATGAATGCAACATATATGCACAGGTGCGGTGAGGATCAGACAACATATAAGAAAACTCAGCCTGGCAGTGTACTTAAACTATTGAACAGCAGCAAGGGCCAAGGGGTAGAAGTTAAGAATGGTTTATCCAACTGAGTTTAGGTCTCCTTGAAGCTTCCCTAAGCAAGTTAATATATGCACATATTTGTGCGTTCGTGCCCAGCTTGAGTGTTTATGCTTTAAAGTGAAACAGGCGAACTTTAATGGAACATTTTGTGCTCAGTGGTACGAGGGCTCTAACTAGAAGCTTTTTGCACATAATGATCAGTTAGATGAGGCAGATTTCTGAAGCATAACTGAATAAGTGATAAGATGTACCTGTTGGAAAAGAACCCATCCATATATAGCATTATGTAGATTTTCTGTTATGCCCAATGTCGACCAAATTGATTTTATATGGAAAAGCATTGATGAGGAATCCTGAAATGTACATGCCGTCAGGGACAAGAGTTTGTATGTATAATAAAAATGATAGGAAAAAAAGGACAAAGAAAATCTACCTCTATGACTTGACCCTCGTCAAGGGTATCAAATACTCCAAATAATAATTTTTCATAGAGTCTAATGTTCAAATGGTAGATAGCAGTCCAGTAATAAGTTTCTTCTTGAATACCACATCGGCCTGGTAGTGATGACAACTTTGAAGCTACTTGCCTTATAGATGATAGAACCTCAATCCGTAGCGAAGAAGACACTACAACATCCCATTCCTATGCCAACCAAAAATGGTTTTATATTCAAGAAAGATAAGTCTGTTAAGTCATATCACTAGATGAACACTTGCTGGCTACGAAACATCCAGATCACAAATATAGTACGCACCTTTGAGTCTCTAATAGTTGCAAGGCATTTTCTCATAGTTGCTCGTTCATTTTTCTCTAGATTAGGTGAGAAACAGAGGACTTCTTCTAGAAGGTTAGCCTGCATTGGGGAAGGAAAAAGGCACTTATTTCAATGACTGTAACAATAAAGCCAATCCTAACTTTTCTGCCTTTCACAGATTTTGAATATGCATGTCGAGATGTTTAAGTAAATGTCCACAGGACAGTAGGATGGATGTAATCCAGTCTTATATGAGATGATCATACAATCTACATCAAACCAAGAAATTCGAGAAATGGTTCATGTGTTGCATAAAGACGACAAGAAAAGCAGCAGCACTGTTTATTGTCACCTGTCTAGTCTTCCACTTCATGTAGAGTTTTTCATTAGGAAAATCTGATTTGAATATTCCCACCAAAAGCCCCAATGCTAACTGTGGAAGATCAATTTGTTCACCTGTCCTTAATGTAGCCAACTGAACCAAATTTCTCCGAATGCATGTATCCATCTTTGATGAAATCTATAAAGTAGAAACTGTCAGGACTTGAATAATTCTGGGCGAGTAAGGTTCAACACAGGTAATTTGCAAATGAAATGAACTTCAAATATAATACTGCTAATTATTTTGGTCAGTTAACAAAATGCTAGCTAACAGTATAAGCAGGCGACTTTCTCTTCTTCTTTAAAGTTATAAAACTACTGCTTTCTTAGGGAAAATCATAACTAATGGTTTTAAAGCTTGCCTGCATCTGTACACGGATCATGTTGATGACCTCCGCCTGTGTATTAGAGATCTGAGGCTGTAGATGTGGTTTATCTTTTCTTTTCAAACTTAACAATAGTCTTGAACTTTTCTCTATCTTCCTTCTCTGAGTAGGATACAGTTCAACACTGTTTATGAGAACGCGTAAAAGTATTAGAGATACCACACAGATATATCCGCAAAAAAAAAAAGACTGCAAGGTTACATTATAGGCCACACAGAATAGACATGTATAAAGGAGAAAGAGAGTGAGTACCTTGAAAGCATCATAGAAGCAATCATTAATTCATATGCTGCTTCTCGTAAATCATCATCCGATAACCCTTCAAAATCCCTAACATCATTTATCAGTTCACTCGACAGATGGCAAACCAAAATAATCAAGATTCACGAAGAGACAAATAGTTATCAAGGAGAGAAAAATCAAAAAGAAATTGCATAACTAAATACCTGTTCTCAGGGGTGGCAAACCAAGAGGAACGATTTTGATAGGTTTAACAGGTTTGATGTCAGGAACTTCCTCTTTAAATATATAATTATTTTTAGACGAAGGAGTATTAGAAGAATCCATGTGGCCTGACATTTCTGGGCCAATATTACTGGATTTTTCCATGTTAACTAGAGAAGGAGGTGTATGGTGAGGAGGAGATCCTGCTATATCTGGACTTGATACAAGAAAAAAGGAATCGCTATGCTCAGAGTGTATCTGCAAATTCAAATCATCACAACTAATCATCTTAAGGGGTTATTATCAACAAAGGCATTATTTTTTTACATTAACAGGTTAAGCCACATGAGTGTGAGTATGATGTATTGCAAAAATTTGGCTTCCGATAGTCACAGCTCTACTTAACACCAATAATACAATTTCTTGTATATCATACAACTTTAGGTGTTTACTAACACTATACTTCCATCGAGAAAGCAATAAAACATTCAAAAATAGGTATCATTGTATCACTTAGATTATTATTATACACAGATGCCATTTAAAATGTGAAATTCTTTAGCTCAATCATGCATTTGAAGACACCAACAAACACGAAGCATTTGTAGAAACGTTTCCTTACTGTTATAGGGTATGAGGACTCAAAATTGTACTTCTTCGCGGCCTTAGATACATCAACTACACCACCTGCATTCGTGTTCAGAAAATCGAGTGATTCAGAAATAGTAATACTGTAATAGTTAGATTATAAAATAGCCTGGCAATTTGAAGCTACCAAGCAGAGAGCCAATTTTTCCCATTACCCCTAACTGCGCTTAAACCCTTAATCCTCACCAAAAAGAAACAAATCCAACAGAAAAAAAAAAAACAAGTAACACTAAAAACATGTGAAAAGCTGAGATCTCAATTAAACACTTGAGCAACTCAGAGACAGATACTAACTAAGGATGAATAACTCACCGGATTTCACGCAATCCAAGACATAATCAGCACTAAGAGAATCCAAATCATCAGGTGAGAGAGAGTCAACAGAACCAGAAGGTCATAATCAGCACTAAGAGAATCCAAATCATCAGGTGAGAGAGAGTCAACAGAACCAGAAGGTGAACGAATCTCCGTTACTAAACCCGACGACATAAGAAATTCCAGGAGCTTGCGACGATCGTTCCGGTAACGTTGCAACAATGAATTCATCTTCGCCTCTTGTTTTATTCAGTAAACTCAAAATCGCTTCTAATCTATACCTTAAATCTTCAATTCGATGAAGAAGAGAGGTCCAAAGAGACTTATTCAGCTGTGTACTTTATTGACCCCTCTCCATTGAAGAAGATGGAGCTTTTGGGGTTTTGGGGGAAAGCGCGGAAAAAGAAAAAGGACTGATTAGCTAAAAGACTAAAATAACCTTTAGATGATTACTTTCATTTTCTTACAAATTTGACTTTTTATTTACTTTTGGTAAGTCTTTTAATTTGTTTGAAGACATCAAATTGTAACGACCAAAAGTATTTAATTCATCATTACCATAATATTCGTTGGGGGTTAACTTTGTATTTATTCCAACAATACCCTTAATAACTTGATTATGCCTAATTTTGAATCTCTTTAATACACCGTCAAACAAAAATCTGACCTTTTTCTTTACTTTTGGCAAGTCTTTAAATTTTCCGAAGGCACGATTACTCATACTTGTCCCACCCGGTTTTGATTTAAACTCACCTGGTAAAATTAAATTCCTGTCCAACTCAAACTAAGTAACTAGTCCCTTTCGATTATGATTTATAAGGCAAGTAATAAATATAGATTAAAAAAAAAAAAGTTTTACTCCCTCTGTTTCACTTAATAAAGTGTTTTATAAAAAATGAAAGTTTTTTAAAAAGTGTATTAATTATTTGTTTGTAAAAAATACTCATTTAATATTATTTGATACTTAAAAATACATTTGTTACTTGTAAAACATAGATATTATCCCCAAAAAAATATACTTAATCAAAACAATAGGCTATGGACGGTTGACACGTATAACGCACATCGGATGATTCAGAATACCATTTTCGTCCGAATAAATTTGGATTTGAATATGCAATGTATCAAACATCCATTTCAGCATACAATATTTTAGACCGAATCGTATCGAGGTTAACTGGTGTATACTAGACAATATAAATGTTAGAGAATGGAAGACCATGTTCTAGACTGATACAACTTTTTTAGTGCAAAATAGTATGAACTAATTTAATCAGCAATGTATATGTCAACTATTCACACTTGTAATCTATTAAAAAATATAAAATAAAGCAAAAAAATAGAGCAATACTTGTTGCTTACAATCGAAATTCGAAATTTTAGCGGATACTTGTTTTGAGGAGTATTTATTTCCAACAAAAGCTGAAAACTTTCATGAACTATAAGTGAAGCTTGTTATTTGCAAACAAAAATTGTAGTTTGAATTCGCACTTATTAGTAAGTAGTTCGTTAGATCTGTGACCTCTAAAGATGCCGTTTTGATATGTGACTCGTTAAATACATGGGCCAAAAGTTCTGATCAGCCCACTAAAAGTATGGGCTTTTCTTATCAACGATTAATTTAAAAATGCTCAGTTATGGCTTCTTCGTCTTCTACTTCTTCGGCGCCTCAATGTTTCGTCTTAAAGCGTATCTACTATGGCGGAGAAAGCTCAAAAAACTCTCGTTCTATTAGCGAATCTAATCAAGGTTCCTCCACTAAAAGCTTTCTCTCTCTTAAATTCTCCGAATTTTCATGGATTTCAACATACACACGAATCAATCTCAATCCTTCTTCGTCTTCTTCTCTCTGGAAATTTATTCTCACATGCTCAATCTCTTCTTCTTCAAGTCATCTCCGGAAAAATCCGCTCTCAGTTCTTCACTTCATCCTCTTTATTACATTATTTGACAGAATCAGAAACGTCAAAAGCAAAGGTTAGACTCTATGAAGTAATCATCAATGCGTATGTTCAATCTCAATCCCTAAACTCATCAGTCTGTTACTTTAACGAAATGGTTGATAAGGGTTTTGTTCTTGGATCGAATTGCTTCAACAATCTCTTAACTTTTGTTGTTGGGACTTGTTCATTTAATCAATGGTGGTGTTTCTTCAATGAGAGCAAAAACAAAGTTGAATTAGATGTGTACAGCTTTGGGATTGTGATTAAAGGTTGTTGTGAAGCTGGTGAGATTGAAAAAAGCTTTGATCTTTTTGTTGAGTTAAGAGAGTTTGGGTTTTCTCCAAATGTTGTTATCTACACTACTTTGATTAATGGCTGTTGCAAGAAAGGTGAGATTGAGAAGGCAAAAGATTTGTTTTTAGAGATGGGGAAACTGGGATTAGTGGCTAATGAGCGTACTTACACGGTTTTGATTGATGGGTTATTCAAAAACGGGGTTAAGAAACAAGGGTTTGAGATGTATGAGAAGATGAAGGAAGATGGTGTTTTGCCTAATCTCTATACTTATAACTGTGTGATGAATCAGCTTTGTAAAGATGGAAGAACAAAAAATGCATTCAAAATGTTCGATGAAATGCGTGAGAGAGGTGTTTCATGTAACATTGTTACTTATAATACTTTGATTGGTGGGTTATGCAGAGAGATGAAGGCTAACGAAGCCAACAAGGTCATGGATCAAATGAAAAGCGACGGAATCAACCCGAATCTGGTTACTTACAACACTTTGATTGATGGATTTTGTAATGTGGGCAAATTGGGTAAAGCATTGAGTTTATGCAGAGATTTAAAGTCAAGAGGCCTGTCTCCGTCTCTTGTCACCTATAACATTCTAGTTTCCGGGTTCTGTAGAAAAGGAGATACTTCAGGAGCAGGTAAAATGGTTAAGGAGATGGAAGAAAGAGGGATTAAACCGTCGAAAGTAACATACACAATACTTATCGACACATTTGCTCGATTCGATAACATGGAGACCGCAATTAAGCTTAGATTATCAATGGAAGAACTAGGATTAGTCCCAGATGTTCATACTTATAGTGTATTGATTCATGGGTTTTGCATCAAAGGTCAAATGAATGAAGCATCAAGGCTTTTTAAGTCAATGATGGAGAAGAAATTAGAACCAAATGAAGTGATATACAATACAATGATTCTTGGGTATTGTAAAGAGGGAAGTTGCTATAGAGCATTGAGGTTGTTTAGGGAGATGGAAGAGAAACAGTTGTGTCCAAATGTTGCTAGTTATAGGTATTTGATTGAAGGTCTTTGTAAAGAAAGAAAATTTAAAGAAGCTGAGGATTTGGCTCAGAAGATGATTGATTCAGGGATTGATTCATCTGATTCAATCTGTGATTTGATCTTTAGAGCCAGAAATGAATTACATGTAGCTCAAATAAAATGCTAAGAGCAGTTTGCTCTGACTTAATCACGGTTGGTGTGAAGAATGTTTTGAAGTATTTTACACATGTGTTACAATTGTCCCTGGCCTTGCAATATTTTCAGAGTAATAGATATATAGGAAAATTACAATAAAAATACCAAATTTTTTTA
Organism: Physaria fendleri; assembly: GCA_036630335.1. Lineage (NCBI taxonomy): Eukaryota > Viridiplantae > Streptophyta > Magnoliopsida > Brassicales > Brassicaceae > Physaria > Physaria fendleri. The sequence goes on along the minus strand of CM071717.1, from coordinate 12,558,728 downwards.
AAAAATAGCCACATGAAAATGTATTTTCATATGAGTCTAAATTAAACTAAATTTTTGTTAACCAAACCATATTAACCACACATACAAAAAAAAATTTAACTTCAGTTAAGCATGACATCTATCTATATATTAAAATTGAAGACACTTTTTTGTGCCTATTCCAGTAGCCAAACACAAGAATTAAAATTGAAGACACTTTTTTGTGCCTATTCCAGTAGCCAAACCCAAGAATTTGTAACCAAGTATCCAAACAATCAAAACTCATTCAGTTCTCAATTTAATTTTCCTTAATTAACATTTAAACATCTAAACAAAATATTTCATTTATAATATATTCGTACTAAATTAAATCTTATATACTAAATTTAAAAATTGACATTTTGCTAAATATTTGGTTGAGATTTGTATAATATTTGAGAAATACAAATTTAAAAAATTATTTATTATTCTTTCGCTAATTACATAATTTAAAAATTGACATTTTGCTAAATATTTGGTTGAGATTTGTATAATATTTGAGAAATACAAATTTAAAAAATTATTTATTATTCTTTCGCTAATTACATGTACATGCCATTGATACATTAGAACATTTAAATTTTATTTTTCAATTATAGATAGATTTTTAATCTATCTATATATTAAAATTGAAGACACTTATTTGTGCTTATTCAGTAGCCAAACACAAGAATTTGTAACCA
>CM071717.1:12528274-12540497 GCA_036630335.1 Physaria fendleri | reverse complement strand
AGCGGAGATTGTAGAGGTTGAAGGAAATTCGAGTAATAATATGCGAACAGTACGCGTTCCACCGGTGATTACAGTTACTAAATCAGCAGCATATGCCCTCTATGATCTTACTTACATTAGGGTATGTGTTTATACTATTACTCTTTTGATGATTGATTGCCATCTGAAATGTGTTAGGCTTAGAGTTTTATCCGTTGAAATTCAATTTTGGATGATGCCTCCGGTCAATTTTCCGCATTATGGATTTTTTGGATTACTTGTAATGAGCTCTGTAACATAGTGTATTACATGTTAAACTTGAAGTTGAAGTGAATGAGAAATATTTGGTCAAGTAGGTATTCTTACATAGTATCATGAAGTGAGTTTTGACTCACTTGAAACGCCTTTTCAGGATGTTCCTTACAAACCTCAAGAGTTTCATGTTACTACTCGAAAATGCGAGCCCGATGCTGGACCGGATGTAGTACAAATATGCGAGAGGCAAGCATGCTTTAAATCCTCTGTTTTGTTCTTTTCTGTTATGTATCGCTTTAAATCCTCTGTTTTGTTCTTTTCTGTTATGTATCATAGATGTTATGAGTAAAGGATTGAATTTAACCGCCTAACTTTGTGATTCTTGCATAAAGAAATTTCATTCTTGATCTCGTAACTAATCTTTGCAGACCAGAATCTTCAGTAACTTGTAGTAATAATCATACAGGTTGCGAGATGAGAAGGGTAATGTTCTGGTGCAGACTCAGCCAGTATGCTGTCCATGTGGACCGCAGCGAAGAATGCCTTCATCCTGTGGAGATATATGTATGTGTTTCTTTGGTTGAACAATCCCTACATTTGGTTCCTTTAAAGAATATATCTTAATCTGTACTTTCATTTCTTCTCTCGATTTTGATTAGTTGATAAGATGATAAAAGGGAAAGCAAATACGGCGCATTGCCTTCGTTTTCCAGGTGACTGGTACGGATCTTTACAAAACTTTATCATCTGTTCTTATCTTTAGTGTGCTTTATCATCATTATGTGAGTTTGGACTTCATGCTTTTTTGTGCATTTTGCTACTTGATTTCCCTCCTCTAGGTTCCATGTTTTCGGCATTGGGAAAAGGTCATTAGGATTTAGCGTGCGGGTTGAGTTGAAGACAGGAACTAGAGTTTCAGTATGTTTACTTCATTAATCCTCCACCTTTTTCTTTGGTTTTTGTTCCAAGTTACTCAGCGTGATGATTCTCGCTTGCAGGAAGTGATCATTGGTCCTGAAAATAGGACAGCTACTGCAAATGATAATTTTCTCAAAGTTAATCTCATAGGAGACTTTGCTAGTTACACAAGTATTCCTTCTTTTGAAGACTTCTATCTTGTAACCCCAAGAGAGGTAACTGCAGGCGCGTATCCATTCGAAATCTTTAACTTGTGCCGCATTGTAATATGCTAACAGAAATTTACGTTGAAAACAAGGCGGCTGCAGCGGGACAACCAGCGAGCTTAGGCGGAAACTATTCAATGTGGATGCTGCTGGAGAGAGTGAGATTTACACTGGATGGCTTAGAATGTAATAAAATCGGTGTTGGCTATGAAGCATTCAACAGCCAACCAAGTTTCTGCTCTTCACCATATTGGAGTTGTTTGCATAATCAGCTATGGAACTTCCATGAGGTTAGTACTTATTTATCATAGCTTTCTAACAACTTGCTGCATCACTGTTTTACAAGTCTATTTCAGTCAGATGTGAACCGGATCAACCGACACCAAACTCCTTTTTATGGACTGGAAGGAAGATATGAGAGGATCAATCAACATCCAGTTAAACCGACACCAAACTCCTTTTTATGGACTGGAAGGAAGATATGAGAGGATCAATCAACATCCAGTTATGCTCTAGCTCTTCTATTTTCTGAATTAATAGAACATAAGATTTGTTGTTGGCTTATTGGAATTTTTCTTTACATGATACAGAATGCAGGGCCTCACTCGTTCTCCATTGGAGTCACAGAAACACTCAACACAAATCTAGTGATAGAATTAAGAGCTGATGATATTGAATACGTTTTCCAGAGGTAATACATCTTTAACGTTTTGGAAATGCAGATTACAAAGTCAAGTAAACTCTTGTTTGTGGTTGCAGGAGCCCTGGTAAGATTATAAACATCGCTATACCGACATTTGAAGCGCTTACACAATTCGGAATTGCTGCAGTTACAGCCAAAAATACCGGTGAAGTAGAAGCATCTTATAGCTTAACAGTATTGTCGAAAACTGAACTTTATCTGCTAGTTTGATAGAGAGAAAGTTTCTTTAATATATTAATCGCTTCTCGTTCCTCTTGTGCAGTTTGATTGCTCTAAAGGCGTGGCTTTCGTTGAAGTAAGTAACCTTCCTTCTCGTTCCTCTTGTGCAGTTTGATTGCTCTAAAGGCGTGGCTTTCGTTGAAGTAAGTAACCTTCAGTTAATATTCTAAGATGCTTACTAGAGAAATGACTCGAACTGATATCATTTCAGGAGCAATTTTTCATCATGAAACCAAAAGAGGTTACTACTCGATCTTTTAAGCTGTACCTGACGAAAGATCAGGCTGCAAAGTATATATGCAAAGGTGATTCCTTATACAAGACTCACATTCTTTTACAATCCCATGATTCCTAATATCAACAATGATCCATGTTCTTGGTGTATAGCTATACTCAAAGATTCTCAGTTCAGCGAAGTAGACAGAGCTGAGTGTCAATTCAGCACGACAGCTACTGTACTTGACAACGGAACTCAGGTTATTGCTCTAATGAAATTGATTAATGTTGATATCGATCATGATCATTGAGTGACAAGTATCTTGAACCTGCAGGTCACTAATCCATTTCAGATTCCAGAAACTCATCCTAAAGGTTTCTTTGACTCAATTAGGATACTGTGGACGAAAATCATCAATGGTTTAGTCGATTTTATCACTGGAGAAACTTGCAGGTTACACATTTCTCATAAACTTCATTGAGAATAATGATATATACTCAGACTAAATCAATCAAATCATCTGTGCAGAAACAAATGCTCGAGTTTTTTCGACTTCAGCTGCCACATTCAATACGTTTGCTTGAGCTGGATGGTTATGTTCGGCCTTTTCCTCGCTCTGGTCCCAACCAGTAAGCATTTTCTTTCTATACTAGAAAGTTCTGGTCCGAAATCTCGTACATCTCTCTCTAGAGCAAGGACCAAACCGGATTAAAGGTCCGAAATCTCGTACATCTCTCTCTAGAGCAAGGACCAAACCGGATTAAACTAGAATACTGTTTTCAGCTGTTCCGCAGCAATTCATAATAACATAAATGACTTTGTTTATGTATAATCCTCACAGCTTGTGTGCTTCTGTGGCTCTTGCACCAAAAGGGACTATTTGATCCATTCTACGACTGGTGGGAAGATCATTTCGAGTCAGACTATCATCATCGGAGATTATCACACACCAGACACAACGCCGTAAATCGCCATCATCACCACCATCGCCATCGTCAGCATCAGCATGGTGTCAGAACCCATAATCATCGTCGTAGGATACAACAGAGACAACACAAGCAGCATCATCATGGGACAAACGACGACGTTTTGCAAAAGAAGATGCTTGAAGGTGACCAATACAACGAAGCTCACTACTACCAACAACCTCACCGAGTCCATAAGAATAGCAAGCAGAAGCAGCGTAGGCGAGGCAAGGACGAGATCGTCGCGGCACGTGATGCGCACGTGGACAGACGGAGGAAACATAGGCTCCGGGAAGAGAGTTAAAGACTGGCTTTGTGTATACAATACTATATGATATGATGTATATATGATATGATTGACCAAAAAAACAAAATTTACGTATATGATATGATATGATCATTGATCATTCCACTGAAAAACTTAAAGTTGGCTCGAAATTTAGTATTCTTCTGGTGATTTTTTCCCAACAATGACTTACGAGTATCTTTTGCTTCTCCTCATTTAGTATTTTTTTAATATTATTTTTTATTCTTTTTGAAGACAATAAACCCTCAATTAAAATTTCCACCTTTGAGTAGCTTCTTCTCTTTCTTCCGCCGTGTGTGAATGATGAGGGGAGTGAAACGCGCCGCCGTCTCCGAAGCGAATGATTTTTCCGTAAGTTTTTATTTTCTTCATCAATTTTGTTTTTTGAGTTCATTGTTTGGTTTATATCACGGTTTTGTTGAATGAATCTTGTAAAAAATTCGGTATTTGGTTGAACAAAATTGACACTTCCACGATTTCTTGGTAGGTGATTGATTTATTTGTGACGTTCTAGCAATATTTCTATTGATTTTGGTTGATTATGATATAAAATCACCATTTTTTTGATTAAGAAGTTGTGGGCATTTTTCTGTAGTTGTATGGAACTATAGGGTTTAGCTCAAGGTGTTTTCTGTAGATCCATAACCGTGTTAGCTTGAATCTATTCATGGCGGTCATATCTACTGGAGCTGCTTTTGTTTTACTTTATCTGAATTTAAATATTTATAAAACGGAATTTTTGCAGTTTAAGAATACAAAACCAGTCGAAGGAGCTTTATTTAGTGCCCGGAGTCAAATAACTTCAGCATCATTGGATAAACAGAGGGCTGAGTTAGCTGGGAAGCATGTGAGAGCTCTTAATAACCAATTTATTAGGTGAACTGTGTTGTTAAGACTATCTGGATTTGTTGGGTCTTTTATATGGTAAATAAATCATGTTTACTTCAATGAGACATTGTTTGTGTTCCAATGTGAAAACAGTTGGGTGCAAATTACAGATGAAGAATCATCCTGATGAACTTTGGGAAGATGGGATGAATGACTACATTGCCCATGCGTCAAACATTCTGGTAATACTCTACATGCTCTTTTCTTATTTTATCTTGAATTTACAGACCTTCTTTTCTCAAATAAGGGTGATTTTGATTGACCCATCAAGAATGGTAATTTTCTAATGCGGCTTCCAGTCTTGATGTCCATATTGAAAGGATAGAGTAGCCAACCCTTTGAACTCTTGCTTATTTTGTGTAGACCTTTTGTTTAGAACACTAGCTCAGCAGTTTTGTACTTCTTGTTGATCCTCCTGCAGGAGAAGTTTAAGGATGTGGTCAACTGGCTAAAAGAAAATAAGGGAAAGGGCGAGAAAGCATCCCCTGAATCTCGTCCCACAGATAACAAATTTGAAGATAAAGTCAAGAGTAGCGATGTTAAGTCAGTTTCAAGTAATAGCCTATTTGCTTCAAACAGTCAACCTGCGCTGATGTTAAGTCAGTTTCAAGTAATAGCCTATTTGCTTCAAACAGTCAACCTGCGCTCTTCTCAAGCAATCAGTCTGGTTTGTTTTCAAGCCAACCTGGAGTATTCTCCAGCAATCCATTTGGTTTTACATCCAATAGCCAATCTGGATCTACTAGCAGTGCCCCGTTTGGTTTGGCCAAAAGCAACCAATCAAGCCTATTTTCCAGCAGTCAAGCTGGAGGAATCTCTAATAGCCAACCTCCTTTCTCCTTTTCTAATAATCTTGCACCTTTTTCATCTGGAGGTATCTACTTGTCTGTAAGCAGAATACATTATTGGATTTGTGATTGGTCAGCTTTGTATCTTTAGAACAATAGTTTATCTCAGAGACCTAACTGTCAATTTCCTTGTTTGCTGATATTAGTGACTCCAGTGTCAATACCTGCCAAACAGGAGTCCCCAGATGATGCAGACGGTGGTAAGTTGATCAATAACATGATTTCGTCTAGGTTTGCTATCGTTTGTTCTTTTAAAGCTTATATTCGTTAGTAGTTACCACTTCAAATCTTTTCTGAAGAACATCTTAATCTACCTATCTATTCTAAAGGTCAACTAACCTACATTGGATTCTTTTGACTTGGCAGAAGATGAACAGCCTCAACCAAGCAGCCCATCTGTCAAAAAGACTGAAGAGAAAGGTGTTACTGTGGTACATGAAGTCAAATGCAAACTTTATGTTAAGGTATTTTTATCTGAAAAGCGAAAAGCATGATGTTCTCTTCTTGCTGATGATAGTAGTAACTTCTTTTTAACCTTTGTATCTATGCAGTCAGATGACCCAACAGAGAAAAGTACATGGAAAGATAAAGGAACTGGGAATCTCTACATAAAATGCAAAGAAGGTTTCGACAAGGGGACAAAAGAATCAAAACCCACAATTCTTGTCCGGAACGAAGTATGATCAGCACACACACATATACTTCACACTGAACTTTAGGCTACAGATTTCCACCATTATAAACCTCTTTCTTATCAGGTCGGAAAACTGCTTTTGAATTCATTATTCTTCTCGTTCCTCTTGTGCAGTTTGATTGCTCTAAAGGCGTGGCTTTCGTTGAAGTAAGTAACCTTCGGTTAATATTCTAAGATGCTTACTAGAGAAAAGAGAAATGACTCGAACTGATATCATTTCAGGAGCAATTTTTCATTATGAAACCAAAAGAGGTTACTACTCGATCTTTTAAGCTGTACCTGACGAAAGATCAGGCTGCAAAGTATATATGCAAAGGTGATTCCTTATACAAGACTCACGTTCTTTTACAATCCCATGATTCCTAATATCAACAATGATCCATGTTCTTGGTGTATAGCTATACTCAAAGATTCTCAGTTCAGCGAAGTAGACAGAGCTGAGTGTCAATTCAGCACGACAGCTACTGTACTTGACAACGGAACTCAGGTTATTGCTCTAATGAAATTGATTAATGTTGATATCGATCATGATCATTGAGTGACAATTATCTTGAACCTGCAGGTCACTAATCCATTTCAGATTCCAGAAACTCATCCTAAAGGTTTCTTTGACTCGATTAGGATACTGTGGACGAAAATCATCAATGGTTTAGTCGATTTTATCACTGGAGAAACTTGCAGGTCTTGCAGGTAACACATTTCTCATAAACTTCATTGAGAACAGTGATATATACTTGAGAAATAAATCAATCAAATCATCTATGCAGAAACAAATGCTCGAGTTTCTTCGACTTCAGCTGCCATATTCAATATGTTTGCTTGAGCTGGATGGTTATGTTTGGCCTTTTCCTCGCTCTCGTCCCAACCAGTAAGAGTTTTCTTTATATACTATCACATTTTAGACCCTAAAGCCTGTAATGTCTCTAGCTTTACCCGAGATCTTTACGAGTAGAGCTATTGGCCTCTTTAACCGCAAAATCGCAGGAATTCATAATATATAAAGCTTAAACGGCTTTTTGTTTGTATATTATCCTCACAGCATGTGTGCTTCTCTGGCTCTTACACCAAAAGGGACTATTTGATCCATTCTACGACTGGTGGGAAGATCATTTCGACTCAGACCTATTACACACCAGAGACAACGCCGTCAATCGCCATCATCACCATCACCATCACCATCGCCAGCATCAGCACGGTGTCAGAACCCATAACCACGGTGTCAGAACCCATAACCATCGTCGTAGGACACAACAGAAAAGACCACACAAGCACCATCATGGGACAAATGAGGACATTTTGCAGAAGAAGATGCTTGAACATGACCAATATAACGAGTCTCACTACTACCAACAACCTCACCGAGTCCATAAGAATAGCAAGCACAAGCATAGGCGAGGCAAGGAAGAGATCGTCGTGCCACGTGATGTGCACGTGGACAGACGGAGGAAACACAGGCTCCGAGAAGAGAGTTGAAGACACTCACTTTGTGGATACAATACTATATGATATGATGTATATATGATATGATTGACCAAAAAAACTTACGTATATGATATGATATGATCAATGATCATTCCAATGAAAAACTCAAAGTTGGCTAGAGTATCTTTTGCTTCTCCTCATTTTTTATTATTTATTATTTATTATTTATAGTGACACTTTGACAATTTCTTGGTTGGTGCTTGACTAATTAGTGACGTTCTGGCAATATTTCTATTGATTTTGGGTAATTGTCATATAAAGATCACCCCTTTTTTTTTTTACATTTCTGTAATTGTATGAAACTATAGGATTTAGCTCAAGGTGTTTTCTTTAGGATGTAACTGAGTGAGCTTGAATCTATGAATGGCCATATCTCGTTTTGCTTTATCTGGATTTATATATTTATAAAAGGGAATTTGCAGTTTAAGAATGCAAAACCAGTGGAAGGAGCTTTATTTAGTACCCAGAAGAATGTGGCACCAATGCAGCAGAGTCAAATAACATCTGCATCATTGGATAAGCAGAGGGCTGAGTTAGCTCGGAAGCATGTGAGAGCTCTTAATAACCAATTTGTTAGGTGAACTGTGTTTTAAAGACTATCTACACTTGTTGGGTCTTCTATATAGTTAATTGAATCATATTTTACTTCAATGAGACATTTGTTTATGTTCCAATGTGAAAACAGTTGGGTGCAATTACAGCTGAAGAATCATCCTGATGAACTTTGGGAAGATGGGATGAATGACTACATCGCGCATGCATCAAATATTGATGAACTTTGGGAAGATGGGATGAATGACTACATCGCGCATGCATCAAATATTCTGGTAAGTACTCTAATTACATGACTCTTTCTCTTATTTTATCCTGAATTTGGAGACCTTTTCTCAGAATAAAAATATTTTTAAGTGAGAATTGTTTTGACTGACACATCAAGAATGCTAATGTGTCTTCCTGTCTTGATGTCCATTTTGAGACGATAGAGTAGCCAATCCTTTGAATCTCTTGCTTGCTTTGTGCTAGAACGTTTGTTTAGACACTATCTCATCAGTCTTCATGTTGATTCTCGTGCAGGAGAAGTTTAAGGATGTGGTCAACTGGCTAAAAGAAAATAAGGGAAAGGGAGAGAATGCATCCCCTGAATCTCGTGGAGCAGAGAAGAAGTTTGAGGCTAAAGTCAAGAATAGTGATGTTAAGTCAGTTTCAAACAATAGCCTATTTGCTTCAAACAGTCAAGCTGGGCTCTTCTCAAACAATCAGTCATCCACTTTTTCGAGTAGTCAGTCTGGTTTGTTTTCAAGCCAACCTGGAGTATTCTCCAGCAATCCATTTGGTTCGATATCCAATAGCCAATCTGGATCTGCTAGCAGTGGCCAATTTGATTTGGCCAAAAGCAACCAACCAAGCCTATTTTCCAGCAGTCAAGCAAGAGCAATCTCTAATAGGCAACCATCTTTCTCCTTTTCTAACAATCTTGCCCCTTTTTCATCTGGAGGTATCTACTTGTCTGTAAGCAGAATACAATTATTGGATTTGTGACTGTTCAGCTTTGTACCATTAGAACAATATTATATCTCGGAGACTTAACTTTACTTTCCTTGTTTGCTGGTATTAGTGACTCCAGTATCAATACCGGCAAAACAGGAGTCCCCAGATGATGCAGACGGTGGTAAGTTGATCAATAGCATGTTTTTGTCTAGTTTTGCTTTCGTTTTATCTTTTAAAGGTTATGTTAGTTAGTAATTACCACTTTCAAATCTTTTTAAAAGGAAAAACTTATTCTACCTATCTATTCTGAAGTTTAACTAACCTAGAAGAAACTATCTATTACAAATCTTGAGGTATTAATGGGCTTCTGAACATTGGATTCTTTTGACTTGGCAGAAGATGAACAGCCTCAGCCAAGCAGCCCATCTGTTAAAAAGACTGAAGAGAAAGGTGTTACAGTGGTACATGAAGTCAAATGCAAACTTTATGTCAAGGTATGTTATCTGAAAAGTCAAAACTCTAAAGTTATCTTTCAGCTGAGTCTACGATATTCTTCCCATTTCACAGTAGCGACATTCACTTCATACGAATAACCATGAAGATGATATAGTATCACCAATGTAACCATTGATCATATTAGAGCTGGAACTGTTCTTTCCAAAGTGTTCTTAGGTGTCATAGACTCATAGTACTTGTATTATAGTTTCTTCTCTCTTCTTGCTGGTGTACTAACTTCTCTTTAACCTTTGTATTTATAATAATATATGCAGTCAAATGACCCAACAGAGATAAGTACATGGAAAGATAAAGGAACTGGGAATCTATACATAAAATGCAAAGAAGGTTTTGACAAGGGAACAAAAGAATCAAAACCCACAATCCTTGTCCGAAACGAAGTATGATCTGTACACACACACACACACACTTTACACTGAAGTTGGACTACAGATTTCCACCATTATAAACCTCTTTCTTATCAGGTCGGAAAACTGCTTTTGAATTCATTATTCTACACTACAGATTTCCACCATTATAAACCTCTTTCTTATCAGGTCGGAAAACTGCTTTTGAATTCATTATTATACACTGGAATCAAGACGACCGCACAGAAGAACGCTCTTGTTGCAATATTCCATTCCTCGGTAAATATAAGCTTTTTTGCTCTTAGTGTTTTCATGGTGGTTTTGTTTCCTCGGTAAATATAAGCTTTTTTGCTCTTAGTGTTTTCATGGTGGTTTTGTAATCTCTCTCTGATTTTGAATACCTGCAACAGTTTGATTCCAATGAAAAGGTAACACCGAGAACATTTCTGATAAGGACAAAGACAGCAGAAGCTAGAGATAAGTTAGCAACAGCCATCCAAGAATACGCACCTTCTTCATAAATTGCCCAAAACCAGGTTGGGATCCTCACTGTACTTCTTAAAGCTATTACTTGAGTCTGTCCTCTTTATATTCATTAGGAAGGCTCTTTCAGACTAGTTTAACCTTTGATTCAGCAGAAAAATGTTGTATGTTGTGAGAGATAAGAGTGAGATATAGGGCCAAAGGTACTTACTTCATATCTTAATAGAGAATTTTGTACCATTCTACTTTGTAACTTAAAAGGAGTGATTTTAACATTGATGTGGTTTGAGCAAAATTGTTATTATTTTTATGACTACCAATTAAAGGCTACCACAAGGAAGGTTTTGGCCGATTTGTGTTCTATCATCAAATCTTCAAATTGTAAAAAATATATACATATATATATATAAATAAAAGAAGCATATTTCATTTCAATAAAGCAAATGATAACAACAACAATATTTAATCCCAAAAGATTTGATATGTAGTCAAAATATGGGATCAAACCAAACAAACAATCTCACATCAATTATAACTTATAAAGAAAGCACTCAATTTATTTTTAAGAAACATAATATAACTTATAAAGAAAGCACTCGATTTATTTTTAAGAAAAATAAATTTTATTATTTTCAGTAAAACATCGCAAGAGACCGTGATCAAACCAAGTTAACTTCACTTTGCTTCCAGCATCCTTGTCAGATCCGGTGCTTTAGTCTTCGGGCAAAGGAGCTGGAGCTAGCAACCCAAAAAAAAAAATTAAAAAAAAACATTACCAAGGTTATCCATAATATATGCATATATATACTCTAAATAAAAAGTTGTAACCAAAATGTTACCCGGAGTTTCGGAACACAAGTTAGGACCAATGGTGAGTCCACAAGTTTTAAAGATAAGAGCACTGGCTTCAGTGACATTGATGGGCAACTCAGGGTCTTTGATAAATTCACAAAGACAAGGAAGCTGCGTTTTCACAGCCGTGTCTAAGGCGGTGCAACATTCAGGCGATATTTTTTCTCTCTGAAAAACAGCGGGAGAACAAACAGTCAAACCCGCTGCACAATCCATACCATCAGGACTAGGAGCCATAGTTGGACCCTGTCCCGAGACAGTAGTTGCTGCTGCAATTAGCAAAGTAAGGAAGATCATTGTGGTGGTTGTTTGAGCCATTCTTAATTGTTTTTGGTTTTTGTATTTGGTGCTTTGTTGATTAATTGATATTTATAGACATAATACAACCTTTAATGTTTGTGACTTGGTGTTATATTTCAGATCATGGTAATTTTATATGTCCATTGTTACATACTTTATGCATGGACTTTTTGTATCACAAACGACATATTCATAAGTCATAAAAATATAAGTTGATTAATCATGCTAGTGTTTTTTTTTTTTTTTTACTGGCTAGTTTTTTTTTTTTTTTTTTACTGGGGCTGTGTCATTGTACAAGTAGTTTAAAAGATAAATTTGATAACGTATTGGTTTTGGCTCAAATTTTATATTAATATGAATATTTGTTGATTAAGTTTATTTATAGACACTATCAAGTGGAAAATGTCAAAACTAGTAGAATCGGGGAATAAATTCAGTTGTATGTTATGTCACCACTTATTCCTTACATGCTCATCGAACTTGGAACCAGCTCATTGGGACTCTTCTTGGTAATGACCACACTTTAGACTGGATAACCATCTCTTTTGGCTATACT
>CM071717.1:12479167-12489959 GCA_036630335.1 Physaria fendleri | reverse complement strand
TCTGCAAAATCACAACAGAAATCTGAATAAAAATGAGAGCCCTAGAAGTTTGTAAGATCGCATAAGAAACTTAAAGGAAGAAAATTGTAAATGAAATCGAATTCGATAGGCGTAAAACTCACCATGTTCTTCTCTTGATTGCAAAGTCAATCTCTGAATCATAGAAATTTCAGTTCTTCAGGGAAACTTAGAACACGTCTAAATCCAGGAAAACGATTACACCTATACAAGTTATCTGTTATCGCCGTCGCTAGACGCAACCATATTTTCTAAGTTTTATATATATTCGATATTAAATTTCACTAATTATTCTTTTACACATTTGTCATTTTGTTCGGAGCAACTTTTTTTTCTTTTTTTTTTGTCAACAAATCCTTTATTAATCAAACCAAATGTTAATCAAAACAAATCAAAAATCAAAATTCCAAAGATGGTTGGAGCCAAATAGGTATCGAGTTATCGATCGAGCCAAAGTAAAGAAGAAAAGAGAGAACAAATTTAGCCAATGCGTCCGCTGCTACATTCCGTTGCCGACTTATATGTTCAAACTTAAAGTCCCAAGAAGAACGGCGAGATACAATGCCTTGTATCTCTGTGGTGAATGGAAGTAGTCGCGGCCAGGAAGAAGGGGATTTGATAGCCTGAATAAGTGTCAATAAATCGGACTCAAAGATGACCTTATCATATCCCATATTCCAAATGCAATTCATTGCCCAAACCATAGCGGTAACCTCAGCTTCTAAACAAGAAAGCAATTTTGGATATACCTTAATTCCATGTAATCGCACTGTGCCGTTACTGTCACGCAATATCCATGAAACTCCACATCTATCTTGAGAGTCTTGCCACGCAGCATCAACATTACATTTGAGATAAGACAAAGGCGGAGCTAACCATTTTAAAGGCGGAGTTGCAGGTTGTTGCTATGACGGAGGCTTCATGGTGGCATTGTGCTGTATCCAGTCTCGAGCTTCTACACGTGCTTTATTCAGTATCCACTGGCCAGATGTTGTTTTCCGTTGATAAATGAAATCGTTTCTCGCCTTCCAGAGAAACCACAAAAGCCACGGACCTATATTCTCATCACTCAAATTCGAAACAGAGCATTGAGTCGTTGCGGAGATACATGTCCAGACGTTCTGATAAAGCGAGTTTGTGACCCCATCTGCGAACAAAGGGACCACGGATGATGCAGACCAAACTTCTTTAGCCAAATCGCACTGAACATCTGCGAACAAAGGGACCACGGATGATGCAGACCAAACTTCTTTAGCCAAATCGCACTGAAAAAGAAGGTGATTCACATCCTCTGTTCCGTGTCCACAGAGCTTACATGAAGCGTCATCTGTAATATGTCTCTTGTGAAGCTCAGAACCCATTGATAACGACGAAGTAATGCATCTCCAGATGAAATTTCGAATTTTTAAGCTTTTATTCAGTGCCCAGATAGTCTTGAAGATTTCCTTGAAATTAGGTTCTTGCTCGGTGGCCAAGTTATGATTGAGATGAGAGGAAATCCACAACCAATACCGGACTTGACCGAGTACACACCATTATTGTTATGAATCCTTGAAAAAGCACTTGTAGATTCTTGTCCACCAGGTTTAACTTGTAATATACGGGTATAACTCTATGAGCTGTTGCAGACTTGGAGGCGGTACCATTGGCTTCAGAATTGCACCTCGCGGGGTATCATCCATTAGCCAAGGGTCGCTGATCAAGTCCACTGTTGTGCCATTTCGCGGGGTATCATCCATTAGCCAAGGGTCGCTGATCAAGTCCACTGTTGTGCCATTGCCAAATTCTTTCTTTAAGCCTAAGCAGAGAAGCTCTCTACTTGCATAAATACTCCGCCAACCGAAAGAGGGACGTTGGCCAAGTTTCGCATGATAGGCTGTGGATGCTCTAGGGTAGTACTTGGCCTTAAGCGTGCGATCTAGGAGGGAATCTGGTTGAGTGCAAAGACGCCACATATATTTACATAATAGAGCCATATTATAACCCTCCAAGTCTCTAAATTGCAAACCCCCATCCTCCTTTCTTTTAGTCAACTTATCCCAGGATTTTCAGTGAATGCCACTACCTGTATCTTGATTTCTCCACCAGAATTTGGCCAATTCTGATGTTAGACTATTAAGAAGACATTGGGGAAACTTGTAACATGACATTGCATATACAGGTATAGCTTGAACCACAAATTTTATAAGAATCTCCTTCCCTCCTTGTGATAAGAATCTGTTTTTCCACTCCTTGTGATAAGAATCTGTTTTTCCAAGAATTTATTCTCCCTCTCACCTTATCTTCGAGAAACTTCAGTGTCTCTGTCTTTGAACCTAAGAAGGTCTCAGGCATCGCTAAATAAATACCTTTATCTCCTTCTTATGAAATTCCCATAATGTTTTGAATAACCAGTTTCGAGTCTGCTGACACCTTAGGTCCAAAGATGATACTTGATTTGTCCAAGTTGACTTTTTGCCCCGAAGCTTCGTCATAGTCAGTAAGTATTCTCTTAAGAACTTGTAGCTGCTGTTCATCAATTCCACTGAAAAAGAGACTATCATCTGCAAAAAGCAGATGGGAGAGGTTCGGTGCCGTTGGCGCGATTTGCAGACCAAGAAATCGATCTGTCGCTTCTGTGTTATTGAGCCGCATTATCAACACTTCCGTACACAGGATAAAGAGAAATGGAGATAATGGGTCACCCTGTCGTATACCTCTCGAGGGAGAAAAATGACCAAAACGTTGGCCATTAATGAACATGCCAAATGATACAGTGGTGATACACTGCATTGTCCAAGAGATCCAAGTTTCGTGGAAGCCTAAGACGCGAAGAGAATCCTCCAGGAACTGCCACTCAACTCGGTCAAAAGCCTTCATCATATCCGTTTTTATAGCAACACTCGAATCCCACAAATCAGAGTTGACCTTCATACTGTGTAAGATTTCTTGTGCCAGCAGTATATTATCCGATATGAGCCTTCCTTCTACAAAGGCTGTTTGTGATTCAGAGATCACCGAAGGAAGGATACGCTTTAAGCGAGATGCCATGACTTTCGATATTATCTTATATGCAAAATTGCATAAACTAATTGGGCGAAAGTCCTTTAACAGTGTGGGTCTTTGCTTCTTAGGAATCAAGCAGATTGTAGTTTCATTGATCCGAGTATCAAATCTGCCTGTTAAGAAAAAGTCCTTGACCATAGCATAAATATCCGATCCCACTACAGTCCACTGAGATTGGTAAAAACTTCCCGAAAATCCGTCCGGTCCAGCACATTTGTTGGGACTCATACTAAAGACTGCATTCTTCACTTCACTCTCTGTTACCTCGCTTGTAAGCATTAAGTTCTGAGAATCAGAGACTTTTTTAATTGCACCTGAGAACATAGGAGAAGTTCGCACTACAGAAGTGTAACGAAGTTCTGATGTGAAGAGATAAGAGAAGAATCTGCAAGCCATAGCTCCCATATCTCGATCTTCATAGACCAGCTGTCCCGTGTCCTCATTCAGTAAACTTCGTATCTTGTTCTGCGTTTTCCTCTGTTTAACAGCCGCATGAAAAAACTTTGTATTTCTGTCTCCTAATTGAAGCCACTGAACCCTACTTTTATTCTTCCAGAACATTTCTTCTTCAGCATAAGCCAAAGTTAATTGAGATTTTAGTTCCGTGTATTCTCCCCAGTCGAAGGAATCTCGATGCGTTAATGCGTCAATCTGGAATTTTAAATCCCTGATCAGAATCTGTGAATTGAGCGGACGATGCTTTTTCCAAGACGCAATGGATGAACGACATCTTCTAATGAGCTGAACAATGTCTTGCAATTCTTGTGAGCTTCGTATCCAACCTTGAGAAACAGCTTCCGAAAATCCTTCCTTGAGTACCCATCTCGAGTCAAAACGAAACAGGCCTTGTCTTTTATGATCCTCCCCACTGAACTTGGTCAATATGGGGCTATGATTTGAAGCGACTCGTGGCAAATAAAGAGAAGTAGCTGCTGGGAATTTCAAAAACCAGTTCGTGTTACATACTACACGGTCCAATTTGCAATGTATTAGTTCCCCATTCCTGTGACCAAACCATGAGTATGGGTTGTCTTCAAAGGGTATTTCTAGCAAACTGCATCGGGACAGCATCGTACGGAAAGGTATAAAGGAAGATTCTGCACGAGGTCCACCTCCTCTCTTATCTTCATTGTTATACAATTCGTTGAAATCCCCCATCATAACCCATGGTTCATCTCTATTGTCACCTATAACGATAATCTCTTCCCAAACTTTTTGTCTTTCAGCTGTTACCGGGTCACCATAGATACCAGTAAGGATGAAAGAAACATTTTTCCATTTTACTTTTGCATCAATCCATCTATCACAAGAAGAGAGTATGTCGATCTCAACCTCATCCTTCCATAACAAACACAAGCCTCCACTAGCCCCGTGAGGCTCTACCGTAAACAGATGATGACAATTTAAATCCTTACAAATCGATTCCATGTATGTTCGCTTTTGTTTAGTCTCCATTAGGAAATATACCTGAGATACATATTGACTAGATATGTCCTTTAGGTGTCGAACTGTCTGGGTATTTCCTAACCCTTGACAGTTCCTAGATATGTCCTTTAGGTGTCGAACTGTCTGGGTATTTCCTAACCCTTGACAGTTCCAAGCTGTCGTGATCATATCGACCTGTGTGGTTTCTGGTTAACCACGAACCTTTGAGAGTAAGGACGAGCCGGAGTCGATGGTTCCGGAGATTCCTCAGTGCGATTTGCAAATCCTGTTAAATCGAGCATTGCCTTGGTGCGTTTTCTGGCAGCATTCCGCTTGGTGCTTCGTCTGTGCTTGCGCTTCCTAGATTGAGCTTCAGTTAAGTCCTGTGCATCAGATGCCGTAAGCTTCCTAGATTGAGCTTCAGTTAAGTCCTGTGCATCAGATGCCGTAAATTGGAAGATCGAGGTATCCTCTCTGTTATTTTCACCTAGGACTCTCCCAGATGAGAGAACACGTTCCACTGGGAAGAGATTAGGAGCCTCAACCGATTTTCCTGAAGGTAGTGTACCCGAGTGCGGAGAAATGACTTTCTTTCCAGATGACAAAGTGATAGCATCGGGTAATAAACCTTCTTGGAGAACACGTTCCACTGGGAAGAGATTAGGAGCCTCAACCGATTTTCCTGAAGGTAGTGTACCCGAGTGCGGAGAAATGACTTTCTTTCCAGATGACAAAGTGATAGCATCGGGTAATAAACCTTCTTGCGTCTGATTAGAATTTTCCTCTGAGGGTGTCTTTGGATCGCCACCTTTTGGCTTCCAGACCGTGTTGTGTGTATTCGCTTTTAAACGAGAGAAGACCTTAGTTAATGGAGCTTCTACGTTTTCGGTCTGTTTCTTCGGAGGTCTACCTCGCGGCTTACGTACTCCACTTTGTGCCACTCTGTTTGGCTCTGTTTCTGTATGCAAGCGAGTACTCTGTTTTTGTGCACCTGAGTCCACTGGTTCTCTTCCATATGTGACAGTACTGATCCCTTTATCTGCTCTCTTTTCAGGACAGTGGTATTGATCATGAATGAGCCTTTTGCAATAGTAGCAAATTCTTTTAAGCTTGTCATAGGAGAGGTCCAAGACTATAGATTCCTATTGACTAGATATGTCCTTTAGGTGTCGAACTGTCTGGGTATTTCCTAACCCTTGACAGTTCCAAGTTGTCGTAATCATATCGACCTGTGTGGTTTCTGGTTAACCACGAACCTTTGAGAGTAAGGACGAGCCGGAGTAGATGGTTCCGGAGATTCTTCAGTGCGATTTGCAAATCCTGTTAAATCTAGCATAGCTTTGGTGCGTTTTCTGGCAGCGTTCTGCTTAGTGCTTGGTCTATGCTTACGCTTCCTAGATTGAGCTTCAGTTAAGTCCTGTGCATCAGATGCCGTAAAATGAAAAATCGAGGTATCCTCTCTGGTATTTTCGCCGAGGACTCTTCCAGACGAGAGAACACGTTCCACTGGAAAGAGATTGGGAGCCTCAACTGATTTCCAAATGAAGGAAGTGTACCCGAATGTGGAGAGATTACTTTCTTTCCGGATGACAAAGTGATAGTATCAGGTACAAAACCTTCCTGTTTCTGATTAGGATTTTCCTCTGTGGGTGTCTTTGGATTGCCTCCTTTTGGCTTCCAGACCGTGTTGTGAGTGTTCACTTTTAGACGAGAGAAGACCTTGGTTAATGGAGCTTCTACGTTTTCAATTTGTTTTCTCGGAGGTCTACCTCGCGGTTTACGAATTCCACTTTGTGCCACTCTGTTTGGCTCTGTTTCTGTATGCAAGCCAGTGCTCTGTTTTTGTGCGCCTGAGCCCACTGGTTCTCTTCCATGTGTGACAGTACTGACCCCTTTATCTGCTCTCTTTTCAGGACAATGGTATTGATCATGAGTAAGCCTTTTGCAGTAGTAGCAAATTCGTTTGAGCTTGTCATAGGAGAGGTCCAAGACTATAGATTCCCCTGTTTTAAATTTGAAGGGCTTCTGAAACACTATGGGATTTGTAACAGGTAGCCAGACTTTTGCCCGTACATGTTCAATGGACGTTGAATTCTTAACATGTAATTGGACATTGTCCTTGCCAGGAGCCATGTAACCGAGAGTTTTTCCAACTTGACGGACAACTCCTTCTGAGACTTTATGTGGAGGCAACCCCTTGATTTTTACCCATATTGGAATTCTTTCTAAGTAATCTTCGTCGGGTGACCACTTGTCCGCTGCAACAAGCCAATTATTGACGTACCATGGGCGAAGCAGAAGTGTGTTGTATACTTGATTTGTCCAAGTTGATCCTTTGCCCCGAAGCTTCCTCGTAGTCCGTAAGTATACCTTTAAGAACACGTAACTGCTGTTCATCAATTCCACTAAAAAAGAGGCTATCATCTGCAAAAAGCAGGTGGGAGAGATTCGGTGCCGTAGGCGCAATTTGCAGACCAAGAAACTGATCCGTCGCTTCTGTTTTGTTGAGCCGCATTATCAAGACTTCCGTACACAAGATAAAGAGAAATGGCGATAATAGATCACCCTGTCGTATACCTCTCGAGGGAGAAAAATGACCAAAACGTTGGCCATTAATGAGCACGCCAAAAGATACAGTGGTGATACAATGCATTGTCCAAGAGATCCAAGTTTCGTGGAAGCCTAAGACGCGAAGAGAATCTTCCAGGAACTGCCACTCGACTCGGTCAAAAGCCTTCATCATATCCGTTCTTCCAGGAACTGCCACTCGACTCGGTCAAAAGCCTTCATCATATCCGTTTTTATGGCAACACTTGAATCCCATAAGTCCGAGTTGACCTTCATACTGTGTAAGATTTCTTGTGCCAGAAGATTTCTTGTGCTAGGAGTATATTATCCGATATGAGCCTTCATTCAACAAAAGCAGCTTGTGATTCAGAGATCACCGAAGGAAGAATCGGCTTTAAGCGAGAAGCCATAACTTTCGAAATTATCTTATATGCAAAATTGCACAAGCTAATTGGACGAAATTCCTTTAAGAGAGTGGGTCTTTGCTTCTTAGGGATCAAGCAGATTGTAGTTTCATTTAACCGAGTATCAAATCTGCCCGTAGAGAAAAATTCTTTGACCATAGCACAAATATCCGATCCCACTACATTCCATTGAGACTGATAAAAACTTCCAGAGAATCCATCCGGTCCAGCACATTTGTTGGGGCTCATACTAAAGACCGCATTTTTCACTTCACTTTCTGTTACGTCACTTATGAGCATTATGTTCTGATAATCTGAGACTTTTCGAATTGCACCTGAGAACATAGGAGAAGTTCGCACTATAGAAGTGTGGCGAAGTTCTGATGTAAAAAGAGATGAGAAAAATCTGCAAGCCATAGCACCCATATCTCGATCTTCAAAAACTAGATGTCCCGTATCCTCATTCAGTAGACTTCGAATCTTGTTCTGTGTTTTCCTCTGTTTAACAAACGCATGAAAAAATTTTGTATTTCTGTCCAATGTCCTGCGAATCTGGTGAGCTTCTTGTCCGTCCTTGAGAGACAGCTTCCGTAAATCCTTCTTTGAGTACCCATCTCGAGTCAAAGCGAAACAAGCCTTTTCTTTTATGATCCTCCCCACTGAACTTGGTCAATATGGGGCTATGATCTGAAGCAACTCGTGCCAAATAAAGAGTAGTAGCAGCAGGGAAGTTCAAAAACCAATTCGTGTTAGATACTACTCGGTCCAATTTGCAATGTATAAGTTCCCTATTTCTGTGACCAAACTATAAGTATGGGTTGCTTTCGAAGGGTAATTCAAACAGACCACATCTTGACAACATCGTACGGAATGGGATAAAGGTAGATTCTGCACGAGCAGGACCACCTCGCTTGTCCTCATTGTTATACAACTCACTGAAATCGCCCATCATGACCCATGGCTCGTCTCTATTGTCGCCTATAGTGATAACCTCTTCCCATACCTTTTGTCTTTCCGCTTGTACCGCGTCACCATAGATACCCGTAAGAATGAAAGAGACGTTTTTCCACTTTACTTTCGCATCAATCCATCTATCACAAGAAGATAGTATGTCAATCTCAACTTCATCCTTCCAGACAAACACAAACCTCCACTAGCCCCTTGAGGCTCTACCGTAAACAGATGATGGCAATTTAACTCCTTACAAATCGATTCCATGTATGTACGCTTTTGTTTAGTCTCCATTAGGAAATATACCTGAGGTACATATTGACTTAGATATGTCCTTTAGGTGTCGAACTGTCTGGGTATTTCCTAACCCTTGACAGTTCCAAGCTGTCGTAATCATATCGACCAGTGTGGTTTCTGGTTAACCACGAACCTTTTAGAGTTAGGACGAGCTGGAGTAGATGGTTCCGGAGATTCCTCAGTGCGATTTGCAAATCCTGTTAAGTCTAGCATAGCTTTGGTGCGTTTTCTGGCAGCGTTCCGCTTAGTACTTGGTCTATGCTTACGCTTCCTAGATTGAGCTTCAGTTAAGTTCTGTGCATCAGATGCCGTAAAATGAAAAATCGAGGTATCCTCTCTGGTATTTTCGCCAAGGACTCTTCCAGACGTGAGAACACGTTCCACTGGAAAGAGGTTGGGAGCCTCAACTGATTTCCCTGAAGGAAGTGTACCCGAATGTGGAGAGATTACTTTCTTTCCGGATGACAAAGTGATAGTATCCGGTACAAAACCTTCCTGTTTCTGATTAGGATTTTCCTCTGTGGGTGTCTTTGGATTGCCTCCTTTTGGCTTCCAGACCGTGTTGTGAGTGTTCACTTTTAGACGAGAGAAGACCTTGGTTAATGGAGCTTCTACGTTTTCAATTTGTTTTCTCGGAGGTCTACCTCGCGAGCTTCTACGTTTTCAATTTGTTTTCTCGGAGGTCTACCTCGCGGTTTACGAATGCCAGGTTGTGCCACTCTGTTTGGCTCTGTTTCCGAATTCAAGCCAATGCTCTGTTTTTGTGCACCTGAGTCCACTGTTTCTCTTCCATGTGTGACAGTATTGACCCCTTTATCTGCTCTCTTTTCAGGACAATGGTATTGATCATGAGTTAGCCTTTTGCAATAGTAGCAAATTCGTTTGAGCTTGTCATAGGAGAGGTCCAAGACTATCGATTCCCCTGTTTTAAATTTGAAAGGCTTCTGAAACACTATGGGATTTGTAACAGATATCCAGACTTTTGCCCGTACATGTTCAATGGACGTTGAATTCTTGACATGTAATTGGACATTGTCCTTGCCGGGAGCCATGTAACCGAGAGTTTTTCCAACTTGACGGACAACTCCTTCTGAGACTTTATGTGGAGGCAACCCCTTGATTTTCACCCATATAGGAATTCTTTCTAAGTAGTCTTCGTCTGGGGTTGGTGACCATTTGTCCGCTGCAACAAGCCAATTATTGACGTACCATGGGCGAAGCAGAAGTGTGTTGTTAAGCAGTGGTGACCATTTGTCCGCTGCAACAAGCCAATTATTGACGTACCATGGGCGAAGCAGAAGTGTGTTGTTAAGCAGTTTGTTTCAAGATTTCTTCATCTCTATGTCTCGACATCACTCAAGGTTGTTTTATCAATGGAAAAACGACCAAGTGAAATAGAGCTTATTGGAGATGGACCAAGCAGATCTTTGTGCCAAGATTAAAGGTGCATATAAGGCAGAAGAAAAAGAAGATTGAGAAGTACCCGAAAGAGGAAGAAAAGGAGCAAAAGGACAATGGGAAAAAAGGTAAGCAGAAGAAAAGGCAGAAGAAAAAGAAGATTGAGAAGTACCCGAAAGAGGAAGAAAAGGAGCAAAAGGACAATGGGAAAAAAGGTAAAAGAAGAAAAGAGGAAAAGTTCCAAAAAAACAAAAGGACAATAGAGAAAAAGGTAACAGAAAACAGGAAAAACCAGAAAAAACTGAAGAAAACTGACAAAATCAATAGAATAAAGGAGAAGAAAACGGAAAACTATGTCCCTTTCGAGTCGCCATTTAGAGAGGCGGCTAGGGCTAATTTTCTCTCGATCACTTTATTACTAAATATTTACGTCTTTCGTTCGGAGCAACTTATCCGACTAAACTAACGTGGGCTTCCTATTTGACTTGATATTAATTAGAATTGTGCCCATAAATATCAACTAAACCAAAGTAACCCAAATTGGTCAAAATTTGGAATTGATTAGAAAGCATATAACCAAAATTAAATAAACCAAATTTTGAACGGAACGAAATGAAGAGGTGTTATTCGTTTAGACATTTTTAAAGACTTATAAGTTTTTAAAAGTTTAGTGTTATTGGTTAATG
>CM071717.1:12468933-12479067 GCA_036630335.1 Physaria fendleri | reverse complement strand
TCTCTTCCGAACATGCTACTCCTCGTGATGAGTTTTAAAAGTGGTGGTATCTTTTTTAGTTTACTCTTTATTATTCTTATTACTTACTCTTGCTTGTTTTTTTTTTTTTGTCATGAACTTACTCTTGCTTGTTATTCTACTCATCTTTGCTTAAAATTGAGTAACTGCTTATCGACATAAATTTGGATACTCATCTTTGCTTAAAATTGAGTAACTGCTTATCGACATAAATTTGGAAGTATGTTATTATGAAGTAACCCCGGACTTGTTAGGTTAGGATGTTACAGAAGCGAGTTAGTTTCTCTCTTCTCTTTCAAATTTTTGAATTTACCGTGTTTGTAACCATTTAGGAAAGATTTGACTGAACCTTCTGAAATCAACGGTTGGTATCCATTTTCCAGTAATTCCCTTTCTCACTATCTCACATCGGAGAACATTTTCGATGCAATATCGAATCTGTAACCACCACCTTTAACCTCCGTTGTGCGTTGTTTAACAGACATTTGTGTCAATCAACCCTACATCTTATGCTCAAGATCTCTCTTGGATGGTGCTTCCGATGAACCATCGACTAGACTCGCGGACCGATGGCCAAGCCATTTAGAGCGAAATCGAACCATTTCAACTGCTGGCGGCGAATTTTCTTTGGCAAAAACTCTAATTTGGGTGTTGAGCTATATACCGATAGACCTTTAATGGATTTATTCTTTATGACTTTTTGATGTTTGGAATTTATGTTTTAAACTCTTGACAAAAAAAAAAGGAATTTATGTTTTAAACTGATGTTTTTTTATTATTTTTATGAGCCATATGTAAAATCTACTAGTTTAAAAGATGTGTCCCGCATTTGTTAGATCCAGATTCAAGAGATTACCCATACAAGATTTGAATTTCAAGATTGAATTTCAAGATATTGTAATCCTGTAAATCTATAAAAGCAACTGCCAAAAAAAAAAAAAACAAAACAAAAAATAATACTATAAAACAATGCGGTAGGTGTCTCGAGAAAACAATGAGACATCATAAATAAAATATGACAAGTGACGCAAGCGATATGCGGTAGGTGTCTCGAGAAAACAATGAGACATCATAAATAAAATATGACAAGTGACGCAAGCGATGACTTCATTATCTCTTTTTTGGTTTAATTTTCAAGGTATCAGATATGTTTTATAATACCAATGAAAAGCATAAAACTCTGCTTAAAGTATACAATTAAGAAAACAGAAACCACTTAATTTGAAGTGTGAGAGAGAGAGATCTAATGGAGAAGAAAGAAGACAAAGTGAAGCTATTAGGATTTTGGATAAGCCCTTTCAGTCGTAGGGTTGAAATGGCTCTTAAACTCAAAGGTGTAAAATACGATTACTTAGAGGAAGACTTACCAAACAAGAGCAGTTTACTTCTTGAACTAAACCCACTTCACAAGAAAGTTCCTGTTCTTGTCCACAATGATAAAATCTTATGCGAGTCACTTGTAATCCTCGAATACATCGACCAAACCTGGAGTATTAATCCTATTTTACCTCAAGATCCCTATGAGAAAGCCATGGCTAGATTCTTGGCCAAGTTCGTCGATGAACAGGTAATCTCCTCAAGATCCCTATGAGAAAGCCATGGCTAGATTCTTGGCCAAGTTCGTCGATGAACAGGTAATCTAAATTATAATAAGTATTGATTAGCATATTGAATGATAAAACAAGTTCGATGTTGATCTAAACTTGCAGATTCTACAACTAGGGTTAATGTCTCTAGTAAAAGCCGAGAAGGTTACAGATATTGCTATTGAAGAGACCCAAGAACTGATTATGTATCTTGAGAAGGAAGTCACTGGAAAATGTTTCTTTGGGGGTGAGAAAATTGGATTCTTAGACATGGTTGTGGGAAGTATGATACCTTTTTGTCTGGCTCGGGCTTGGGAATGTATGGGAATTGAAATAATTCAAGAAGAGAAGTTTCCAGAATTAAACAGATGGATCAAGAAGTTAAACGAGGTTGATGTAGTGAGGGAATGTATACCTCCAAAAGAGGAACATATTGAGCGCATCAGAAAAATTATAGAGAAAACTAATAAGTCTGTCTTAAATCAATCAGTGACAACATAATATTTGTGTCTTGTGTTCTGATATTTGTGTTAACTATCTTGTGTTCTGAAATAATTATCATGTGTCTGAAAAATAAGGCCAATGTATTGTATTGGGCTTTCCTCGGCTCATGTAAATAAAGTAAAACCGGGTTATGTTCAGAATCTGAAGGAAGAGATAGAGAATCTCTGTAGTGGATGAACGAACGATGTCTGCGACAACAATACCATCATCTCTATCTCTTTCAAATTACAGACCAAGATTTCAAAATCCAGCTAAAACCCACCATTTATCTCCACTTTCTTGGTCTGTTTCAAAGAGAAAGGTCTTGTCTTTTGACATACGAACTCCTAGGGTTCTTCATCTCCACCAAGAAAAAACTCAATTATGGAGGTTGTCTGCAACTACAGAGGAAATATCCCAGGAGATTGTTTCTTCCGATGTATCTTCGTCTTCTTCCGAAGCTATTGTGTCAAATGGTGGTCAAGATGGTGTTGCTTTGATTATACAATTCCTTCTCTTTGTCGCTTTTCTTGCTCTCACTGTTCTCACCATTGGTGTAAGTTCTATCCACAAAACCCAAAATCTTATCCACAACTTGTCACATCGAATATAGAACCAGAAGCCGGTTTGTGAGTCTCTAAACCGGTTTTGAAATGTTGCAGGTTGTGTACATTGGGGTGACAGAGTTTCTTGGGAAGAGGGAGAGAGAGAAGTTTGAGAAAGACGAAGCTGCGAAGAGATCTAAGAAAAGTGGCAAAAAGAAGACAATCAAAGCCAGAGCTGGACCAAGAGGATTTGGTCAGAAGATTGAAGATGACGACACCGACATTGATCTTGAATGATTTTGTTCCATTGTTAAGAGAGAAACACAGATCGATTTTGCTTGTGGTGGTCACATCTATGATACGTTTCTTGTATAAAAAGCAAGAACAAGATTGCAAAATGAGTTCTTTATGAAATAGGATACAAGGAGTTCGATGAAACAACACTAAAAAACTAGGATTGTCCTAAAAGCATGAAACAGATCCTCACTTCTACAGATTTGGCAATGAAACAGCCATTCTCATTCTTTGTGAAGGAAAAGCATAAAATCCTCTTCACCATTTTTTACACCATTCTCTACCTTTTACTCACTCATTCACTTACCAGCCTAAAGAGAGGATGTTTGGTTCTATGTAAAGAAAAACCGTAAGAAACTACACAATTTTACACATTTTGCGGAGAAAACAAAGCTCTCTTTCACAATTTTCCCAGCAGATTATTTCCAGTTTAGATCTTACCATATACTCAAACCACTACGCCAGAGCCATCCACCGTTAAGCTGTACAACACTTGCGGCCTTATGCCAGCTGAGGCTGGTTTAGGGGCTGCGAAGTCGTTCTTCTGTCTGCATATAACAAAAGCCACTTGAGAGAGACATTGAACTGCCATAGAACTGCTTATATTGTCTCTCTTTTCTCAAATATTTATAGAACTCTATTCAACAACCAAGAAAGGCGAAAAATCATTGCAATAAGGATCCATAGAAGAGAAGAGGAACATATACATACCTCCATAAGCAGTAATGAGTTTTTCAACACGCGCAACAATATGCTTGCCATAAGTATATTTCTTTAAAGCATTAAGATGCACTTTGATACGAGTAAGAATCAGCTCACGTTGTTGGTCATCACATGTCTCCAAAACTTTCTGCACTACATAGTTTGCAAACTGATCCTTCATCATTGCCTACATAGCAAGAAGAAGAAGCTTATTTTTCTGCACTACATAGTTTGCAAACTGATCCTTCATCATTGCCTACATAGCAAGAAGAAGAAGCTTATTAGTTTCTTTCTTTCCCCCCCGACAATCATCTAAAAGTAGGTGTTTGACAGACCTGAAGAGGCTCATTTTCATCAGTTGTACCCAGCATCTCATTCACAAGCAACTCGCGTTCCTCAGGACCTCCAAAAGTCAAACATTTCTCAACAACGTTTGATGCAAACTTCTGCTGGCTCATCTGAACAATCTTCCCTGCTAATTCTTTGATTATCACAGTGCGCTCATCAGGCTTTCCGTGCTCGAGCACATGCTGTCCACAGAACATGTATTAGTTTTGAGCAAACACTATAAAATCACCAAGCAACATATATTCTACAAACCTGAACAACATAGTTTCCATACTGATCTTGGGCCAGCATACTAACGGTGTACAGGATTTCTTTCATAACCTTACTCTGTGTATCAGGGTTGTGGCAGTGTTCCAACACTCTCTGTAACCAGGAGATGAATAAGAGTTTTTACATAGAAGAAGAAGGTCAACAAAGGTATAATCTTTCTTAATCATCAAGAGAAAGAACCTGAATAACGCGGCATCCATATGGGTGAGAGGAGAGGGTCACAACATGGCCAAAGAAAGTGGAAATAATAAATTCAATGTTTTCTTCAGGCACACATTCAATGCACTTTTGAATCACATGGTTCCCATTCTGATCACGTACGCATCGCATCACATGTCCATCAAGTTCTTTCACCATCTTGATTTTCTGGTCCAGATCAACCACCTCTATTGCCTAATAAGATATAAAAGAGCAGAATAGTAACAAAACTGTACTCAGAATGAAAGACATAGAGAATGGTACAAAACTACATTGAGAATGAAAGACAGACATATAGAGACAGTACAAATCTTTTACCTTCTGGATAACACGACAACCATACATCTGTAAGCTAAGAGCTAAAACATTGTTAAAGAGTTTCTCTGCCAATTCTCTCCTCTGCGGTGGCAGTCCATGCTCAAAGAACTGTTAAAAGATAAGTAAAAGTCAGGAACTTCTCATGTTAACTTGTCCTATCTGCAAACAGCAACTAAAGAGGAAGACTAAATAGATATACCTTCTGAACTACATAGTTTCCAAAAACATCAGTCATCAGGGTAACAGCTTCTGGCCTTATCTCCTCATAAACCATGTTTTTCTCGTCAGTTGTTGCCGTCTCGAGCTTCTGCTGAATAAACCGGCTCCCATATTGATCCGCACTGATGACGCTCCCAAATACATGTTATCTTGGGAAAAATTATAGATTAGAAAAAGGTGAAAAAATTAAAGGAAATACCTGAACTCTACAACATGGCCAGCTATTTCAGAAAGTTCAAATCCTCTTGTTTTGTTACTTTTGAACTCTTCAAGCAATGAGGATCCAAAGCCTTCACCCAAACCAGCATCCATGTGCCAAGAACCCATTACCCCTCCAGTATAGTTTCTTGTTGCAGAGGGATATAGCATATTAACTTGACCTCGTCTCATAGAACTACAAGATGACACATGAGAATTTGGCAGATGATGATGAGCCATTGGGCTGCCAGGATATGACATATTAGACCCAAAAGTTGGACTTCCATAATAGCTATGGCTGTTAGGGCTCCCGGATTTGTAAGGGACACCGTACTGTGATTTCTGAGTTTCGAGATAAGCCCTCTGGAGTTCAAGCATATTCATGTATGAATTACCCATAAAGTTCCTGTCCATTGAAGGATCACTGAGAAGATCAAGCAAATCAGGATTTTCAGGGAACCTTGCATACTGATGATACATTGGGTCTACCATATGCGACTGAAGACCAGCAGCGTCTCCTCCCATCATTCTATGATTGAACCTGCCAAGATTATGTGATTCAGAGAGGTTTTGACCAGAAGATCCAAAACCTCCATGAAGTCTGGAGTCCATTCCAGAAAATCCCAAAGGGGATGCCGGAGTTACATTATCATACATTGGAGGAAAATTACTGTTCCCAAGTTGGCTAGCCATCATAGAAGATATAGCTGGATTTAATGCGTAATTGTTGAGACCATAATTTGGGCTATCAAGATGCTGGTAAGCATTTGGCAGTCCACCTCCACCATTATAGGCAGCTCCTTGTGACCCTCTCAATTGTGAGTTCCTCCATGAGTCAGTTGCCTTATAGGTCAGGTCAGATTTGCCTGGGGAACCACGTTGATTGACTTCATTGCGCCCACCTTGCAGTCCAGACATATAGTTCCTGACCTTTTCAACATCCTGCTCAGCTTGACCCTGTTCATCTATGCCGCCACTACCTGACAAGTTCAGGCCAGACAAAGCAGAGGCAAGATCAGAAGACTCATTGAGACCAGATGTTACAACATTGAGCGGGCGGGGGCTCTGGTTACTTGTGTTCCTCTTATCATTTGAACTCATTCTTCCACTCCCAATGGGAGTAAGGCAGGGACTAGGAACCCTAGCAATGGCCTGTGGATCTGGAGTTCCATTTCTAGACAAAGAGGAACCCAGGACAGCTGCATAGCTGTATGGAGATGGTGCACCAACGCCTTGTGATGCAGATGGAGACTGATTATTCATAGAGTCAACATTTTCATCAAAGGCATTACGACTTGCAGGACGTGAGGGCTGAGTTGCAACGGGATGTATATGCCCCGAATCAGCCTGCACAAAAGCAATCCATCAAGTCCTTATAAGCAATAATATCTGCTACATAGATGTATAGATAAATATACACAGAGAGAGAGAGGATTATCATAAGAAGAGGGTACTATCACCAACCTGAAAGATATCAGCAAAACTCTTCTGCTTGCCTCCAAGCCCCAAACCCGGTAAACCA
Source organism: Physaria fendleri (assembly GCA_036630335.1). Taxonomy (NCBI): domain Eukaryota; kingdom Viridiplantae; phylum Streptophyta; class Magnoliopsida; order Brassicales; family Brassicaceae; genus Physaria; species Physaria fendleri. Next base: position 12,472,366 of record CM071717.1, on the reverse strand, counting down.
ATCAATCCATTAGCATCCCACTCAGAAGAAGGGTAAACCAATCAATCCATTAGCATCCCACTCAGAAGAAGAAGCACTAGTTTTCTCAGTCTCAAAATCATGTTGCAATCAATCCATTAGCATCCCACTCAGAAGAAGAAGCACTAGTTTTCTCAGTCTCAAAATCATGTTGTTTCATCTGATCAAAACCAGGTGGCTTAGAGAATAAAGATCGACTATCCCCAACACCACCTAAAACATTACTAGTCCCTTTAAGCCTCTGAGCAACCCTCAAATCCTCTCTAGACATCAAAGGCGGTGGCAACCTTGGATTCAACTTCATATTAGCATAATAGTAAGACAAGTAAGCCGGATCTTTCCTCAACTCCTCATCATCACGACCAAATCCATTACCTTTATTAACTCCACCAAACTCCAAAAAAGGAGCCCCGCCTCCACCGCTAAAAAGCCCTCCGGCTGCACTAAGAGAACCATCTACAGTCGGTGGAGCAGAGCCACTTCTATACAAGTTAAGCTCTCGCTCAAGCTCATCAGCTTCATCTTTCAGTCGTTTCTGTTCTAATAACATCCCAATCTCTTTCTCATAATCTTCCCCAAATGATGATTCCTCGTTACCTCTATGCATCGGTCTTCTTCCAAGTTCTGGAATCATTTATCACCTAATCAACGACAAAAAAAAAAAAAAAAAAAAAAATTAAAAGATACTTAGTGGCCTATTTCTGGAATTATAACAACGATTTGGATTTTCATGTTACTATTTGTTTCAAAATAAAGAACCCTAACAACGACTTCTAGATTGAGAGAAAGGAAAAAGTGGGTTTTTATAGTGTTGACATAAAAATTCGACGGCGATGTAAGAACCTTAGGGTTTTGCGTTTTTCTATCATTTAACTATGGAAATTACATTTCTGTAAATTACCAAAAAAAAAAAACTATAGAATTAAAATTAAAATTACTGCGATTTAATTAATATTGGGAGATAATTACGAACTTTATTCTCCTTGGAACGGTTTCGAGATTTTTAATTNGAGCAACATTAATAAAAAGAACAAGCAATTAAAAACATATTTAAAGTTATATAATAGTACTAGTAATAATTCATAATGAACGGACCTAACTTTATTTCAAGAGCTAAGGAATCTCAAACTCGCACGTCTGGACCTGTTTCGAGATCTCTTTGGTCTGTGTGTTTCAGTTTGGTTTTAAGGACACAGCTTTAAGCAAGTATTAACATGATACTATCTCTTTTGATTTTATATTTATACAGCTTCAAGACTATTAGCTAAATAATGAGCTAATCTTTCTGTTCCATCGCCATAAGCTGAAGAATGTTGCCTAATCCTTCTTAACAGTTCTTCAGCAGTTTTACGATCATTAACTGATACAGCTTGAGCACATGAAACCAAAAGACTACTCAAATCAGGTGTCTCTTCTCCATATTTGGTACCACTAGGAACATGTTTTTCGCCTTTGAAAGATGACTCTTTTTTCGCAGGTTTTTTCGGGAAATTCTCGTGAAGAATGCAGACTGGATTCTCATCCGGCGCGCCAAATATAAGAACCTTATCAAACATCTGACAGAGCTCAGTTTGATCAACATAAACAGCTGATTGCTTCTTACTTCTTTCTTCAACCAAATGTTCATCTTCGCGCCAATGGCTCTTCTTCCCGGTCAATCTGTAAGGAACAGATCTATCCATCTCCCTCGACATCGGTACTGGGGAAGCTGTGACAGAGTTTTCCAGATCTATAACCAACTGAGTACTCTTAGGAAGGAACTTACTAGCTTCCTCTACACCTCTTTTGAATTGTAACGCCAATTCGTTATCCTTAAACATATTACAACCCAAATTATCACTGAATCTTGACCCGAAAATCGCAGACTGTGGATTGGATCTAGTAGAAGTGGATTGAAAAACAAAGTTACTCGGGATCGGGGTCTGCAACCAAGAAGAAGGTCTATTATTCTCGAAACAATCAAAACTCCATTGTGAATCACAGGAAGTGCTTATGGTGCTTGAGGCATAAGAAGAATCATCAGAACTACTAACCAATACAGCAGGGGTAGTTAGTAGAGGCTGAGACTCATCGCCTGGGTACTTTGCGCCTAGAGCTTCATAGAGAGATTTTTCAGCTGCTTGAAGAGACAAAGCATCGTGAAACATACAAGACTTCTCTTCTTCCATGTCTTCTTCCATAACTTTGCTTATGTATTTCAGAACTGAATCAGAAAAATCAGCATCTGCAGCTTCTTTATTTGGTTTTGGAGGAAGAGGAACTGATCCTTTATCTGTCAAACCTTGACCATCATCTTGATAGTATTCGAATCCTGAATCGAAGAGGAACTGATCCTTTATCTGTCAAACCTTGACCATCATCTTGATAGTATTCGAATCCTGAATCGGGAAAGTCAAACCAATCCAAAGATCCAGGAAAGCCAGCAGAGTAAGAGCCCATTGATGAAATCAAGAACCCTAATAAACCCTAAAAATTCTTCCACAAGAAAACAGCAAACTTCTGTTAAAGGTTGAAACTTTTTGTGTTTTTTTTTTTGGGGTCTCTGATCAAGATTAAAAGCAGATAATCTAATCACAAAAAGGTGAATATGTTCTGGTAATTAAGAAATGAAATTTGCAAGCATACCTGTTTAGGATTAAAATGCGCCGATTCAGATGCTAATGAAGAAACCTTAGCACTAAAGAAATTGTATGTGCAAGTGGTGTGTGGAGAAATATGTATTAGTTGTTTATTACTGTATAAAAAACTAAAGAGAATCAACAGTAAATCAAATATATAAAAACAAATCAATTATATAATGACACGTCTTTGTCATCTTTATATATGAATTAACATATCGACAGGCCTACCTAATATTCAAATGGGTGGAGAGTGGAGACCTAAAATAAAATAAAAAGTTAACACTAAAGTTAAAATTAGTATGTAATAAATTGCATTAGACAAAACTAGCGACTATCTCCTAAACCACCCGTTGTTTCCGGGTCATTGTGACCATTTTTTTTTTTTTTCCATTTTCTCGCAACTCCGAATTTCTTTTATCCGTCTGAAAAAGGAAGCGTGTGTGATCGGGAGGGAGCGATACCAGAAACTTCCATTAGCTCTAGTATTGTGCTCCCAGTTATATACACTCCCTTTTGAATATATATTTTAATATATCAGAGTTGTTTTCCTGGAGACCTTAAATGGTAAAGGATCATTTTTTCGGATGACGTGCCGGGGTCTTCGTTACCTCATCCATAACGGTGAAATCGGCGCCCTTGAAACCCCTCATATTCTGTTAAGGAAAGGAGACGATATTCAGAGATCAAATTCGAGACAAATCAGAGATTTAACTAATGAGAATAATTTCTATTCAACTATTAGGAAACTAGATAATTCTCTCATTGATGTTTTTGATATTTTCCATTTTCGGTTG
>CM071717.1:12453676-12466005 GCA_036630335.1 Physaria fendleri | reverse complement strand
TTTTTTGTTTCAAAAAAAAAAAAAAAAGAATTTTCTCTTTCTTACTATTCATTTTTATATTATTAAGTTTTGTTTAAAGAACCTTTCTAAATACCAGCCATGGAGTTGCTCTAAGACTACATGCAATGGAGGTGTTGAATAAATTTTGTCAACAGCTTACTCACTGCAATGGTCATATAATTCATAAGTTGATTCTTACGTGGATTAATTTTTGTGTAAAAGTTTAAGCAGGTATTGAATTCAGAAAAGAGACCACTTTTCACTTTTGATTGGTCCAAAGAGAGGAAAGTAGTCGACAAGAGAGAGAAATGAGTTTTGTTTGGTTTGTCACTGATTTTTTTTATTTTTTTTTAAATCTCAATTATTTGAACTAAATTATTTGATTATATATAAATTAACATTTTAAAAAATATATATCAAAATTTATAATTTTTCATATTCTATAAAAAGACACTAGTTTTATTTGATTTGGACACAGAAAAAAAACCCATTTTATCAAATGGATCCCAATAATAACAATTTTCAATCTCAAAACTCAACCAATTACTCTTTAAACCAAAAATATTGGGTGTTTTAGAAAAATGTGGGATGTTTGACAAAAAAAAATATATATGGGGTAGGGTGTTGAATTTTTTAAACAAAACTATTGTAGAGGGTAAAATAATAAAGGGTGTTGAATTATGAGTTGGAAGAGAGAGAAGATGTAAAGGGTGTTGAATTATGAGTTGGAAGAGAGAGAAGATGATGTGTGATAATATTAAGGGTGTTGAATAAAAATGGGTGTCGAAACGAATGTAGATAGCCTAAGATCAGTTTTGAGGGTACGATTTCTCAAAAACAAAAAGGGTGTTTTCTCGAATATCGTTACCAAATTAAGATGAAACCGGGTTGGTTATCAATTACAACCAGATTTTAGCCATTTTGAGTGGCTATAAGTTAATGACGTGGAAATATTTTTATCACTAAGATCTGTTCTTTTTTTACAAAATTATCACTTCTCAACGAAATATATCAAAACTAAAGCCTAATCTTATTGCCTCGCAAAGAAATTTACCGTTTCTTTGTTTGCAGCTAGAAGCTTGAGAATGGCGACCCTTATTCCGGCGAGTTTCGGGCGATTCACCGTTCCGTCGCGTGGGCAAAGTAAACTGAGAGTCTCTGCTTCTGCTAGACAAGGCACCTTTCGTCGTGATCGTGGGCAAAGTAAACTGAGAGTCTCTGCTTCTGCTAGACAAGGCACCTTTCGTCGTGATTCATTGGATTGGGCTAAGGAAACTTCATGTTTTTTCGAAGAAGACAAGAGGCCGATAATGTTGTTCGACGGTAATATTGTTCATTTTAATCTCAGATTTCAATTAATATCGACTCCATTTAGTAAAATTTCATTATATGTTTTTGTTGTTCGAACTTTTAACTATGGTTTTATACACATCTCAATGGATAAAAATTTTGTCATGTTTCTGGGTCTGTATAATGTAATAAATTAGTAGATTTGATGGTGATTCTGAAAATCTTGTTCTTTTTCCGATAGGTGTTTGCAATCTTTGTAACGGAGGTGTGAAATTTGTAAGAGATCATGATCGAAACAGGTAAGTTAGTATTGATTTTGAGTCATCATTGTCGAATTTGAAATTTCAATCTTTTCACTGGTGGTCTATAAGTTAGTATTGATTTTGAGTCATCATTGTCGAATTTGAAATTTCAATCTTTTCACTGGTGGTCTATAAAGAACTGAAATGGAATGAGAAACCTACGGAATTGTTTTCAGGAGCATAAGGTTTGAAGCATTACAGAGCGAAGCAGGCAAGAAACTGTTAATGCGATCAGGAAGAGCTCCTGATGATATATCTAGTGTAGTACTTGTCTATAAAGATAGGTACATTGACGACAGTAACATTCATTTTTTTTTTTTTTTTTTTTTCTTTCTGAGAACGTGTTACTTGGGTGCGACTACAAGCTGCTAATTGAAATCTCTGAGTGGTACGCACTGTACAGTATGTTCTCTGAGAAGCTTCATATATCCCGTTATGAATCTGCAGAAATTTCAAGTGAAATTTTTACTCACTTGGTTTAAGGGAAGGTTTTTTTTCCGCAGCATTTGGGAGTTTTGATGGATGATTTAACTACGATTCTGTCCATCTGCAGGGATTGGCATATAGTCCCAGTAAATGAAGTGTTCAAGTTGTTTCTGAACGATGGTTCATGGAGTCTTTTCTGAACTTACCCCGCAAGAAGGATTGCTAGAGATGTAAATCTCAAGATGTGCTGATAGCACTTGTATTTCGTTTTCTTGTGTTTCATGTCATAACCAGGAGGAATGTATTTGGGGCTCACATATCCATACTGCGGACGGATAAGAAGGACTAACCCGAGGAAGAAGCCAGCTAGGAATCCTCCAAAATGAGCAGAATTGTCCACACGCGGTAAGAATCCAACGCTTAGATTCAATAAAATGATCAGGATTAATGTCATAAGTGCAGTACACTAGAAACAAAAAAAAAAAGATTTAAGATCAGTTTTCAATAATGCACCATAAAAAGTCGTCTGAAGTCGAAAATGAAACCTTTTGTACCTTATTTTCATAGATTGTCCAGTTTGTGATAAGCTCTGAGAGCATTGCACCGAGTAATCCAAACAAAGCACCAGATGCTCCAACTGAAACCCGTTCTCCTTGGGAATCCGCTAAGCAAGACATCATGCTTCCTCCAAGCCCGGAAATGACATACAAAGCTCCAATTCTCACTGTCATTTCACCAAACTGTTAAATTAATCAGAGGAGGATCTTGATCACGGGAAATAGAGGGGTTTAAAGGGTATTACAGAATCCAAATTCTTGTTCAAGGCGCATTCCAATACACATGAGGCTGATCATGTTGGCCATCAAGTGTAGGAAACCACCGTGAAGCCATATACAAGAAATGAGACGCCATTTCTCACCTTCCTCCACAAGTCTTCTTTCGAGAGCTCCGAGTTTTTTTTTTTTTTTTTTTTTTTCTTTCTGAGAACGTGTTACTTGGGTGCGACTACAAGCTGCTAATTGAAATCTCTGAGTGGTACGCACTGTACAGTATGTTCTCTGAGAAGCTTCATATATCCCGTTATGAATCTGCAGAAATTTCAAGTGAAATTTTTACTCACTTGGTTTAAGGGAAGGTTTTTTTTCCGCAGCATTTGGGAGTTTTGATGGATGATTTAACTACGATTCTGTCCATCTGCAGGGATTGGCATATAGTCCCAGTAAATGAAGTGTTCAAGTTGTTTCTGAACGATGGTTCATGGAGTCTTTTCTGAACTTACCCCGCAAGAAGGATTGCTAGAGATGTAAATCTCAAGATGTGCTGATAGCACTTGTATTTCGTTTTCTTGTGTTTCATGTCATAACCAGGAGGAATGTATTTGGGGCTCACATATCCATACTGCGGACGGATAAGAAGGACTAACCCGAGGAAGAAGCCAGCTAGGAATCCTCCAAAATGAGCAGAATTGTCCACACGCGGTAAGAATCCAACGCTTAGATTCAATAAAATGATCAGGATTAATGTCATAAGTGCAGTACACTAGAAACAAAAAAAAAAAGATTTAAGATCAGTTTTCAATAATGCACCATAAAAAGTCGTCTGAAGTCGAAAATGAAACCTTTTGTACCTTATTTTCATAGATTGTCCAGTTTGTGATAAGCTCTGAGAGCATTGCACCGAGTAATCCAAACAAAGCACCAGATGCTCCAACTGAAACCCGTTCTCCTTGGGAATCCGCTAAGTTTTTTCCGCAGCATTTGGGAGTTTTGATGGATGATTTAACTACGATTCTGTCCATCTGCAGGGATTGGCATATAGTCCCAGTAAATGAAGTGTTCAAGTTGTTTCTGAACGATGGTTCATGGAGTCTTTTCTGAACTTACCCCGCAAGAAGGATTGCTAGAGATGTAAATCTCAAGATGTGCTGATAGCACTTGTATTTCGTTTTCTTGTGTTTCATGTCATAACCAGGAGGAATGTATTTGGGGCTCACATATCCATACTGCGGACGGATAAGAAGGACTAACCCGAGGAAGAAGCCAGCTAGGAATCCTCCAAAATGAGCAGAATTGTCCACACGCGGTAAGAATCCAACGCTTAGATTCAATAAAATGATCAGGATTAATGTCATAAGTGCAGTACACTAGAAACAAAAAAAAAAAGATTTAAGATCAGTTTTCAATAATGCACCATAAAAAGTCGTCTGAAGTCGAAAATGAAACCTTTTGTACCTTATTTTCATAGATTGTCCAGTTTGTGATAAGCTCTGAGAGCATTGCACCGAGTAATCCAAACAAAGCACCAGATGCTCCAACTGAAACCCGTTCTCCTTGGGAATCCGCTAAGCAAGACATCATGCTTCCTCCAAGCCCGGAAATGACATACAAAGCTCCAATTCTCACTGTCATTTCACCAAACTGTTAAATTAATCAGAGGAGGATCTTGATCACGGGAAATAGAGGGGTTTAAAGGGTATTACAGAATCCAAATTCTTGTTCAAGGCGCATTCCAATACACATGAGGCTGATCATGTTGGCCATCAAGTGTAGGAAACCACCGTGAAGCCATATACAAGAAATGAGACGCCATTTCTCACCTTCCTCCACAAGTCTTCTTTCGAGAGCTCCGAGTTCATATACAAGAAATGAGACGCCATTTCTCACCTTCCTCCACAAGTCTTCTTTCGAGAGCTCCGAGTTTTCTCAGCCTAAATTCAATAATAAAGACTCGTCAATCAAAAATCTCTTGCAAGTATCTAATAATTCTATAACACATTCCATGTTTCCGAACAGATTCAGAGCACAATCTACAAATCCTTACGTGGGAATAGAAGGACCAAGAGCATATTCTCCTTGATGGGTTGAAACTTGAAACCGAAAGCCTTCCAAGAACATCAAACCAGATACACTCATCTGATCTTGCGGGGCAGTCGTTTCACATTGCTCCCAAGAGGCACGAGCCACGCAACCCATGGCATCGGAATAGGTGGGCGAAATTGTGGTCGTCGTGGTGGTGGTGGCCGTTTTCAATATCTGGTGGTCTCTTCCCCATTTCTGGAAAAGGGCATCTCGCGCGTTTGCTAGTTGGCTTTTTCGTTGAGAATTGAGGATTAGATCGGATCCTGTTTGCTAGTTGGCTTTTTCGTTGAGAATTGAGGATTAGATCGGATCCTAAATGTTTGGGGGCAATGTGAAGCTGAGAGAGAGATTCGGACAAACTTGTGGGCAGAGCAAAGGTGTTTTACTCTCTCTCTCTGTTTTTTTTTTTTTTTCTCTTTTTTAATTTACGAACCACTTTATAAGCAGTTATGTTCGGTAAATCTCTTTGGTCCAAGCCAAACAGATTCCTATAAAACAGGTTGCATAAATACTGCTTCTCTTCCCCAAAAATAAATTTTTTAACATTATAGTTTTATTCTATAATATTTGATTTTAAGCAATTAATTAGTTTTGGATAATCTAATTACACTAAAAATAATAGTTTTAAATTTTTTTTTTTTTTTCTCTTTTTTAATTTACGAACCACTTTATAAGCAGTTATGTTCGGTAAATCTCTTTGGTCCAAGCCAAACAGATTCCTATAAAACAGGTTGCATAAATACTGCTTCTCTTCCCCAAAAATAAATTTTTTAACATTATAGTTTTATTCTATAATATTTGATTTTAAGCAATTAATTAGTTTTGGATAATCTAATTACACTAAAAATAATAGTTTTAAAGTTTTTTTCTTCATTTTTAAAATTAGTAAAGTAATTTATACTTTTTTCTTCATTTTTAAAATTAGTAAAGTAATTTATACTATTAATATATTTGAAAAAGGTTACTAATTGTGTTTGTTAGGATGCGTATAAGAGATCGGAAATCACGTTGTGGAACAAATGAAGTAGATAAAAAAACAAAAAAAAACAGAGAACCCAATTGTTTTCCCAAAAAAAGAAGTCAATTGATATATATAAATAAATGTATTAATTTCATGTGTGTCTCACATTAATCTATTTTTGGCTAATATTTAAAGGCATTTTTGAGAGTTATTTAAGTCATTGATCATTGGGTAATCTCTATAATTTGGACACATATTTAGCTGTTACTGTCTTTTAACTCAGAGTCAGTTTTTACTTTTTAGTATTATTAATTTATTTATAAAATTCATTTTGTATTTTTTCTTCATCTTCTATTAATATCGCTAAAAGCATTCACAATTTTCACACACAGAGTAGCTTCCTTCTCGGATCAAATTCTGTTTATTTTCTTTCTTTCACATCTCTCAATTTTGTGCAAGTAATTTCGTTTTCCTTCTTCTTTACCTTCTCTGCAGATCTTATTCCTTAGGAAAAAACGTTTATCTTGTGGATCATACATATCGCCTTATTTCTGGTATTCTTGTTTGTTTGGAGACAAATGAGAGTATCAAAAGTTTAGGAAACTGAAAAATGCTTTGATGTTCATAATGTGAAGTTTGGATTACCCTTTTAAACTTTTTATGTTATTCGATTTTGTTTAAAAGAATTATGTACTAGTTTGTAAGTTTTACTTAGAAAAATGTTATGTTGTGATGGTGTTACAGGGAAGAAGAAATTATGGAAGAGTTTTTGTTGCATGGAAGATTACACGCCACAATCTATGAAGTTGATAATCTCAATGGTGAAGGAGGTAGATCAGGTTTCTTAGGATCGGTATGTCTTTTTGTCTCTCATTTATAAACTTGTTAAAAAAAAGTTACAGTCTTCTCTTCAGTGTTATGTTTTAAAACTTTCCAGCTTCTAGCAAACGTAGAAGAAAAAATAGGTGTTGGGAAAGGAGAAACTCAACTTTACGCAACAATTGATCTGGAGAAAGCGCGAGTTGGAAGAACTAGGAAGATAACAAAGGAACCAAAAAACCCAAAGTGGCATGAATCTTTTCATATATACTGTGGTCACATGGCTAAACATGTTATTTTCACAGTCAAAGACGATAATCCGATTGGAGCAACATTGATCGGAAGAGGTTATGTTCCAGTGGAAGATATTTTGCATGGTGAAGAAGTTGATCGATGGGTTGAGATCTTAGACAATGACAAAAAACCCATTAGTGGAGGATCAAAGATCCATGTGAAACTTCAATATTTCGGTGTTGAAAAGGATAAAAATTGGAACCGTGGTATCAAAACTGCTAAGTTTCCAGGAGTTCCTTACACATTCTTCTCTCAGAGAAGAGGCTGCAGCTTTGGTGAGGGACTCAAGGAGGCCAAAAGAAGGAGGAGATGTGAGCATTGGTGAGATATTGAAGAAGAAAGCTAGCGAAGGTGTGAAGGTTATTTTGCTAGTTTGGGACGATAGGACATCGGTTGATTTGCTGAAAAAAGATGGACTTATGGCCACTCATGATGAAGAAACTGCTAATTTCTTCAGAGGAACCGATGTGAATTGTATATTGTGTCCTCGTAACCCTGATGATGGTGGAAGCATTGTCCAAAACTTGCAAATCTCAACTATGTTCACTCATCACCAGAAGATTGTTGTTGTAGACAGCGAAATGCCGGGTAGCAAATCTCAACTATGTTCACTCATCACCAGAAGATTGTTGTTGTAGACAGCGAAATGCCGGGTAGTGACTCCATTTCATTCCTTATTTAGAACATTGACACTGCTCATCATGATGACTTCCACCAACCGAATTTCACAGGGGCAGCCATAACTAAAGGTGGTCCTAGAGAGCCGTGGCATGACATTCATTGTCGTCTTGAAGGACCTGTTGCGTGGGATGTTTTGTATAATTTTGAGCAGAGATGGAGTAAACAAGGTGGTAAAGATATTTTGGTTAAAATGAGAGAGCTCGGGGACATTATCATCCCGCCTTCTCCTGTTTTGTTCTCAGAGGATCACGACGTGTGGAATGTTCAGTTATTTAGATCCATTGATGGTGGAGCAGCAGCAGGATTCCCTGACTCCCCTGAAGCAGCAGCAGAAGCTGTTTAGATCCATTGATGGTGGAGCAGCAGCAGGATTCCCTGACTCCCCTGAAGCAGCAGCAGAAGCTGGTCTTGTGAGCGGAAAAGACAATATAATTGATAGGAGTATTCAAGATGCGTACATACACGCGATTAGGAGAGCCAAAGATTTCATCTATATTGAAAACCAGTACTTCCTCGGGAGCTCATTTGGTTGGAGCGCGGATGGAATCAAACCAGAGGAAATAAATGCTCTGCATTTGATTCCAAAGGAGCTATCTTTGAAGATTGTAAGCAAGATCAAAGCGGGAGAGAGGTTTAGAGTTTATGTGGTTGTTCCAATGTGGCCAGAAGGAATTCCTGAGAGTGGATCAGTGCAAGCAATATTAGATTGGCAGAGAAGAACAATGGAGCTGATGTACAAAGATGTAATCAAGGCACTTAGAGAAAAGGGACTTGAGGGAGAGGATCCGCGAGATTATCTCACATTCTTCTGCCTTGGAAACCGAGAGGTCAAGAAAGATGGAGAGTATGAGCCTCCAGAGAAACCAGAACCAGACACTGATTATATCCGAGCTCAAGAAGCACGCCGCTTCATGATCTATGTTCACACTAAAATGATGATAGGTAGGTATTATATCCGAGCTCAAGAAGCACGCCGCTTCATGATCTATGTTCACACTAAAATGATGATAGGTAGGTATATTACTATTTTGTTTTTAAGAAATGATTTTTCGATATATATTATTAACCAAATGATGATCCTATGGCAGTTGACGACGAGTACATTATAATCGGATCAGCAAATATAAACCAGAGGTCAATGGATGGTGCAAGAGACTCAGAGATAGCAATGGGAGGTTATCAACCATATCATCTATCAACAAGACAACCAGCTCGAGGTCATATCCATGGATTCCGCATGTCGTTATGGTACGAACATTTAGGAATGCTGGATGAAACATTTCATATCCATGGATTCCGCATGTCGTTATGGTACGAACATTTAGGAATGCTGGATGAAACATTTCTCGATCCATCAACCCAACAATGTATCCAAAAAGTTAATAGAGTTGCTGATAAGTATTGGGATCTTTACTCAAGTGAGTCGCTTGAACATGATCTTCCAGGTCATTTACTTCGCTACCCTATCGGTATAGCTGCTGATGGGAACATCACTGAACTTCCCGGTTGTGAATTCTTTCCAGACACAAAAGCTCGTATCCTTGGTGTTAAGTCTGACTACATGCCTCCTATTCTTATACTACCTAAGCTCTCTCCCACTTCTCTCTCTATACGTCATAAATAACATTCTATCTTTTTTCTTTTCTTTTTGGTAAAACAGAAACTAATAAGTTAATATAGTATTGCTTCCTTTTGATACTTCTTTTGTTGCTAATTGCTGTTCAAGAATTTATATTATTATTAATTTTTATGTATTCAGAATCTTATTGGAAGGTTATTAAATTTTGTGATCCATCCATCTTATTTATTTGTTTTTAATCAAAGAACATGCATTGCACAAAACCAAGAGTTACAATTGGTACGGTATCCATTGTGATTACAAAAGTTTGAACCATTATAAAGCCCAAATGAGAACAAAATCATTTAGCCCATTTTGGCCCAAGTCTTGAGAGACTTATGGTGTGAATGCTTCATCTTTGTGTATATCCAAATGTCGTTATGCATGAGAAGAACGTGTCTCTTGCAACACCAAACGTTCGACTAATCAGTATTCCACACGTCAAAAAGCTGTGTTTACCAAAGCGGTTCGTCGGTACTGCTTCCGGCGTGATTCTCTGTCCATCCACAAATCGCGCTACGCAGGGTCGGCACAACATACTGGAGGACGTCGGTAGTGGTTCCGACGTGATTCTCTGCCTATCCATAAATCGCGCTACGCAGGGTCGGTTCAACATATTGGAGGACCCTTGGGAAAAAAAATTTTTTTAGGGCTCTCTATCCAAAAAAATTTTTTTGAGACCCTTAAATATTAAAAGAAAAAAAAAATTTAGGGCCCTTTAACCCAAAAAAAAAAAATTTCTAGGCATTTTAAATATTAAAAAAATAAATTTTGGACCCCTACTTATTTATAGAAAAAATTTGGACCTCCTTTCTTTTTACAAATTTTTTTTTATGTGGGCCCTGGGATGGGGTGCCCCACTCGCCCCACTATCTGAGCCGGTCCTGGCGCCACGTCGATAATGATTGTGTGGCTATTCCGTTAACGGCACGTCGATAATGATTGTGTGGCTATTCCGTTAACGGAAACCAGTAGGTGATATAGGTAAATGTCTTCGATGTCATCCGGAAAATTAGATCGTCTTGATTTGGTGGAGGACTTAAGAGGATATTAATATCCTCTTCGGTGTGTCCAGGCAATATATTTTTGGCGGTGGAGGATTGAGATATTTCCGACGGCGCACGATTTATTACCGCATCCCATGTTCTCTGTTTTACACCTAGCAAATAATCAAGAAATCAGTCGGGACAGTGAAAGACTTGTCATATACTACAGGTATGCAAAAATCTCGACGGAGCTTGAGATTCTGAAGCTTCAGTATATATCTATCACAATCTCTAAGAAGAAAAGATCTCGTACGAGACGTCGTGGTTCATTCGGTGAAAAATGAAATCAACGATCCAAGATAACTCCAACCGCAATAATCGGGATTCCAATTCACCTAGCAGAGCGGTTTCATCCATCTTATTTTTCTAATCTACCTCCATTGCCTAATTTAGTTTATTATAGACCAGAACTATGTTTAGGAATTCTCTTTGATATCCCGTTCAAATAATGTTTTTTTTTTTTTTTTGACTTTGTTCAGATTAATATTACAATGTTTTTCATATTTGGATTTAGTTTTATATTCAGGTGTTTTTAAAGTGGTTTTTTTTTTTTTTTTTTTTTTCAACCGGGACAGGAGACAACACTACTTTGGAGTCTCTGTGCAACATAGTGACTATTATCCTGGTGATTAAAAACCGAAGGAATTTGCATTTAAAATCAAAATGTCAACTCCAATGGTCTTGGACCATTGTTTTCTCAAAGCTGTTTTTCAGACTTGGGATGCTTTTTGGTTTGTGCTTCGATTCACCCAAATTTGGGAAAACTGCACCCTTTTATTGTACTTGAATATGTTGTATCCGTATGTTATATAACTTGGTTGGGCTTTAGGACCCACTTTTTGATTGGCCTCTTTAAATTGTATTTAAAGTTTCCAAGTATCTAAAGTTAATATATATATGGGTCTCTTGTCTAAAATAGCACCTTTGGAGCTGGGCTTGTACAAAATAGCACCACATGCACGGACGCGGGCCCAGTTTTTTTATTGACAAAAAGACCCCCCGATGGGACGACATCGTTTTTGTGTCGAGTAGTTGATTTTTTTATTTTTTTTTTATCGGTTATTGAAACGGTGAGTTTTGTTTTTTTTTTTTTTTTTTTTTCACTGAGAGAGACTTTTATTAAAGAAGGGCTCAGCCCAAGACACAGAGAAGAGAAGCCCAACGGGCTCAACAAGAAGAAAAACCAGACCTAAAACACACTAAAGGCCTCGGGCCCATATGGAAAATACAGAATAAAAACAAAACAAAGTAAACAGGCCAAAAGCCCAGGTAATTAAATTAAAACCCGAAGTGGGCCAAAAGCCCATAAAGAAAACCCTGTCGCAAAGAAACTGATGGAAGCGGCTAGGGTTACCACAGAGGCGGCTGGGACACGGTGGAGCACGGCCAAAGAGAGAAGAACCCGTCGAGCTTCGGAAATGGCGATGAAGATGGCTGAGGGCGATCCGCCAACATCAACCTGGAGAAAGACATACCGGAATCATCGGAGAGGACAAGAAACACCGAAAAAGCAAATTGAACCACCGATTTTCATGTCTAAATTCGCCACACCACCAATATCACGAAAGGAACCGTCAAACCTTGGGAAAACAGCCGGAACGACGAGAGCGGAAGTTTCAAGGGGACAACAACCGCCAATTTTTTAACATAGGATTATACGTCTAAATTGAGTTCGAAATTTTTTAAGTCTTGGATTTTTTGAATTTCTGAAGTTCTGTTGGGGTATTTCACGTAGTGTGGGATTCGATAAATTAAATTTAAGCAATTCTCTGATTGGGATTTAAATTTTTTTCCCTATGTATGTAATTAACTAATAAATGCAAAAAGAAAATAAGGAATTTTTGTCACGAAAGTCACACTTGGGTGTGAATTTCAAAGTGTGAATTTCTAAGTGGAGCCCAATCTATTAAATGTGCATAGTGATAATTGTCTAAAAATCTCTACTATAAATACATGTACTTCTTATCGTAATCGACACATTCACAACAACAACACATAATAGAAAACTTTGCAAGACTCCACTCTTTCGTCCGT
>CM071717.1:12399241-12409858 GCA_036630335.1 Physaria fendleri | reverse complement strand
TTGGTATAGCTTTTTTTATATATATAATTCTTTTTAACAATTTTTTTTTTTGGAAGTTTCACTGATTAGAACGGAGATGGTAAAAATAATATGAATACGGCTTTATTAGTTTTGGAAATATTGTCGTTACTGACATATAACTAAACGAAATATAGTGAAATACATACTCTATAACAAATACAAATCCAACTAGAGAAAATTCTTTAGCACGAGAAGCGAAAACAAAAGAACCTCCGCCGTACCGGAAGATTACACAGCTCCGGTTCCGGCTTTCGTAGTACCCTATGTTAAGGATACAAGACATATCTTGATACACAAGATCACTTTGATACGTAATCTGTTATTTAAGGAAATGTACAATATTTTGTATCAATCTCTTATGCTCTATGCTCTTGAATATATGTATCTGTACCCCTTTGTGAATCAATAAGACTCCATTCTACTCCCCACCTGAGTCTTCATCTCTCACCTTTCTTCTCGATTCATCTAATCATGTCTGTGAACACAGTTGATTCCAATGATATTTTTTCATCTATTCTTAACATCAACATGTCAAACATTACCAAGTTGTCCTCGAACAACTATCTCATGTGGAGCCTCCAAGTCCATGCTCTCCTTGACGGTTACGGTATGGCCGGATATCTTGATGGATCTACAACATCCCCACCTGTCACCATGACCACAAATGACGTGACTGCAATCAATCTGGTGTTAGAGCATAAAAACGGAAATGAAATTTCGAATAAACCAAAGCAACAAACGATACCAAATATACCAATAATAAGGGAAGAGATATTACAGTCCAAAAAAAATAATTCTTTTTAACAATTTTTTTTTTTGGAAGTTTCACTGATTAGAACGGCGATGGTAAAAATAATATGAATACGGCTTTATTAGTTTTGGAAATATTGTCGTTACTGACTTATAACTAAACGAAATATAGTGAAATACATACTCTATAACAAATACAAATCCAACTAGAGAAAATTCTTTAGCACGAGAAGCGAAAACAAAAGAACCTCCGCCGTACCGGAAGATTACACAGCTCCGGTTCCGGCTTTCGTAGTACCCTATGTTAAGGATACAAGACATATCTTGATACACAAGATCACTTTGATACGTATCTGTTATTTAAAGAAATGTACAATATTTTGTATCAATCTCTTATGCTCTATGCTCTTGTATATATGTATCTGTACCCCTTTGTGAATCAATAAGAAGACTCCATTCTACTCCCCACCTGAGTCTTCATCTCTCACCTTTCTTCTCGATTCATCTAATCATGTCTGTGAACACAGTTGATTCCAATGATATTTTTTCATCTATTCTTAACATCAACATGTCAAACATTACCAAGTTGTCCTTGAACAACTATCTCATGTGGAGCCTCCAAGTCCACGCTCTCCTTGACGGTTACGGTATGGCCGGATATCTTGATGGATCTACAACATCCCCACCTGTCACCATGACCACAAATGACGTGACTGCAATCAATCTGGCACATACGGAATGAAAACGCCAAGAAAAATTGATTTACAGGGTGTTGTTTCTTTAACCATCCAACCTATCCTCTTGATGTATGGAGAACATTAGCTGAAAGCCTGAAACCTATGCAGGCACACAAGTTGAGGTCATGTCCGTCAATTCCGCCTCCAACTAAAGCAATGGACTAAAGGCACCATATCTGTGGATGAATATATGCAAGGGTTCATCACAAAGTTTGACCATATGGATACGCTCAAGCCCTACATCTAGGTTTTCTGCAGATCACCTGCTCGCTTACAGAAGAGGATAAAGAAAAAAGCTTCTAGAAGGGGTGAGAGCTCGACTGTACTGACCTCGGTACGCTCGAGCTAGATTCCTTATGGATAAACTCAAGCTAGGTCAAGCCTCGGGACGATTCCTCGAAGTGGATAAGCACAGAATGATCCATAAATGAATATAGGTTAGGATATACATAGAGCGCTCGAGCGTACCATGTTGGATTCGCTCTAGCGCTAGGGCATCTTTAGAAGAATCTCGAATTTCTTTGCCCACTATAAATAGAGGCACCCTAAACACTTGTAATCCATCCATAGTTCACAATAAAAAGTTCTATTAAAGGTCGTTCTTTTTAAAGGTTTATTTTCGGTTCTTGGTTTATTTTTGTTTTCCCTAGGGATAGGGGCGATACTCATCTAGGGCTAGAGTCCCTATGAGCGAGTAGTTTCTCCAGTAGGGATAGTAGGGTCCTGACCCTAAGGATTCTAAAACCCTAGATCTGTAGATCTGTCGTAGATAGATGAGACTATGCTTGAGAAAGTCTTCATCATGTGTTGACTAATACTTAAGGCTTTCCAGCCAACTGTCTTATGATCCTAGAATAATTCTTGACTCCTAGCGGAGCGCTGATTACCTTAACATGGCAGTGAGGAGCAACTGAACTTCGGCAGATCGGTCTCGAACGAATTAATGGTCTCTAGGGGGTGGTTAGGCAGTGTGAGGGGGTGGTTAGGCAGTGTGGCAGTCCTTGGTCTCAACCTTGCAACCTTTAGGTATGACGGCTATAACCATTAACGTGGCGTAGTTCAATATTCGTGTACTGAGTTCTAGACAAGAACGTAAACAACATCTTAATAGTTGATCGATCTACAAGATCTAGAGTCCCTTAGGTCAGTTCACCGAGGTCTTTACAAATTAGTTTTTTGTGGTGGGTTGGGATCACAACAAATTCTCAACGAAACCCTAGATTACTAGATTTGTAAAAGAATTCTTCGTGGATCGCCCTCGATTTATACTACAAGTGACTATCTCGTGCACTTGCGGTTAAGAGGGTTTAAACTCCTGATCGCCCTCGATTTATACTACAAGTGACTATCTCGTGCACTTGCGGTTAAGAGGGTTTAAACTCCTGAGAGGTTGTCTCTCGGGTGAAACCTAGCACTCCGTCGTTCTTAGGTGGGCTACACTTGAGAAATTTTAGGTTTAGTTTAAGATCACGGTATTGAGCTCGACCTTATCACTATTGATTTGCTCAAGCCCCCATACGTTTTAAATTTTAGGATAGACTAATTTCGCACTAGGTTAGATTATGTTTTAGAATTACCTTCTTACCCCTGTACAATCTAAGTTCAACCTATAAAGCCAAGAATGAACGCTAAACTGGACTGTTGGGTTATTCCTACCCCTCATGATAATTTGAAAGGAAAAGAAAATAGGAAACATATTTTTGGAGTTTGTGATAAGGAATTTAGAGACAACGCTTGTAGTTCTCTTGCTAGGTGGTTTTACGATGAATGATTATGGATTGTCATTCAATGCGGTTAATTATGAAAGTTTTGGAAAGGCACTTGAGTTATTTGGCCAATGTGGAAATTTATTTAAGCCACCAAATATGAATGAGCTAAGAAATCTTTTTCTTGAGATGAAGTGAAAGATACTCAAGAACAATACTGTTTGATAATTATTAGTTAACCAATGAAACAATATTGTTAATGTGTTATTACATGAAACAGTATTGTTGCATTTAGAACTTTTTTTTGAATTCTGATTTTTTTCAATGAAAATTCTGATTTTTAATATTAATATTTTATTTAGGTAACCTGTAAAGAAGTTTTAACAGATTTATATGACTGCATTAAAAAATTGGCCGGAGATCTTCAAACTCAAGATGTTATACATTCAGGGTTGGGTGCATTTAGAAGTGGTATCGGACTTTTTGGTCGTGACACAGACAAAGGAAAACAAGATCACCAGGTAATAATTTATAATTTTATCTCTAACTTGTGTTAGTTTATTATAATAAGTACGGTGATAATTTCACAAGTTTTTATTTTTATTTTAATAGCGGCATGGTGATCTAGTTATGGATCTTCTACTCCAACATTTCAAAAATTTACCATAAAAGTTCTTACTCTCACTTGTAATGCTATTCTGTGTGAGAGAAATTGGAGTGTTTTTCAACATGTAAGTAATTTTAGTTTTAGAATTATTTATATTACAATATGTAAGTAATTTTTTTTTAAATGTATAACAGCTTCATACCAAGGTTAGGAATCGACTAACTCAAATTCGATTGAATGACATGGTGTTTGTTAAGTGTAATCGTGTTTTGCAACGCCGATATAAGAAGAGAGAGACAATTGATCACATTGCACTACAAAATATTGATGAAAGCAATGAATGGTTAATGGGAAGAATAGATGAAAACATTTATGACGATGAACTAGTGTTTGTAGATGATGATTTGACATGGAATATGGTAAACAATATTTTTGGAGCTAATTAACCTAGTCATGTTACTAGAGCGTCAATATCATCTAGTAGAGCTAACAAAGAAAAATGTGATCCACCAAAAATGAGCATCTCAAATGTTTTCGCTTCCTATTGTTTTGGTTGATGATGATGATGTGATTGAAGATGATTTTAATGATGTGATTGAAGATGATTTTAGAGGAAATGAGACACTCAAATGTTTTCAGATATTGATTAGTTCGGCGACGAAGATGATGAAGAGATCAATTTTTCGAGTTTAAAAATTTATGAATTTTTTTTTTAATTATGATCATTTTTCATAATTAAAAAACTATAGACCTGAACTGATGATAAACTATGGGGCAGCCGCAATGGAGGAGCAAGGAGACACCAAAAACCTAGGAGACAAGACCAGTATCAGCATCAGATCTGCAGCCTTTGGAGTTGACAATTCTCTTCCTCGTCAAATCTAGAAACTTTCACCTTTCCCATTTTCCCTTTTCTTTTCTTCCTCTTTTCCTTTTCTTTTTCTTCATTTTTTCTTCTTTTTTCCCCTCCTCCTTCCTTCTTCTTAAAACCCTAAACCCTCAACCTCATTAAAATCTTCATTACCAGTTGACGAAGCCATTGCAAAGAGTCACTTCAATCTGATATCTAGTTATTTGGTCGATTCTTAATTTTTTAAGTAAATCAACCTTGAGTAACTTAAGTATCGGATCTCTGGACAACATGGCTCGTTCAAACAGAACAAGAGATGAAGAAGCGATTCGCCATCTCACTGAATCAGAGAAGGTTAATCCGGAAGATGCCTTTCTCATAGAGGACTCTGATGATGAAGAGTTAATTGCTAGGCTGTCTAACAGCATGATTGTTCGAGTCCTTAACTATCAGAGTGTCCCTATAAAGGATGTAATAACAGACCTTCCCAGAATTTTGAACCTAGAGGGCATAATGACTGGAAGAGCAGTAGCGAAGGATCAGATTCAATTTACCTTCACGGATGATACATTACTGGACGGAGTAATACAGAAGAGTCCATGGTAGCGAAGGATCAGATTCAATTTACCTTCACGGATGATACATTACTGGACGGAGTAATACAGAAGAGTCTTCAATTTACCTTCACGGATGATACATTACTGGACGGAGTAATACAGAAGAGTCCATGGTATTTCAATGGCTGGTTAGTTACGGGAGAGAGATGGACGCCTGAACCTACTCCAGAATACTTGAAATTTGTATGGCTATGGGTTCAAATAAAAGGCATACCACTTGAACGCATTAAAACCTCTGTGGTGAAGCAGATTGGCAACAAAATAGGTATAGTGGACGAATCTCCTGACGGAATCCAACTACACGCACGGAACTCAACTTCAGTTGAATATGTTCGGGCCCGTATATTACTCCCAGTTTCAGAGCCGCTTGTATTTAAACTTCCATTCAGATTTCCAAAGGGTGACCCGATTGAAGTGGAATTTGTGTACGAAAAGCTCATGAAACTATGCCACTTTTTCAAGAGACTGACTCATGATTTATGCTCATGAAACTATGCCACTTTTTCAAGAGACTGACTCATGATTTATACCGTTGTGAAGAAAGGCAGAAGTCACTTCGTGGACAGGATCAATTCATAGGAGTAACAGGTAGGGGCAGAGACACTATACCAAAGATCTCGGAAGAAACAAGGGATAAGAGACAGGGCCCTGGAGCAGGTAGAGGCAGAGGACGCACCTCAAAACAAGCATTAAAAAAAGCAACTACCTCTGAGATAAATATTGAAATGTCACAGCAACAGCCAGCTTCTGGAATAGCTGGGAGGCTAGGTAACAGGAGGAAGCCTACTCAAGCCTGGAAAGTAAAGGAGACATCAATGGATTTAGACTTGAATCGGGAGCAGAACACGACGCAGGAAACAGAGCATCGCTCTCAATCGCTAGTCTTTGGTGAAAGGTTGCAGCGAGTGGACTTGCCACAGGGAGATTTTCTCCTGAGTTCAGGAAAGAAAGTCCAATCTCCTAATCTGCAACAAGGGGAATCAATTCTGAAATCAGGAATAAGAGTTTCCCCATCTCAGGAATCTTCTTCGCCTACACAGAACACTTTCTCTTTCAGAGCAGCTGAAGCTTCTTCATCACGCTTCAAGCGTAAGAGACGTCCTGCTGCCAAAATCAATGAGGCAAGGAAAAGAGCTAAGAAACAGAGAGAGGTAGGCATGGCTGAGGACACGCAAGACGACTTGTATGAAGATTCTCTAGATTTGGATCAGGATATGAGGACTCCGGTCCTTTCACGAAACTTACATGCTACTCGGTTCGCGGGGATCAGGATATGAGGACTCCGGTCCTTTCACGAAACTTACATGCTACTCGGTTCGCGGTTAACCAGAAACCGCACAGGTCGATATGATTACGACCTGTTGGAACTGCCAAGGTGTGGGGAATAACCTGGCAGTTCGACACCTAAAGGATTTACTTGGTCAATATAATCCTCAGGGGATTAGCTCTCTTGTGGAAGGAGGAGGTGTCTATAACAGTGAATTCTGCGAGTACACATTGGATTGATACTCTGGTCAACTGGCAAGGCTATAGTTTCTTTCTTACTGGTGTTTATGGAGAACCAAATGTGAGTGGAAGAGAGGAGGTCTGGGAATCGCTGGTTAGCATGGGGGAATACAGAGAGGAGCCATGGTTCTTGTTTGGAGATTTTAATGAGCTACTTTCTAATGAAGAGAAACGTGGAGGTCGTCTCAGACCAGAGTCCTCATTCTTTGGATTTCGAAATGTTTTAAATCGATGTAGTCTACATGAATTACCTTATGAAGGAAACTCATTTTCCTGGTATGGTTTACGTGGAGACGAGCTAGTTCATTGTAAACTTGATCGAGTGTTAGTTAATTCAGCTTGGATAAATAAATTTCCTTCTGCTTACTCGGAATATCTGCCAAGGATAGGATCGGACCACAGTCCGTTAGCGACTCGCTTTCAAGTTGAGAGGAGACGCAGAAGAGGATTTTTTAGATATGATTCACGTTGGAAAAATAAAGAAGATTTGAACAACCTCATTGAGAATACATGGTCTGCGATAACTCAAGATGATGAGAATGATCTTGTTGAACGACTTAGGAGATGCAGAAGTGTTATGTCTAGCTGGAAAAGGTCCACTCGATATAACTCCAGGCTTATTATTGAAGATCTCAAGCAACAAGTCGATGCAGTATCAAAGCAGGACAGAATTGACTGGGAAAATTTCAAAAGCTTAAAGTGCAGACTTATGGAAGCTTATCTAATGGAAGAAAAATACTGGAAGGATCGTAGCAGGGAGTCTTGGCTACGTGAGGGTGATAGAAACACCAAATTTTTTCATGCCTCAGTCAAGCAAAAGCGAGCTCAACAACGTGTATCTCAACTTGTGGACGGGAACACAGGAATTTATTATCGATCTGATAGTGATATGAGGAAACTGGCGAATCAGTTTTTTATTAATCTTTACACTTCAGAACTGCTTGCTAGTTCACAAGTCAGACACTCGGCCATGTTTCAAGGTGTACAGAACTGCTTGCTAGTTCACAAGTCAGACACTCGGCCATGTTTCAAGGTGTAACCCAGAAAGGAACAATGGCGCATAATGATCTTCTTATAGCTCCAGTCCTTGATGCAGAGATTAAACGTGCAGTTTATGATATGGCAGCTGAGAAATGCCCAGGTCCCGACGGATTAACGGGTGCATTTTATCAACATCACTGGAACCTAATAGGTCCGAAGGTTTGTGACATGGTTCGTAATTTTCTGCAAACTTATCAACATCACTGGAACCTAATAGGTCCGAAGGTTTGTGACATGGTTCGTAATTTTCTGCAAACAGGGGAGCTTGACAGTAGGCTTAATGAAACGAATATATGTCTAATACCGAAGATACGCAAACCGACAAAGCTTAATGAGTTTCGTCCGATCAGTCTTTGCAATTTTTCTTACAAAATTATTGCAAAAGTGCTATCTACAAGACTCAAGAAGGTATTACCGGACATTATCTCTGAAACGCAAGCAGCATTTGTGAGTGGACGTTTGATATCGGACAATATTTTGCTGGCGCATGAGCTTATACACTCGCTTAAGGTCATCCCGAACCTCTCCAATTCATGTGGTGCTATCAAAACGGATATGATGAAAGCTTTTGATAGAGTGGAGTGGCAGTTCCTGGAAGATTCTATGCGCGCACTAGGATTTCATGAGAAATGGATTACATGGATCATGGTTTGTGTCTCTTCTGTCTCTTTTGGAGTTTTACTCAATGGACAGGTTGGATTGCGCTTTCAACCCTCTCGAGGTATCAGACAAGGAGATCCTTTGTCGCCGTTTCTGTTTATTCTTTGCACAGAGATTTTGATCATGCGTCTTCAACGGACGGACACTGCGGAACAACTACATGGTATTCAAATTACAACCGCGACTCCACCAATATCTCATCTCTTCTTCGCCGATGACAGTCTTTTCTTCAGCTCCATCACTGATTCTCAGCTCCTTTATTTAAGGAAGATTCTAGAAGACTATCGCGAAGCATCGGGACAGCGTGTGAATTTTGACAAATCTAGCATCATATATGGGAAGCAGATTTCTGTCCAGGAGAAAATGAGAGTTAAAAGCGAGACTGGAATTCAGAAAGAAGGAGGAGCTGGTCTCTACTTGGGCCTTCCTGAAGCTTTTGTTGGATCAAAAATAGACACGCTAAAGTTCTTAGAGGAGAAGCTGAAATCCCGAGTAACATCTTGGAAGACGAACTACTTGTCTCAGGGAGGCAAGGAAATACTTCTCAAATCGGTAGCTTATGCGTTGCCAACTTATGCGATGTCCTGTTTTCTTTTGCCCAAGACAACGGTCCAACGTCTAAATCAGGAATTTTCAAAATTTTGGTGGAAGAATCAACAAACACACAAAGGCATTCATTGGTTGTCATGGGAACGTTTAATACAGCCAAAGAGAGATAGGGAATGGGATTCAGAGATCTCGAAGGAACAAATATGGCACTTCTCGGAAAGCAATTTTGGAGACTTGCAACACAGCCATCCTCTCTTTTAGCTCGTGTACTCGCAGCTAGGTATCATCCCCATTGTCCCATTACACAAGCGACTATTGGTTCTAGGCCCTCGTTCGGATGGAGAAGTATATTGGCATCGCAGCCATTGATGAATCTAGGCCCTCGTTCGGATGGAGAAGTATATTGGCATCGCAGCCATTGATGAATGCTGGCCTCAAGCTTGAGATTGGAGGCAGCCACCGTTTTAATATGTGGACTGAGTCGTGGATCTTCGACCACCAACCTAGGCCGCCGCAAGCTCGTCCTCATATTAACACTCGGGACTGGGACATAGACGATTTCAAGGATTTGTATAGTGATCAATGGCATATCCCTCGTCTAGTGCAGGTTTTTGATAATGAAGAAGTCTCTCGGATCCTGCAAGTAAAACCGGGTGGTAACGGTTCTGATCATGGCTACTCATTGGTGTTTACGGATTCAGGCTCTTACTCCGTCAAGTCGGGCTATAGACTTTGGTGTTCGCAGCGAAGTCAAGTGATTAGTCCGGTTCCGGAGCATACGGTGATTTTCACCAAAATTTGGTCTCTACCAACAAGTCCTAAACTGCGCAATTTTCTATGGAAATGCTTACACTCGGCGCTTCCCGTTGGAGAGATGTTGTTACAGAAAAGAATTAGCCAGAACATTACCTGTGTACTATGTGAAAACGAGGAAGAAAGTCTGCTTCATTTGTTCTTTACTTGTGCTTGTGCCCAAGCAATCTGGCAGTTATCCCCTTTCGCACCAATTGTGGCTGATGGCAGCTACTCAATTCAAGGGAAGATATATGAGTGTATGCTACTTAATGAAGGTCAGACAAATGAAGATAAAGATCTATGGATCTGGATAATATGGCGATTATGGAAGCTTCGAAATGCTAAGTATTTCCAGAGTCAACAACAGGATATTGTCACTGCTTATAACTTGGCACGTGCAGATTTATTGGAGTGGAAAACGCACCAGCTTTTGACTGCTGCTCCGCCTGTTACACATGTTCTTACAAGAGAAACGACGTGGACTCCTCCTCCGATAAATGTTCTTAAATGCAATATTGATGCAACATGGCAGGATGATCATGATAGGTGTGGAGTGGCATGGGTTCTTAGAGACACAACAGGACAAATACGGCTTTGGGGCATAAAAACCTATCCGAAACTCCTTTCTCCTTTAGATGCGGAAGCTACGGCATTAGTATGGGCAACGATGTGTATAGCGAATATGGGCTACGAGCAGGTGATTTTTGAGAGTGATTCTTCTACTCTCATAGAAGCTGTCAACAATAGAGGTCATAGACCTAAGCTGCAGTCTTATATT
>CM071717.1:12380222-12390593 GCA_036630335.1 Physaria fendleri | reverse complement strand
TCTAAAAATTATTTTTTTGTAAATGGTGTGATTTTAGAGGAACACAGCGGAACAACATATCCCTCTGAAACATATTCCTCTAATTGAGCAACCATTTGCAGCCATAGATACACGCATGTTTTACAAACCTTGTTCATGTTTAATTTGTGTGTGTGTGAGAGAGAGCCTTGTTCATGTTTACCATTTCCTTTGTTTTGGATGTGCTAAAACTGTTTCTTTCTTTTCAATAAAAGTATTTTTATAAAATGATAAAACAATAATTATTTAAAATTCTAATGTAACAACTTTTTAAATCTTATTATAAACTGAGTAGAGGTTAAAGGTTTGGATTGATAGGGGATAGATGATGCAAATCAAAGAGTCCATTGAAGAGAAACGTGTTGTTTGATTTAGAATTAAGGGTGAATGGTCTAATTAACCCAGTTTCAGACTTCTCTAGGTATTTAAGATTTCTGATCTAACTAGATTAAGTGGGGTCTTTTTGTCTTGTACATGATTGTATATTTTAAATCTCTGTCTGATCTAACTAGATTAAGTGGGGTCTTTTTGTCTTGTACATGATTGTATATTTTAAATCTCTGGTTCCAGTTTCTATTTGTGAGAGGAGATGGAGTGATATCGGTGTCTCCACCGTTGATGATCGCCTGAGATTTAAACTAAAATCTAACCAAGTTAAGTAAATTTTGGAAGAAACAAATCTTTTGTGTCCTCTTCTATATGTAGAGGGCTTTGTGACTATTGGTTTTATTTAGACACTTCTTGTCTTCTAAAATATGGCTCTTTCTAAGTTTTCTCTCTACTACTGTTCATCGTCTTCGAGAATCTCAAAGCTCTTCTTCCTAAGTTTAATCTCCTTCGTTGATCTTTTCGATTGCTTGTTAATCTCTCTAACATCCCTAATTAATCATCACGCTTCCAGCCCTATCTTCAATCCCCGTCGCTTCAGCTTTCACCTAGGTTTACCTCCACCTACGCTACCACCTTCCTTCACGCCAAATCCCATTTCTCTAAACACACCGCCTAATTTCACCCAATCGCTATGTTCTTCTCTCCTCCGATATCATCATTTCCCTCGTAACCATCTTGCATGCGTCTCTATCACCATCCTCAATCCACGGCTATTTATAACCCTCAGATTTCGCCATGGATTCTCAACTCACCTTCCAATCTTCTTCAAATCTCACTCTCCTATGGCTGACCAAATCACCCAAGCAATTTCCCAAATGTCTCTCGGTGCTGCGGATCCCCCCCGTTACCTTTCTCGCCAAACACAATAGTATTCCCGACAACAAGCTCGCCAAAGTCTGGTTGTTCAAAGACAACACAGATCTCAGAGTCTTCGTGGTTTGCGTGACTTTCTCGTCGACCTCTGAAGAGTCGAAGGCCGTGGTTCAGCGATCATACAAGAAAATGGAACTATCCAGGTTTTCTTCGACAATGAAGAACGAATGATAATGATCCACGAGAGTGAACCTTGGACATACAGAGGATGGATCATCACAGTTGACCTTTGGGCGAACAAAGGAACCCCAGACTTCCTCCAGGAGGTCTCTATCTGGGTAAGAGTTCTTCATGTCCCCTCTTTGTACCGTAATCACCTTGTCCTGAAGGAGATAGGAAACATACTTGGCCGTGCTGAAGCGACACGTTTTAGTCATCCGACCAGACCTAACATCACTGATCCCTCTGTCCGCATTCGCGTTAATGTTCATGCTCGCTTGAGATTTGCCCAAAGGATTTACTTTGCTGAAGATGCTGAACCCATTCTAGTTCAGTTCTTCTATTAAAGGCTCCGTAACTACTGTAACCTCTGTGGCTCGCTCTTGCACGATCTCGCTGAATGTGACTTAGCTGATCCCAATGGTCCGGTTCGAAGAACGAATGATAATGATCCACGAGAGTGAACCTTGGACATACAGAGGATGGATCATCAGTTGACCTCTGGGCGAACAGAGGAACCCCCGACTTCCTCCAGGAGATCTCTATCTGGGTAAGAGTTCTTCATGTTCCCTCTTTGTACCGCAATCACTTTGTCCTGATGGAGATAGGAAACATACTTGGTCGTGCTGAAGCGACACGTTTTAGTCATCCAACCAGACCTAACATCACTGATCCCTCTGTTCGCATCCGAGTTAATGTTCATGCTCGCTTGAGATTTGCCCAAAGGATTTACTTTGCTGAAGACGCTGAACCCATTCTAGTTCAGCTCTTCTATGAAAGGCTCCGTAACTACTGCAACCTCTGTGGCTCGCTCTTGCACGATCTCGCTGATTGTGACTTAGCTGACCCCTATGGTCCGGTTCTACATGGTGGAAATGGTGGCAATGGTCCAGATGCTCCGGGCGGAGGTCAACCAACGCTTCTTCAGGGTAGTGGAACCTCCCAAGGAGCGCTCACAATGCCCAACACTGCGGTCCAAGGAACCCTTCCGAACCTCTCGATGCAAGTCCCTCGTCTCCCCCCGGTTCCACTCTCTCTTTAGCCTCGAACGTATGCAGGTTCCCCTTCTCGTGGGCCAAGAGGCCCAATGCATCGCCCATTACACATTGGAGCTGGTCCTTCTCACAACTTGGGTCCTATTGGGCCCCCTCAAAGCCCACGCGGCCTATTTTCCGAAGACCATCACTCCCCAGACTCTTCAGGAGCCCAATCTTCTCGAAGGCCCATTACGTGAGGCCTCAACATACGAACTGTTCATAGTGTCTAGGTTCCAGTTCCTTCCAGTTCCTCTTCCCGCCTCTCTGGTGATGAATCTGAAGCAACAAGCAACATCGTGGTGGATCAACCTCCGGGTCAACCACAAGCCATCACTTTGCTCCCTCTTCCTCCTTCAGCTCACCTACCAGACTCCATTGCATCCACTGAAGCCCCGCCACGGAACCCAGGAAAGGCCCTAATTGTGGACCAAGGCTCTCTATCTCGCAAGCGTAAGACAGAACATGATCCAGACTGTGAATCCCCTAGGTGCGTTTGGGCCCGACAGTTTCAATACAATGCATCCCCTCCAAAGGAGCAGGAAGACTCGGTGGCTGGCTGTCAGTCACCCGTTCCCAAATGAGCCTCCTACACTGGAATTGTCAGGGCTTACGGCGTACCCCGACAATTCTTCAGCTCAAGGAGATGAGCAAAAAACACTCGCCGGATCTTATGGTACTAGTAGAAACTAAAAATAAGTCCTCTTTTGTTCGAAACTTAGGACTCTCTATCGGCTTTAATAATTGTAGTATTGTTCCCGCTAGTGGCAGTAGTGGTGGCTTAGGTTTCTTTTGGACTAGTAATGTAGATGTATCTTTTGTTACTCCGCCTACTTTCAACTTCACTGTAATGAAAATTAGCTTGGCGTTTGAGTATTTTTATGTCTGCTACATCTATGGCCCTCCAATAACTAAGCATCGCAAAAGCTTATGGCATTACTTGATTCAAGAAGCAAGCAAAGGTCGATTCTCGAATGCCCCATTTCTATTTCTCGGCGACTTCAACGACTTAACCGACCCATCTGATAAAATTGGAGGCCGACTAGATCAGAGACTAGTTGTTCTCTCTTTCGTAATATGATTCAAGCACTAAACGTTACCTCCCTCCCCACCAAAGGTGGTACATTCACATGGTATGGAAAGCGGCACAAGCATCAAGTTCAATCCCGAATTGACAGAGCCTTCATCAACACTGAATGGTCCTCTGCATATCCTTTGACAAACGCTGAACTCCTGGATTGGACTGGCTCTGATCATCGGCCTCTGTTAGTAAGATTTCGTCAATCTTCAATATCAACCGCTCCTCCCTTTAGATACACTGACAGATGCAAATCTTACCCTCACTATGCTGAGTATGTTAGAAACTCCTGGGATAAGACTTTAACAACAAACCCTCAACATACCATAGGTCAACATCTCACAGAAATCTCCAAAAGCTTAGCTTCATGGCAAAGAAACAATCTTTCCAATTCTGCAAAAGCCATTGTCTCCCTCAAAAGACAACTCAAAGCTGCACTCTCTCCTACGCATCCTGACCTGGATCGGGTGACTCATATCAAGCAGCTACTTAATCACCACTATAGCCAAGAGGAGATCTACTGGAAAGAAAAGAGCCGCAACTCTTGGCTAAACCTAGGAGATAAAAACACCAAATTCTTCCACTCCTATGCAAAGCAGAGAAGAAAGTCTAATCGCATACTCGCACTCCAAAATGATAATGGGACTATCTCCTCCGAACATGACCAACTCCAATCACTTCTTCACCAACACTTATCAACCATTTACACCCCTAGCCAATCCCCTCCTGATTTTTCCTCATTATCAACACTCCAACCTCGAGTCTCAACAAAAATGAACTCCCACCTTACAAGCACCCTCACGGACAATGAAGTCAAGATGGCTTTGTTTCAAATGTACCCTTCCAAAGCTCCAGGGCCTGATGGACTAACCCCAGGTTTTTTTCAACAGCATTGGGACTTCCTAGGACCTGCTGTTGTTTCCACCACTGCTGTTGTTTCCACCATCAGGCAATTCATGGACTCAGGCAGTTTAGATGAAGGATTTAACTCCACATTTCTATGCCTTATTCCCAAAATAAGTCGTCCAACTTCTCCTTCACAATTTAGGCCTATAAGCCTCTGTAATACCCTATCTAAAATCCTATCTAAAGTTTTAGCTAACCGTCTGAAACCCTATCTCCAAGACATCATCTCAGCTAATCAATCAGCATTCCTCCCTGGCCGTAGCATCACTGACAATGTGCTCATAGCTCACGAACTTATGCACTCGCTCAAAACCAGGAAAAGAAAAGATGCTTCCCTAGCAATCAAGTTGGACATAACCAAAGCTTTTGACAAGGTAAGATGGGACTACTTAAATTTTATCATGAAGAAGCTTGGTTTCTCACCTCAATGGATAACTTGGATAATGAAATACAAAACATCAGTTTCTTACTCCATTCTTGTCAACGGATCCCCCTCGAATACAATCTTTCCCCGTTGTGTTCTTACTCCATTCTTGTCAACGGATCCCCCTCGAATACAATCTTTCCCCGTTGTGGACTAAGACAAGGCGATCCACTCTCTCCCTACTTATACATCCTGTGTACATAAGGTCTCTCCTTTCTTCTCTAGCAAGCCACAAAACTCAAACTCATTCATGGCTTCAAAGCAGCATCTTCAGCCCCTGTAATCACACACCTCCTTTTCGCCGATGACTCACTGATCTTTTGCAGAGCCGACAAACAGGAATGTCTACATATCAAAACTTTGCTACAAACCTATGCTACCATGTCGGGACAACATGTCAACTACTCCAAATCCACAGTAAGTTTTGGTAAACAAACCCACAATTCGGTTAAAACAGAAGCATGTTCGACCCTAGGTATCAGCCAGCAACAGAGCTTTGGAAAATACTTAGGCTTACCAGACTTGAACCTTAAAGGCAGAAAAGAGAACTTTAGTTTCATACTTAAACGTATAGAGAACCACATCAAAGGTTGGTCAACTAAGCTTCTCTCACCAGCAGGCAAGGAAACCCTGATTAAAGTCGTTATCCAAGCTCTCCCTACCTACGCAATGCAGTGCTTCCTCATGCCTCAAGGCCTCCTCAATGACATTGACAGCCTCATCCGCAACTTCTGGTGGTCTTCTTCTAAAGATCGTAAACCTATCCCCTGGATCAAATGGTCAACAATAACTCTCCCAAAGTTTCTTGGTGGCATTGGCTTTAAAAACCTAGTTTCCTTCAATCAAGCCCTCCTGGCCAAACAAGCCTGGAGATTGGTTCAGGATCCATCCACCCTTTTTGCTAGGATTTACAAAGCCAAGTACTATCGTCACTCCACCCTCTTTGCAGCTAAACAACTTCCAACAGCTAGTCTCGGTTGGCGTAGCATAATTCAAGGCATACAACTTCTCAAAACTCAGACTTCTTGGATGATTGGTCCGGGAACAGAAGTACACATCTGGAAGGATCACTGGCTGGCAACTTCACCTCCAAGAAGCCCAATACTGGCTAACCAATCATTAACTAAGTCTATCTCAACCCCACAGGAACTTATGTTTCCTCATACACGCAGATGGGACCCCTCTAAGCTACACAAATTCATTCACCCTCAGGATATTCACCTTATCCTACATACTAAACCAAGTCTCACTATCCTTGAGGACTGTCTTGTTTGGCCTATGACACGAAACGGCACGTACTCAGTTAAAACAGGCTACCAAGCCCACCCTCAGGATATTCACCTCATCTTGCATACTAAACCAACCCTCACTATCCTAGAGGACTGTCTTGTTTGGCCTATGACACGTAATGGTACGTACTCAGTTAAAACAGGCTACAAAGCTGCCCTCCCCAAAACTTCTTCCCTAACCTCCTCCACTAGAGATACAATCAAAACATTATCCTACCGCATCTGGTCCTCAAAGCCCCCCTCAAAGCTCCGCATTTTTTGGTGGAAAGCTTTCAATAACTCTCTCCCAGTCCTTACTAACCTAAAACAGAGGAAGTACCAGTGGACACCACTTGCTTACTTTGCAAGGAAGAGGAGGAAACCATTGACCACCTCCTTATCAATTGTAAAGTCTCCAAGGAAATATGGTCCCTAGCAAACACCCTGAATATCCCCGAGACTAGGGAAACCCTTATCAACACCATAGCAAATGCTTGGTTCACCAAAAATTCTGAGGAAATACAATTCCTCTTTTTCATTGGCTGGCACATCTGGAAAATGAGAAACCAACTTTCCTTCAAACAACACCGTCAGCCAATCCCTACAACACGTCAGCCAATCCCTACAACAATCCACCTAGCCATCAATGATCTTAACTCATGGAATGAAGCCTAGAAAGCGTCTCATAGTTCCCTCCAGTCACATTATGATTTCCAGAGACTGATTGAGAGACCTCCCAACCCTCAGTTTGAGTGTTATACAGACGCATCATGGACATCTCCCATGAACAACATTGGCATAGGCTGGATACTTAAAGACTCCTCCAATAGACCTATACTTCAAGGCGCTGGCTCTTTGCCACCTACGGCGACTCCCCTTGAAGCCAAGGCCAATGCACTTAGAGACACCGTTATATCTCTCTCTCATCTTGGCTATAGGTCTATTAATTTCAAAGGTGACGCCCAGGTTCTTTTCAACTCGCTGCACCTAAAAAGGAAACCACAGGACGCTAAAAACCGAGAAACATCAATCGCTGGCTTCCTCACGGATATCACCTTCTACAAGCAGCAACCAATCAACTCATACGCGTTCACCTACATAAGGAGGAGCTTAAACTTGGAGGCAGACTCAATAGCTAACAACTCATACGCGTTCACCTACATAAGGAGGAGCTTAAACTTGGAGGCAGACTCAATAGCTAAATCAGCTAGGATCAACACACAGCCTTTTACAATAAAATGGCTATAATGTAAACCTCCACCAGACAAAAAAAAAAAAAAAGTTACATCCGCAATATGCACATAATATATGAAAAAATTAGTTACCAAAAAATAGAGGAGAGAATATTAGATTTTAGAATAGTCAGATTA
The DNA here is from genome assembly GCA_036630335.1 of Physaria fendleri. NCBI lineage: Eukaryota > Viridiplantae > Streptophyta > Magnoliopsida > Brassicales > Brassicaceae > Physaria > Physaria fendleri. The sequence continues at coordinate 12,383,073 of CM071717.1, read as the reverse complement.
GATTTTTTTTGATGATTTATATAAAATTTAGGAAATATGTAATAATTTGAAAATTCTAATAATCTTATGAAATCTGAAAATTAACATTTTATTACACAATCGACATATTTTTTTGACGACTAAATATTTAGTTTACTTCAAACTAATCCTCAGGTTCGTTTCTCACATCTTCTTCATTATCTTCATCGCTTATTCCTTTGTTTTCATCAAGAACCAATTCTGCGAAACCACTTTTGAGTTCTTATCCAGATCGGAGCCAAACTTTCTAGATTGGAGCATTCGATGGCTGCTACCAGGCCCGGTCCATAGGGTAAGCCACCCAAGCCGTCGCTTAGGGCTCCCCCAGGCCCGGTCCATAGGGTAAGCCACCCAAGCCGTCGCTTAGGGCTCCCAATTTTTTGTGAATTTTGGGGTCCCAAATTTTAGAAAAGTTAATTATGATATATAACACTTGGCCCTAACAATAAAAATATTTTTAGTCTAGTGGTTATGTCTTTTTTGTAAAACCAATAGACTCAGGTTCAATTCTTAGTAATTACATTTTTTTTATTAAACCCGATTTTTTTTGTAAAACCAATAGACTCAGGTTCAATTCTTAGTAATTACATTTTTTTTATTAAACCCGATTTTTTTTAAAAAATTTGGACTCCAAATTTATAACAATTTAACTGTTATATATAAAACTTAGTTTCTATCAAAAAAATTGTTCTTAATCTAGTGGTTAGAATTTTTATTTAAAATCAATAAACCCAAGTTCAATTCTTGATAGCTACAAATTATTTATCTTTAAATTTTTTAAAACTTCTAAATTTTGTTTGTTTTAGTTGGACCGGCCCTTGGCTGGCTGCTACTTCTGAACCCAAATCTGTTTACGATTTCAACGTCAAGGTTCGATTTAGTGGTCCTTTATTTTTATTATTCATCTATGCGAAATTGAAGGTTGTTAGGTTCGTCTTTTCAGAGTTTCGAATATATTTAATTATATCGGAGAATTTGTTTCTAAGATGGGGTTTAGGATCCGAGTTTGATCGATGTTGAGTTTGAATTGAATCAGGATGCTAAGGGAAACGATGTTGATTTAAGCATCTACAAGGGGAAAGTTCTCTTGATTTTGAACCTTGCTTCTCAATGGGTAAAACCAATAGACTCAGGTTCAATTCTTAGTAATTACATTTTTTTTATTAAACCCGATTTTTTTTTAAAAATTTGGACTCCAAATTTATTAACTGTTATATATAAAACTTAGTTTCTATCAAAAATATTGTTCTTAATCTAGTGGTTAGAATTTTTATTTAAAATCAATAAATCCAAGTTCAATTCTTGATAGCTACAAATTATTTATCTTTAAGTTTTTTAAAACTTCTAAATTTTGTTTGTTTTAGTTGGACCGGCCCTTGGCTGGCTGCTACTTCTGAACCCAAATCTGTTTACGATTTCAACGTCAAGATTCGATTTAGTGGTCCTTTATTTTTATTATTCATCTATGTGAAATTGAAGGTTGTTAGGTTCGTCTTTTCAGAGTTTCGAATATATTTAATTATATCGGAGAATTTGTTTCTATGATGGGGTTTAGGATCCGATTTTGATCGATGTTGAGTTTGAATTGAATCAGGATGCTAAGGAAAACGATGTTGATTTAAGCATCTACAAGGGGAAAGTTCTCTTGATTTTGAACCTTGCTTCTCAATGGAAACGATGTTGATTTAAGCATCTACAAGGGGAAAGTTCTCTTGATTTTGAACCTTGCTTCTCAATGGTAATTTTCTTTTGTAAAAGTCGTCTTGGTTTGTTACTTATTTTGAACTGGTTGTAAGAGAAGTGTATTTTTTATTGATATACAAGAGAGTACATAGAGATTTTATATACAGCAGACGTGAGACACTATTTTAATGTATATATAGAAACTTTCTAAACTAAATGATTCTGCAATCATTGTACAATATATTGTATCCTTAACATGCCCCCGCAAGATGGAGGGGAGGAGCCACGCCAATCTTGTTGCGCAAACGGGTAAACCGTGCCCTTTGTAGTGGTTGAGTAAGTCCATCTGCTAACTGATCTTCAGTGTTAACATGAGCAACTCGAAGCATTCCTGATTGTATTTGACCCCGAATGAAATGATAATCAAGAGCTACATGTTTCATCCTTGAATGAAATACCGGATTAGCGCAAAGGAACATCGCTCCAACATTGTCACAATAGATCACAGGTGAAGTTGGGATTTTGACGCCAAGTTCAGAGTAAATGTTACATATCTAACATAGCTCTGAAGATGCAGTTGCCACTGCACGATTTTTGAACTGGTTGTAAGAGAAGTGTATTTTTTATTGATATACAAGAGAGTACATAGAGATTTTATATACAGCAGACGTGAGACACTATTTTAATGTATATATAGAAACTTTCTAAACTAAATGATTCTGCAATCATTGTACAATATATTGTATCCTTAACATGCCCCCGCAAGATGGAGGGGAGGAGCCACGCCAATCTTGTTGCGCAAACGGGTAAACCGTGCCCTTTGTAGTGGTTGAGTAAGTCCATCTGCTAACTGATCTTCAGTGTTAACATGAGCAACTCGAAGCATTCCTGATTGTATTTGACCCCGAATGAAATGATAATCAAGAGCTACATGTTTCATCCTTGAATGAAATACCGGATTAGCGCAAAGGAACATCGCTCCAACATTGTCACAATAGATCACAGGTGAAGTTGGGATTTTGACGCCAAGTTCAGAGTAAATGTTACATATCTAACATAGCTCTGAAGATGCAGTTGCCACTGCACGATACTGGGCCTCCGTAGAAGAACGAGCTACACTTTTCTGCTTTTTAGATGCCAAAGAGATTGG
>CM071717.1:12365091-12375506 GCA_036630335.1 Physaria fendleri | reverse complement strand
AAGTGACTATACCGTGCACTTGCGGTTCTGAACGGGTTTAAACTCTCAGGTCTACGCTCTAGTATTTCTGGGTGAAACCTGATTAATCTGGATGAACAATCCGGACCACGTCACATGAACAAATCTATAGTCGAATGAATTGTGTTATTGATCGTAGAGTTGCATACATCGCTTATATAGAAATAACAACTTAGAGAACAAGCAAAATCAATAACATATATTGCATAGTTTCCTATTCTCCGAATATTTTTTTTTTTCGTGTTTATTGGAATATTTCCAATTCCCTTCTTCTCTAACAAGAGCACTAGTTAACTTATATTGTATGTCATTATATGTCGTATTATATAAGTATAACATATGTTTTATGTTGATATATAATCAGAATCTTTATGTAAAATGGATGTAATCATGTAAAATCAGAGTGATGTACACATTTATATCGAGATAAAAACATGCAAACTTGTTAAGACGAGTGTCGATGCATAACGATACAGTCATGGGCTCAAAATCTGTAAAGCCCATTTATGAATGCAAACAAATTGGGCTGATTACAGTGGACCCATGAGAATTAGAGTTTTGAGTTTTTGTACCGCCTTATTCTTGTCATGCTTCCATAAATGGATAAGCCATTTTGTGATTTTGTGAAATTTTATGTCATTGTCGTCTTCGAAATGGGCATACGGGCATACCACTGTCCGCGAAAATGACTGTGCTTCTGAGTTTACAAATATTTACGATGTTACTGTCCTTTATGATCCGATATAGACGGTTAAATCGAAAATATCTGTAAACTTAAGGAAACGTTAGTTTTCGTTTTTCACACACCAAATTGGATGTGATGTTCAATGTTACCTTCTTGTTTTCTTTCGCACATTTTCGAACACCACATCAAACTTCCATGTATGATGTGATGTTCAATGTTACGTTCTGGTCTTCTTCCCGCAAATATCAGAACATCACATTGAACTTCCGTAACGCGATGTTCAATGGGACATTATGTTTTTCTTACCACTAGGAAGAACACCAATAATAGAGAATAAAAAATACTTGGAAATGTAAAGAAAATATAACGAGACTTGGTCTTTCCTCTAATAACATGCACATCATTAATAGGATATATTGTTTACAATGGCAAATTATTTAAGCAGTAAAAAAACAAAAAAGAATTCCCCAAAAAAGTCAAGGGTTATGGGAACCAAAGTAAGAAACATCTCTTACAAAAACCTAAGACAATCTACATATTCGGAAAAAACCATTGCTTCTATTTTCTTAGTTCCACGATGCTTGAAACCAAAGTCTTCTTCTTCTTTTATTCTGAAACTCTTCTTCACCCATCCATGCTGATCCAAAACCCAAACTTCATGTTCATAGATTGAAATTTTAGTAGCTAAGGCTACTTTCTTCTTGTAGCTAATCAAAATGGAACCTTGTAGAGATTTAGCTCGAATATTATCGGGCAAGCTAGTAAAAAGATCCAACTTTTCAGACTCCAAATTAAATCTCATTAAGCTCAGCTGTGACAATTGAGATCCCGTAACAACAAAATACAAAACTCCATCTATGCACACACTATTAAACACAGGACGGTGATAACCAGTTTCATGATCAATCCTTCTCCATTTTTCATTTTTAACTCCCAATGTGACTAGTTGATAATGAGAGTATGATGATCTATGTACCAATATTTTGTATTCATCATTAACCGGATCATAGCCAATAAAACTTCCTTCGAATACACTGTGGGTTTTCTCTCCACGTAAAACTGTGTATGAACCAGTGCTAGGGTTAGCTATGCATTTATCTAGACCATCTCCAAGGCTTATCAAACCATTAACATAATGAGAATAGTTGATAGGATTGTAAAAGGGACAATGAACACGTGATAGATGTAGTAGGACCGTAAAAACGGAACTGAGAAATCTAGCAAATCAGATAAAGCAAAACGGTTTAAAAAGGAAACAGAGCAAAAAAAATGTTTTGAAAACGAAAATCAAATACCCAGAGTCGACGTATAACCTCCCCTTAACTCAATAAAGCGCCCGCTGAGTGAGGCGGTGTTACCGAACTTTGAGTCCCAGGGTAAAATCGGTTTGAGACTGTCTCGTTCACTCGAGATCAGAATCTGCGAACGCACTTATACTCAGACACACCGTTTCCGAAAGGAGAAAAGCGGATGCAGAAAAGAGTTGGAACTCTGAGAGAAAAGAGAGAGTTCTGAGTTGTGGTGTTGTGTTTTCTGGAGAGTGAGGACTTTATATAGGCGCTCTCAGAGCATCTCTCCAGAGTATATGCCGGAGCATATTCTCTTGTTGAAGACAGAATTTGCTAAAAATAGCCAATATACTGAGCAACAACTTTTGTTTGCTAAAAATAGCCAACACCATGCGCAACAACTTTCCCTGCTAAAAATAGCTGTTTCCTACGCAAGGGTTTCAGTTTAGGATTAATTCATTCTACTTAACTCTTACTGGGTCTACCTTAAAGTCCCATTTCTCATTCACTTTTAACTCATTTTTTATAAGCCCTTTAAGCTTAAAAAATTTGTTCCAACAAAGAATATAGCCTTATTCTTCATTCTCCTAGAAACGGCCTTTATTTCACACTCACTAGGTGATTTCATTTGCCATTATTTTCAGAATTATTCTTTTGTACTCCATTATTCTGAAGGCTTGAAATCATTAAAAACCAATGTTTATCCTTAGTATTTACAGATAGCACTGTTTTATCATCTTAGGAACTGAGTAGAGATCAAAGTCTCACAGTGCTTTTGGACAGACTTGGTTTGATTTGGTTTTCCCATTGAACCTATTTCTTAGGATCTCCTGTCAGTTAGGTTGGGGATCCACCAAACTTTGTCTTTAATCATAGGCTATAAACTCATTCTTTTGATAATTTCAATTTGATCTCGTGACCAACTTTTAATATTTGGATCCATAGGTTGTCAACTAAATTAATGTAATCGATTCTGATTATAAATAATTTGAGATCAATTGTTTAATGATTTTACTTTATCCTCACATAAGATAAGTGTTATCATTTTTTCAAGAAACTCAATGCCCAATATATTTTAATTGTATCACAAATGTGCACTTAAAATTGGGATTAGTTTATATTATATCCCTTTAGGAGGTTGTACTACGAATTTCGCTAGACACCCTCACACTTCCGAGTATTTGTACAAAAGTACTTAAATTCTCAACACACTGTAAGGCGATTAGCCAAATTCTTTCTTAAAAAAAATGATTTGTGGTAATCAATAATTTTTCCCACATATACTGACATTACTCAGTTTTCACATACTCTATATAAAGTTTTAAAATTCTTTTGATATTTTTCTTCCAACTCTTATTGATTTTTCTTATTCAAAGAAATTCAATATTTATGATGTCATGATCCTTTTTTATAGGTTCATTCTACAATGCTGACAAGATTACAAGTGAAAAATTATTCTAAAGAATTAATCTCACTTTACTTGTTGCAAATTAGAAACCAGTTTTCACATACTCTATATAAAGTTTTAAAATTCTTTTGATATTTTTCTTCCAACTCTTATTGATTTTTCTTATTCAAAGAAATTCAATATTTATGATGTCATGATCCTTTTTTATAGGTTCATTCTACAATGCTGACAAGATTACAAGTGAAAAATTATTCTAAAGAATTAATCTCACTTTACTTGTTGCAAATTAGAAACTATTGTTTCTTTTATATCGAGTTTAGTCATACTTAAAGAAAATAGATTTACATGAATAAATCCAAAAAATTTAATATACTTACTAGCATAAAAAAAAATTATTCTAAAGAATTAATCTCACTTTACTTGTTGCAAATTAGAAACTTTTGTTTCTTTTATATCTAGCTTAGTCATACTTAAATAAAATAGATTTACATGAGTACGTATAAAATTTTTAGTATACTTAATAGCATAAAAATGCTCTCTTTGAATCTATTATAAATTCGCAGTTTACTCGACATATTTCTTTCTAGATTTTTAACTTTTCTTGGAACCCCCCACATTTTAGAGGTTTACCGAAAGAAAATCTAGAATTAAACTAACTCACATCCACTGATGTAGTTATCGTATAGGAACATAATCGAAAAATATTCGATATATCATTCATTTATCATCTTATGAGCATTACATGATCAAAAATTGTACTTTCGTTAGTCATAATAATCAACTCATTTTATGAGATATATTCTAAAGAATTAATCTCACTTTACTTGTTGCAAATTAGAAACTTTTGTTTCTTTTATATCTAGCTTAGTCATACTTAAATAAAATAGATTTACATGAGTACGTATAAAATTTTTAGTATACTTAATAGCATAAAAATGCTCTCTTTGAATCTATTATAAATTCGCAGTTTACTCGACATATTTCTTTCTAGATTTTTAACTTTTCTTGGAACCCCCCACATTTTAGAGGTTTACCGAAAGAAAATCTAGAATTAAACTAACTCACATCCACTGATGTAGTTATCGTATAGGAACATAATCGAAAAATATTCGATATATCATTCATTTATCATCTTATGAGCATTACATGATCAAAAATTGTACTTTCGTTAGTCATAATAATCAACTCATTTTATGAGATAATAATGATATTTCAAACATAATACTATTTTATAACATTTATAATGTTTTTTTTGTGGACTTTCAACCATTACATTTAATCAAAAACATATTAAATGTTTTATACATGATTTTTAAATGTTTTATTATAAACCATGTATCTCTCTCTATATTTTCTCAAAAAATATAAGTAATATAAAAATAAAAATATCTTTTTGATATCTACGCATAGACACCAAAATCGCTCAATTCCGATATCGGATGATAAAGATATGAGTGAAACATTATTTAACACTTTTCTTCTAAAAACACTATGTTTTTAGTGTTTTCATTCTCTACGAAAATACATAGGGTTTTAGACACATTCATCTTATTGTTTTCATTCCACGGTTTCATTCGACATCTGTTTACACAATCAGATTAGAATTTCGATTTGCTTAATAATATTAAAGAGAACGCTATTTAAATGTGTTATTAAGTGTGTTTGCAGATCGCTTAACACAAGTGTTTATAGATCTGTTCAAGATCACAGATCCCAAAATCTTAGATTTAAAATCAAATCTGATCTGAACACACAACGTTCTGCAAACTCGCTGATAGCAGCAACAAACAACCGGTAACACGAACTGTTTCACAAACAAGCTTAAACCGGCTGCACACGACCAGTTCACACAAACTGTTTTGCAAACTCGCTTAAAGCGGCAGCAAACAACCAGTTGTGTATCACCAGTTCACACAAACTGTTTTGCAAACTCGCTTAAAGCGGCAGCAAACAACCAGTTGTGTATCTCTATTTCTCGAAGAAACCCTGAGATCTGTAAGATGAAATCAGTTTAAAACTTTAACATAAAACAGGATAAAATCATTTTAAAATCGTTTTTTTAGATCTGTAGATCAAATAGTTCTCAATCCGTTTTTAGCTATAGGCTAAGAGCGGATTTATTGAGTTAAGCTTGTAGGACCATAAAAACGGATCTGAGAAATCTAGCAAATCAAATAAAGTAAAATGATTTGTAAATACGAAACATAGCAAAAAGATGTTTTCGAAAACGAAAATCAAATACCCAGCGTCGGCGTTTAACCTCCCCTTAACTCAATAAACCGCCTGCTGAGTGTGGCGGTTTTAGCGTTTCTTGAGTCCCAGGGTAAAACCGGGTTGAGACTGTCTCGCTCACTCGAGATCAGAATATGCGAATGCATGATCTACGTTATACTCAAACACACCGTTTCCGAAAGAAGAAAAGCGGATGCAGAAAAGAGTTGGAACTCTGAAAGAGAAAAGAGAGTTATGAGTTGTGGTGTTGTATCAAATAGTTCTCAATCCGTTTTTAGCTATAGGCTAAGAGCGGATTTATTGAGTTAAGCTTGTAGGACCATAAAAACGGATCTGAGAAATCTAGCAAATCAAATAAAGTAAAATGATTTGTAAATACGAAACATAGCAAAAAGATGTTTTCGAAAACGAAAATCAAATACCCAGCGTCGGCGTTTAACCTCCCCTTAACTCAATAAACCGCCTGCTGAGTGTGGCGGTTTTAGCGTTTCTTGAGTCCCAGGGTAAAACCGGGTTGAGACTGTCTCGCTCACTCGAGATCAGAATATGCGAATGCATGATCTACGTTATACTCAAACACACCGTTTCCGAAAGAAGAAAAGCGGATGCAGAAAAGAGTTGGAACTCTGAAAGAGAAAAGAGAGTTATGAGTTGTGGTGTTGTTTCTGGAGAGTGGGAAAGCCTCTTTATATAGGCACTCTCAGGCATCTCTCCAGAGTATATACCGGAGCATATTCTCTTGTTGAAGATAGGATTGGCTAAAAATAGCCAACATCCTGAGAAACAACTTTTGTTTGCTAAAAATAGTCAAACAACTTGCGCAACAACTTTCTCTGCTAAAAATAGCCGAACAACTTTTGTTTGCTAAAAATAGTCAAACAACTTGCGCAACAACTTTCTCTGCTAAAAATAGCCGTTGACTGTGCAAAGGTTTCGGTTAATTCAATTTCGCATAATTTGGTTAACATTTAAAACCATGATTAATTAAAAGAGTAAACCATCACTTAACTCTTAATGGGTCTACCTTAAAGCCCATTTCTCATTCACTTTTAACTCATTTTTTATAAACCCTTTAAGCTTAAAAAATTTGTTCCAACAATAGGGAAAACTATTTTGGTCTAGTGGTTGTGGTGTTCACTATCAGAACTTTGTACGTGATCTCTAGTTTGACACACGTCCCTTCGTTTCTTGTAGGACCGTAGAAACGGATCTGAAAATTCTAGCATATGAGATAAAGCAAACGATTTGTAAATACGAAGCATAGCAAAAAGATGTTTTCGAAAACGAAAATCAAATACCCAGAGTCGGCGTTTAATCTCCCCTTAACTCAATTAAGCATCCACTGAGTGAGGCGGTTTTAGCGTTTCTTGAGTCCTAGGGTAAAACCGGGTTGAGACTGTGTCGCTCACTCGAGATCAGAATCTGCGAACGCTTGATCTACGTTATACTCAGACACACCATTCCCAAAAGAAGGAAAGTGGATGCAAAAAAGAATTGGAACTCTGAAAGAGAAAAGAGAGTTGTGAGTTGTGGTGTCATTTCTGGAGAGTGGGGAAGCCTCTTTATATAGGCACTCTCAGACATCTCTCTAGAGCATATGCCAGAGTATATGCTGAAGCATATGTCGGAGCATATTCTCTTGTTGAAGATAGGGTTGACTAAAAATAGCCAACATCCTAAACAACAACTTTTGTTTGCTAAAAATAGTCAAACAACTTGCGCAACAACTTTCTCTGCTAAAAATAGCCGGACACCATTCTGCAAACTTGCTGATAGCGGCAGCAAACAACCGGTAACACGAACTGTTTCACAAACTCGCTTAAACCGGCTGTAAACGACCAGTTCACACAAACTGTTTCGAAAACTCGTTTAAAGCGTTTGTGTGAACTCATTTAAACTCGTTTAAAGCTGCCGGAACATATTCTCTTGTTGAAGATAGGATTGACTAAAAATAGGCAACATCTTGAGCAACAAATTTTGTTTGCTAAAAACAGTCAAACAACTTGCGCAACAACTTTCTCTGCTAAAAATAGCCGTTGACTGTGCAAAGGTTTCGATTAATTCAGTTTCGCATAATTATGTTGATCAAACCCCTCAGTGATGTTTACTTATTGAACAGTTCTTTCTGTCATAACTCCATATTAACAGCGTTAACATCTGTCAAATTTTAAGTTTTACTTATTGAACAGTTCTTTCTGTCATAACTCCATATTAACAGCGTTAACATCTGTCAAATTTTAAGTTTATCGTTTGATTAAACTTTGAAAACATAATCAAACTTTCAAAACAGCACACATTTTATAAACATTTTTTATCCCCAAATTACACAAAATTTGACGATTACGGCATCTCCTCTGATGTTTGACAGGGTAACGTTTACGTAGAGATTAAGGGACCTGACTATACAAGTGAGTTTATAGTTAGAGTCTACAACTATCAAAGAATTATCTTGAAGTAAGGGACCTGACTATACAAGTGAGTTTATAGTTAGAGTCTACAACTATCAAAGAATTATCTTGAAGTCTTCAATTTTGTTTATTTGAGATTCAGGTTATTGGGAAACTCCATCCTATGGTATTTGTTGAAATCGTTGAGAGGTAACAGAATAATTAATATCACCGGTTTTGGATGGCCTATGAATCACTCAATTTAAACTTTAGTTTGTTTGTTCATCAGAGTCAAATGAGTGGTCAGAGGTCACTAGTTCATGTTTGGGTGTCTTCCTTTATATCAGACCTTTGAACGGACATAGCAAGTATTTAAGGAATTTGGACCAATTACAAAAAGTGTTACTACATTTTACATATATGACTTGAAAAAGTAGAGAGAAAGCTTAAAATCAAGTCAATAAGGTCAAGTTCTTTATTGCCAAAAAAGGGTCAAGTTCTTAGCTTGGAGCATTAGTGAGTCCAAACGACATTACTATCCACTCGTACACTTGGAGCATTAGTGAGTCCAAACGACATTACTATCCACTCGTACAAACCGGTCTTTTTCTTAAAAGCAGTTTTCCATTCATCTCCTTCTTTTATCTTTACTTGATGGTAGCCGCTCTTAAGATCAACTTTGGAGAAGATAGTAGCACCATGTAACTCATATAGCATGTCATCTAACCTCGGGATGGGATGGCGATATTTTATAGTGGTGCTGTTGATAGCTCTACAATCTACACACATCCTCCAAGACCCGTCATTTTTTGGTACTAACAAGACCAGGACAACACATGGGCTAAGACTTTCTCGGATGTAACCCTTTGCCATGAGCTCTCCAACTTGTCACTCTAATTCTTTGGCTTCTTAGTGGTTGACTCTATAGGCGGGTCTTTTTGGTAAAGGAGCTCCAGGAAAAAAGTTTATTTGGTATTCTATGCCTTGTTGTGGTGGTAAACCGATGGTATCTCTTCCAGAAACACGTCCTCAAAATTTTGTAAAATTTGTTGTATCGGTTGGGGTAAGTTCTCCAAGGCTTGACCTGAAAGTAAACACTCCTCAAAGATCATTAGTAGCACCCGTTCTTCTATCTCAAGGGACTTAAGTACTTGATTAGGTGAAATGTAAAGGTTGTTCTTACTTCCCTTAGCCGTTTTGGCTTGTATCTCGTTTACTTCTTGTGGAGTAAGGGTGCTAGGTTGTGCTTCTTGTTTAAGGGACCTGACTATACAAGTGAGTTTATAGTTAGAGTCTACAACTATCAAAGAATTATCTTGAAGTCTTCAATTTTGTTTATTTGAGATTCAGGTTATTGGGAAACTCCATCCTATGGTATTTGTTGAAATCGTTGAGAGGTAACAGAATAATTAATATCACCGGTTTTGGATGGCCTATGAATCACTCAATTTAAACTTTAGTTTGTTTGTTCATCAGAGTCAAATGAGTGGTCAGAGGTCACTAGTTCATGTTTGGGTGTCTTCCTTTATATCAGACCTTTGAACGGACATAGCAAGTATTTAAGGAATTTGGACCAATTACAAAAAGTGTTACTACATTTTACATATATGACTTGAAAAAGTAGAGAGAAAGCTTAAAATCAAGTCAATAAGGTCAAGTTCTTTATTGCCAAAAAAGGGTCAAGTTCTTAGCTTGGAGCATTAGTGAGTCCAAACGACATTACTATCCACTCGTACAAACCGGTCTTTTTCTTAAAAGCAGTTTTCCATTCATCTCCTTCTTTTATCTTTACTTGATGGTAGCCGCTCTTAAGATCAACTTTGGAGAAGATAGTAGCACCATGTAACTCATATAGCATGTCATCTAACCTCGGGATGGGATGGCGATATTTTATAGTGGTGCTGTTGATAGCTCTACAATCTACACACATCCTCCAAGACCCGTCATTTTTTGGTACTAACAAGACCAGGACAACACATGGGCTAAGACTTTCTCGGATGTAACCCTTTGCCATGAGCTCTCCAACTTGTCACTCTAATTCTTTGGCTTCTTAGTGGTTGACTCTATAGGCGGGTCTTTTTGGTAAAGGAGCTCCAGGAAAAAAGTTTATTTGGTATTCTATGCCTTGTTGTGGTGGTAAACCGATGGTATCTCTTCCAGAAACACGTCCTCAAAATTTTGTAAAATTTGTTGTATCGGTTGGGGTAAGTTCTCCAAGGCTTGACCTGAAAGTAAACACTCCTCAAAGATCATTAGTAGCACCCGTTCTTCTATCTCAAGGGACTTAAGTACTTGATTAGGTGAAATGTAAAGGTTGTTCTTACTTCCCTTAGCCGTTTTGGCTTGTATCTCGTTTACTTCTTGTGGAGTAAGGGTGCTAGGTTGTGCTTCTTGTT
>CM071717.1:12342585-12358873 GCA_036630335.1 Physaria fendleri | reverse complement strand
GAGGACGTGGTTTTCATCAACAGTTTACATCAGCCTCAAATTCTGATGCAAATACGAGACCCACTTGCCAGATTTGTGGAAAATATGGACATTCTGCTTTCAAGTGTTACAATCGTTTTGATGAGAACTACCATCCTTCAGAACTACCTCATGCCTTAGCTGCTATGCGTCTTACTGAACAAGATCATTCTTCAGGTCAAGAGTGGTACCCTGATACCGGTGCGTCTGCACATATCACTAGCTCTACAAAACATCTTCAACAGACTCAAGAGTATAATGGTGGTGATTCTGTTATGATTGGAGATGGGAATTTTCTTCCAATAACGCATATTGGATCAGTTCCGTTACAGACTATGTCAGGTAATCTTTTTCTCAATGATGTCTTGGTGTGTCCTGAAATAGCTAAATCACTACTTTCAGTCTCCAAGCTCACATACCACAAGTGATGAAGTTTGGCATAGAAGGCTTGGTCATCCTAGCAAAGAGATCCTTCAGCAACTATCAAAGAATAAGCTAATATCAGTAATTAAAGTCACCAACAAGTTGTGTGAGTCTTGCCAGCTTGGAAAGAGTGCTCGTCTTCCTTTTGTTCATTCAGAATATGTAGCTACTAGACCTCTTGAGAGAATTCATTGTGATCTTTGGGGACCATCACCTGTTTGTTCTTTTCAAGGGTTCAAATATTATGTCGTTTTCATTGATAATTTCTCACGTTATTCTTGGTTTTATCCTCTCATAAGCAAGTCTGAATTCTACTCTATTTTTCTACAATTTCAAACACTTGTTGAAAACCAATTCCATACTAAAATTCAAATGTTTCAGTGTGATGGAGGAGGTGAATTTACAAGTGCCAAATTTATCTCTCATCTAGCAAATTGTGGAATCAGACAACTTATTTCATGCCCGTATATACCACAGCAAAACGGTATTGCGGAGAGGAAACATCGTCATATAACTGAGCTCGGATTAGCTATGATGTTTCAGGCAAAGGTACCTCAACAATATTGGGTTGAAGCATTTTTTACAGCTTGCTTTCTCATTAATCTATTGCCATCATCTACTCTAGCTAATAATCAAAGTCCTCTTGCTGTTTTGTGTGGACAAACTCCTGATTATACTGTTCTTCGATCCTTTGGGTGTGCTTGTTATCCGTCACTCCGGGCCTATGCATCCAACAAACTTGATCCTCGATCACTGCTTTGTGTGTTTTTGGGTTACAATGTCAAATTTAAAGGGTATAGATGTCTTCATCCACCTACAGGAGGAAACGATTCATTTAATTATGGTGAGAATTCTGGACGTATGGAGGAGGGCTTTGATCCTATAGGCAACAGTTCTCCCATTTTAAGTGAATCACCACCTGTTACTGAGTTGCATGAGTCTCCCTCCCTCTAGGCAACAGTTCTCCCATTTTAAGTGAATCACCACCTGTTACTGAGTTGCATGAGTCTCCCTCAGTTTTAGTACCTGTTCAGCCAGCTACTGGAACTCACTCAATGGTTACTCGGGCTAAAGCTGGAATTACAAAACCAAATCCACGGTATGCTCTTCTTGCTGATAAGTCGCCTTTAGCAGAACCAAAAACAGTTAGTAGTGCTCTAAAACATGATGGTTGGCACAATGCTATGAAAGAAGAAATCCAGTCCTTTACGGACACCAAGACTTACTCTTTAGTGCCATATCATCCGTCTATGAACATCTTAGGGTGTAAATGGGTGTTTCGCACAAAATTACTTGCTGATGGCTCTTTAAACAAACTCAAAGCTAGACTAGTTGCAAAGGGGTTCAATCAAGAAGAAGGGATTGATTATTTGGAGACTTATAGTCCTGTTGTGAAGAGTGCTACAGTAAGGTCAGTTCTTCATACTGCTATTGTTAATAAATGGGATATTAAGCAATTAGATGTCACTAATGCTTTTCTTCATGGGGATCTCACTGAAACTGTGTATATGCATCAACCTCCTGGTTTTATTAATTCAGAAAAACCAACTCATGTTTGTCTATTACACAAGGCTATTTATGGATTGAAACAGGCGCCGCGAGAATGGTTCAATAAATTCAGTGATTATCTTCTTGACTTTGGTTTTCTTTGCACTGATCCTGATCCTTCATTGTTTGTTTATCAGAAGAATGGGGATGTGTTGTTATTGCTTTTATATTTTCTTTGCACTGATCCTGATCCTTCATTGTTTGTTTATCAGAAGAATGGGGATGTGTTGTTATTGCTTTTATACGTTGATGATATGCTTTTAACAGGAAACAATCAAGCTCTTATTCAGACGTTACTGACATCTCTGAATGCTCAGTTCAAAATGAAGGATATGGGACAGTTGCATTATTTTTTGGGAATTCAGGCACAGTTTCTTGGTTACTTGAATAAAACCAAACAATTTGTTTGGAAGTGATTGATCTGCATCTTCATATTTCTAACAACAAGCTAATGAGTAATGACAAAAGCACACAAATGTTTTGTATTTCTATGTTTTGCAAATATCGTGATGAGACGCTCAATGAATACAAAGGCATTGATAAGATATATATTTAGTAACAATTGTTAGACAAATGAGTAACTAAGGTATGACTCGACGACTCGACGTACCAAAATAATTAATTAATGATGAAAAAATTGGTATGACTAGAATTAAATAAATAAACCAAACCAAACCAAACCAAACCAAACCAAACTGCATCGTACTATTTTATGTTTATCTTGTGTGTTTGTTATATTATTTGGACCGCCCAACCAATAATACAGCCACAAGGTGATAGGCGAATGAATTTGTCTTCATTTATACAAAATTACAAATTCTAACTTTTTTTTTTAATTCTACATATATCGCATCTCTTCTTTATTTTTTTTTTGTCAAGATATCGCATCTCTTCTACTATCCATACCTTCAATATGTAAACTATTTTTGATAGCTCTAGCTTACGATATTTATTTCGTATCCATAGAATCTTTATCTGCTCAATAGTTTGTTTGGACCCTCTTTAGCTGTTTTCATGTCTATATAAATATGATAATGGTTTAGTGAAGAGATAAAATGTTGTATTATTTCTATATTTACAACGTACGAATACGTTGATGAAAATGCAATTTTTTTGTTATCACTTTTAGGTGCGTGTAACATAAGAAAAATAGTGATTTTTGTGTGTGTGCGTGTTTCTGCTTGCATATATCACAACCAATGATAGAATTATAAAACATCCTTTTTTGGACGAAAAAAAAAAATTAGGAGGATTTACGAACAGATATTTTACTAGTTGACAGGGGCGGATCTAGAATAAAATTTTATTGGGGGCATAAATAAAAAATTTTGAAAGAGATCTCGGTTCTATTAGAAAATATATCAAGATAGTTTTTGTTCTCTCTCAATATTTTCTCTCAACTCTCTTAAATCCTAAAAACCTTAGAGTTCTAAGAACACAAAACCCCTCTTTTATACCTAAAGAGGATTTTGTTTACAATGGGAAACTTTCCCTTTCTACTAATCAACCTAAATGATTTATGTTTCTATCTTTGTTCTGTAATAACTACTCAAATATTCTCTAAATCTCTCAAGTATCGTCTTTTTGTAATTTGAATTGTGAAGAGTCCTTGACTGTAATGTGTCTTTACATGCTGGAACATCTCCTCTGTTTTGAGCTGCCTCAACAATCTTCCCCTTGGTGATTCAATTTTTGAATTCAAGCCTATCCTGCACAAAGTAATCAACCTTTCACAAGTACCACTAGACTAACCAAAATTGATCAACATTCATACTTCCGTAAACCATAGGATCATGCATAAAAGTTCAAAACGGAGTAAATGCCGAAAAATCTTAATAACAAAAGATGTTCACAAAACAAAACAACCATCCTAGGGTTTATGAGACACATTCAATCTAGCCCAGCATGCTCCCCCTAAATCCAACAGAAACTTGTTTCTATCTTTGTTCTGTAATAACTACTCAAATATTCTCTAAATCTCTCAAGTATCGTCTTTTTGTAATTTGAATTGTGAAGAGTCCTTGACTGTAATGTGTCTTTACATGCTGGAACATCTCCTCTGTTTTGAGCTGCCTCAACAATCTTCCCCTTGGTGATTCAATTTTTGAATTCAAGCCTATCCTGCACAAAGTAATCAACCTTTCACAAGTACCACTAGACTAACCAAAATTGATCAACATTCATACTTCCGTAAACCATAGGATCATGCATAAAAGTTCAAAACGGAGTAAATGCCGAAAAATCTTAATAACAAAAGATGTTCACAAAACAAAACAACCATCCTAGGGTTTATGAGACACATTCAATCTAGCCCAGCATGCTCCCCCTAAATCCAACAGAAACTAGAACTCATCACTCCTATCTGATTCCTGATCAGGGACATCCGTGTGATTTTCTTCAATGCCCTCAGAATCATTAGCCACTTCAGTTTCTTCTAAGTCCTCATCAATGGGATCCTTAGATTTTTCCATAGAGTCCTCAGAGTCATGAACAACTTCAGTGTCCTCTGGTTCATTCTGTGGCAGCTCACTATCAGATAGATATTCTGATCTAAATCGGGTTCCATGGCAGGGACAAGTCACACAAGTACAAATATTTGGGTCAACAGAAATTGGGTTAGGCCCATAATATCCCCCTGCTTGAATACAAAAACTGCAATTACCAACCTATTCAAAACTAAATGAGTTGAACTAGTAAGGAGAGAATTTACCTGCATAACAATTGGTCATGTCAATCATAATATGTCCTTGTGTCTTGAGATCATGTTCAAGAGATCTTCCATACTCAGGATTGGGAGCTATCTACCTTCAACAGCTTGGGAGCTATAATTGATTCTTCCTCTTGGGGTGACAAGGGAACACCATTGCACTGAGCTGACAGAACCTTATAGATCAAGTTCCCAAAGGGCAATATACCTTAATTTCCTGGTGACTTAGTAGCCTTTGCAATATGATCAAATACCATCTTCCCAAAATTGAAGGGAACTCTTCGATCTAGAATGTACAGCAGTCTTGCTCGAGGCTCCGTAATGTGGGAGTTATTTTTGCTCGGGATCCAGTTTTGGCAGCAAACTTGATGGAAACGAGAGATCACAAATAGAAGAGACGTCATGTTCAAGTCATCCCAGGAAACCACTCTATCACGTGAAATATAACGGGCAATGAGATTCTTAGACTTTAGAACACGATTCAGTTCTGACTTTTGATAAAATTCCACATTTGGAGTTCCACAGACATGATTGATGATGGCAGGAGAAAACTCAAACATTGTCCCGCGGACAAAAGCACGATCACGCATATCACCAGAGAAGTTTGAATAGAATTCTAGGATGACTTCCTTACAAAAACTTGAGACTTCCATGACCGTGTCCATCAATTCATTATCAGCAATCACAAAAAAATCTTTCCAATACCAGCAGGGCCGGAGTTAAAGTACCTTTGAGGAAATAGATTCCGTTGACTGAACTGAGAGTACCGAGTTTCACCCTGGCGAGTGAAGAATCTTTCGGTGTAAAGAGGAACTGAAGGCGACCAATAATCAGTTTGGAGAGTTGGACGATAAGACCTCTGAGGTGGTTCCGGAACAGATTTTTTGGATCTAATCTTTTTCTTAACCGCCGGTGGATTCAGACCTGCAGATTGAGGGAGATTCCGAGCTTGCATGCGGTTGATTCATCGTTGGGAGCGAGGCGAGATTTGAGTCATCGGAGATTCACTGCCTGGAATCAGGTTCATCGGAGGTGCTTCATCATCGGAATCGAGCAATTGTGGAATCGGAACAGAGGATGAGCTTGCTCGTTCTCTTCTTCGTCAGATTTCTGCCTGTACTTCTACAAGAGTGTAGGTTCAGACCATTTTTTCGGAGAAAAACACAACAGAACACTCATCTTTAACTTATTTCATCTGAGAGCATAAGATACAAGACACCTAGACCCAACATAAGTTTAACAGAACAGTCTAAGGATGTAAACACTTAATCAATCAGACTCTTGTCCTCACAGAGACAGATTAGTACAGATTCAGCAACACTTGAAAAGGGTTTGAAAAAAAAAACACAAAAGAACTTTGAACTTACAGAATCAAGTCATTGTCATGGATGAGCTGTGAACACTCATCTTTAACTTATTTCATCTGAGAGCATAAGATACAAGACACCTAGACCCAACATAAGTTTAACAGAACAGTCTAAGGATGTAAACACTTAATCAATCAGACTCTTGTCCTCACAGAGACAGATTAGTACAGATTCAGCAACACTTGAAAAGGGTTTGAAAAAAAAAACACAAAAGAACTTTGAACTTACAGAATCAAGTCATTGTCATGGATGAGCTGTCTAGTGAATGGAGTCTACACATCGTCATGTCTCAGACAGAGCGGGGTTCTTTTGATCACAGAATCAACACAATCAGACTTACACAGCAATGAATGGGCCGAGACTAACGGACTTTTTTTCTCTATTAGTCTAATTTATTGGTTTATTCGCTTCTTACTGTTCCTTTCTGCGATGGGCTCAACATATTGGATCAAGCATGTTGAGATGACTTGCTTTGTTCTTCGAACTCTGATCTGCCCATTTTATGAGGGTGCATAATACCGACAGACTTTTCTCTCTATCGGCATTCATAAACTTGTGAAAGCATCCCTCGGGTTAGTGACAAGATTTCTCCTTTGTCTCCCGGTACTAAAGATAAGCACTGCTTCACCAGGAGGATGTGGATGTATCTTACTTCTCCCTTCTGCATCACACCATCTTCCTAGACAATCTGCACACTTTAGTCCAATTGTGTGATCTGTTAATCCTTTCCACTTTTGACCCTTGTAACTATTTCCAATATCACGAGACATGACAAAGCAGCTATTTAATTCATAAGATTGCTTTTCACTCTGGTGAAGAATGACCTGATAAGAACAAAAGACAAAAAAAATGCAAAAAAAATTGTACATAGTTGCTGACTCTGTCCTATTTGTACATAGAGCACTTGATCAAACATCTAGAGATCACACACACCCAAAGACTTCTGCAAATTCACAAATGCACTGGAATCTAAGGGTTTTGTAAAGATATCAGCTAGTTGCTTATCAGATGAAACATGTTCAAGTATGATCTGCTGTTTTGAACTAATTCTCCAACAAAGTGTGTCGTATGTCAATATGCTTAGTGCGAGAATGCTGAACTGGGTTTTTAGAGCATCCACAATGGTAGTATTGAAGGGGGTTGTTAAACAAAATAAAATAATATAATAATAGAGAAGGTAAGAGAAAGTTAAGAGATGGATGCTATTTAAGCATTTTAAGATCCGGATGTTGCCATAGTATCACCACATGTCACATTTTAAATGGTTAAGATTTTTTAATAAATATATTGATTTAATTAATTAAATAAATTTTATTAAAATATTAGTTTTGGTTAAGATTTTTTAATAAATATATTGATTTAATTAATTAAATAAATTTTATTAAAATATTAGTTTTTATTTTGTAGAGAGGGTATCATGAATGGAGATGGTCTTAGAGATGTCAATGGTACTTTTATTATCACACTTAACAAGTAAAGGTCAGAAAAGATCATATCGTAGTCCGCAGCCATTTGTCTCATCCAAAGGAGTTGTGAGCAGCAGCTCCCGAGAGCGATGTATTCAGCCTCTGCGGTGGACAGGGAGACGCAGTTCTATTTCTTACTGTGCCAAGAGATGAGGTTATTCCCAAGAAAGAAGCATCCACCTGAGGTGCTTTTTCGATCTTCTACAGAACCAGCCCAGTCGGCATCGCAATACCCCATTAATCCCATTTTGGTATCTTTAGTATAACTTATCCCATAGTTTATGGTTCCCTTGACATACTTTATTATTCTCTTAACCGCAGCTAGGTGAGATTCCTTAGGATTAGCTTGATATCGAGCACATAGTCCTACACTGAGAGAGAGATTCCTTAGGATTAGCTTGATATCGAGCACATAGTCCTACACTGAGAGAGAGATCAGGTCTACTTGCGGTGAGATACAATAGATTTCCTATCATCCCCCGGTATAATTTTTCGTCCACCTTCTTTCCTGATTCATCCTTTGACAGCTTCAAGGTTGTACTCATTGGAGATCATGAAGCTTTGCTTGAACTTAAACCAAAACGTTGGTTCTTAGCGTATTTACTTTCAGTCTAAGTGATCCCTTCTTCTGTCTGATTTATTTGAAGTCCAAGGAAGAACTTTAATTCACCCATCATGCTCATTCTAAACTCTTCTGTCATTGTCTTGATGAACTGATCGACTAGAGCAGAGGATGTTCCACCAAACACGATATCGTCAACATATACTTGAATTAAGATCATCCCGCATTGACTTCTCTTGATGAATAAGGTTTGATCAACACTTCCCCTAATATATCTGTGTTCTAGAAGAAATACAGTTAGTCGTTCATACCACGCACGCGGAGCTTGCTTTAGACCATAAAGAGCTTTGTGTAGCTTGTAGACAAGTGAGATACAAAAGACTTCCTATCATTCCCCGGTACATTTTTTCGTCCACCTTCTTTCCTGATTCATCATTTGACAGCTTCAAGGTCATACTCATTGGAGATCGTGAAGCTTTGCTTGAACTTAAACCAAAATGCTGAACTAAATTCTTAGCGTATTTACTTTGAGTCAAAGTGATCCCTTCTTCTGTCTGATTTATTTGAAGTCCAAGGAAGAACTTTAATTCACCCACCATGCTCATTCTAAACTCTTCTGTCATTGTCTTGATGAACTGATCAACTAGAGCAGAGGATGTTCCACCGAACACGATATCGTCAACATATACCTGAATTAAGATCATCCCGCGTTGATTTCTCTTGATGAATAAGGTTTGATCAACACTTCCCCTAGTATATCCATTTTCTAGAAGAAATATGGTTAGTCGTTCATACCACGCACGCAGAGCTTGCTTTAGACCATAAAGAGCTTTGTGTAGCTTGTATACATGGTCAGGATACTTGTAGTCTTCAAATACTTGTAACTGCTCCATATAGACTTCTTCTTGAATATAGCCATTTAAAAACGCACTCTTTACATCCATTTAATGGAGTCTAGTCTCAAGGAAGAACTTTAATTCACCCACCATGCTCATTCTAAACTCTTCTGTCATTGTCTTGATGAACTGATCAACTAGAGCAGAGGATGTTCCACCGAACACGATATCGTCAACATATACCTGAATTAAGATCATCCCGCGTTGATTTCTCTTGATGAATAAGGTTTGATCAACACTTCCCCTAGTATATCCATTTTCTAGAAGAAATATGGTTAGTCGTTCATACCACGCACGCAGAGCTTGCTTTAGACCATAAAGAGCTTTGTGTAGCTTGTATACATGGTCAGGATACTTGTAGTCTTCAAATACTTGTAACTGCTCCATATAGACTTCTTCTTGAATATAGCCATTTAAAAACGCACTCTTTACATCCATTTAATGGAGTCTAAACTTAAGAGCACAAGCAGCACCTAGGAGAAACCGTATACATTCAAGACGAGCAACTTGTGCGAATGTTTCATCAAAATCCAATCCTTCCACTTGACTGCTCCATATAGACTTCTTCTTGAATATAGCCATTTAAAAACGCACTCTTTACATCCATTTAATGGAGTCTAAACTTAAGAGCACAAGCAGCACCTAGGAGAAACCGTATACATTCAAGACGAGCAACTTGTGCGAATGTTTCATCAAAATCCAATCCTTCCACTTGAGTGTACCCTTGAGCAACTAATCTAGCTTTATTTCTGGTAATTATTCCAACTTCATCACTCTTATAATTATTCCAACTTCATCACTCTTATTTTTAAACAACCACTTAGTTCCGATGACATTTAGATCGAGAGGCCTTGGCACAAGAGTCCAGACTTTGTTCCTTTCGAATTCTTCTAGCTCTTCCTCCATGGCTATTATCCAGAATTCGTCTCTCAAAGCTTCCTTAACCGTTTTTGGTTCAACCATTGATACAAAGCATGCCCACAAGACTTGATCAACATTACTAACTCCAGCTAATTTCTTAAAGTCAATCTTCTTACCTCTGGTTACTCTGTCACCACTAACATGTCCAATCACATCATTAGTTGAATAGTTACGGTGTACGTGTGGAGATTCTTGAGCACATTAGTTGAATAGTTACGGTGTACGTGTGGAGATTCTTGAGCAGCATTGTCCTGGTCATCGTCATCACTACCACTTTCTCTTTTATCCTCTTCGTGATGATCTCTTTGATCATTATCCAACGGTTCTAGTAGAACTTGTACAATTGATGAGATTCCATCATCAAAGACTATATTGAGTGATTCTTCAATTCGACCTCTGTTCTTGTTGTAAACTCTATAAGCCATACTGTTTGGGGAATATCCAAGAAAAAAACGACCTCTGTTCTTGTTGTAAACTCTATAAGCCATACTGTTTGGGGAATATCCAAGAAAAAAACCTTCAAAGACCCTAAAGTAGCTCAGATTTGGTCTCTTTCCTTTCCATATCTCATATGGTGTTTGATTGGTTCCTGCTCTCAGATACACTCGATTTACAACATAGCACGTTGTATTAATAGCTTCTGCCCAGAATTTGACTGCAATGTTATTACCGTGGATCATTGCCCTAGCCATTTCCTGTAACGTCCTATTTTCTCTTTCAACCACTCCATTTGACTGAGGAGTCCGAGGTGCTGAGAATTGGTGAAAGATGTCATGTGTTTCACAAAACTGTGTCATTTTTTCATTTTGAAATGCACCACCATAGTCACTTCTAATTTGCTTTATCTCCATCTTCTTCTCATTTTTTAGTTGGAGAGCCAAAATTTTGAAGCTTTCAACTGTCTCATATTTGTCTCTTATAAATCTTACTCAAGTGTAGCGTGAGAATTCATCCACAGGAACGAAGACATATCTCTTCCCACCAATATTTTCTGTTTGCATTGGACCCATGAGATCCATGTGAATGAGATCTAGAATCTGATTAGTCTCAATCATATCAATTTTCTTGTGGTGTACCTTAACTTGTTTCCCATGGCTGCAAGCTCCGCATACCATCTTGTCTATGTACTTCATATTTGGTAGCCCTCTCACAGCGTCCTTAGACACCAGTTTTGACAGACTTCTGGTGCTTATGTGTCTTAGCCTTCGGTGCCATAAAGGAGATTCATCCTGATCTGCAAGGTAACACACTGATTCTAGATTGTTATCCCACATATAGCAATTATTCACTGTTCTTGTTCCTGAGAACCTCCTTTGTTTGTTTTTATCCTCAACCCAGCATCTGTCTTTGTCAAAACTCACGGTATAACCTTCATCACTTAATTGGCTTATGCTAATGAGATTCACACCTAGTCCCTCAACGTAGTAGACATTTGATATCTTTGGTTTTTCTTTTTCATCTAAATCACCCTTACCCTTGATCTTACCTTTTGCTCCTTCGTCAAAGGTGACTTTGCTCTCCTTGATGGAGACATAGTTTACAAGGTTCTTAAACTTTGCTCTCCTTGATGGAGACATAGTTTACAAGGTTCTTAAGATCACCGTTCATGTGTTTTGATGCTCTGCTGTCGAAATACTAAGGCTTGATCTCTACTCCCTCAGCTGATGTGAGTGTCGTGTAGCAGTATAGATCCTTTGTATCTACGTAACCATATTCCTCTAGTCCTTGTTGAGGATAAAATCTCCCTTGTCTTCTTAGAAGGTTTACTCTTCTTATGTACTTGTAGCAGTTCCTTTTGATGTACCCATATCTTCCGAAGTAGTAGCATTCGTAGCCCCTTACATGTCTGTGACTTCTTTGATTTTTAGTCACAGGAGTGTAGTACCAGGATTTTTGTGGCTTTTCATAATTACTTTCAGCTCTTCTAGTCTTGCTACTTTCTCTTTGCAGAATTGTTTTGTGGCTTTTCATAATTACTTTCAGCTCTTCTAGTCTTGCTACTTTCTCTTTGCAGAATTGGTGCTTTGCCAAGCTTCTTCTCCGTGCCAAATCCTAGACCACTGACATCTTTTCCGACTCTGGTCTGAGCAAGGATGTTGTCTAGATTTTTGGTTCCACTATTGAATTTCTCTATTTTCTTGTTTGTTTCTGCAAGATCATCTTCAAGGTTTTTCTTGGCATTTACTTCGAAATCAAGATCTTTCTTGGCATTTACTTCGAAATCAAGATCTTTCTTCAGCTTCTCAACTTGCTGGAGCAGAGCTAAATTTTCTTCTGAGAAAGCATCATATTCCTCATTCAGTTTTTTCCAACTTGTATACAGCTTAGTGAATTGTTCTTCAAGATCAACTGGAGCATCATCATCAGAGTCTTCATCTTCTTTGGTTTTTGTTGACTCTATAGATTCACCATCCGAAGCATCATCCTCAATCTCACTTATGAAAGCAACAAAGCCAGTCACTTCACCATCAGAGTCTGACTCTGTGTCACTAGAAGTATCTTGATTTTCAGCGATGAAGGATTTTTCCTTTCTTGACAGATTCACGCATTCAGTCTTAGTATGTCCAAAACCCTTGCATTCAAAGCACTTGATCCTCTCATTCTTCTTGTAAGTAGGATATTCTGCTAAGATATGTCCATATCCTTGACATTCATGGCACTTGAATTCACTTTTCTTTGTAAATTTATCCTGATTATGCTCTTTGGTGTACCTTCCCTTCCCTTTTTTAATTCTTTTCATCATCTTTGAGAAGTTTTTGGCTAACAGACCAACCGTTTCTCGAAGTTCCTCTATCTTTGGTTCTTCTTGTACGTAGGACATTATGCTTTGATATGTCGATATCCTTGACATTCATGACACTTAAACTCACTTTTCTTGGTTGATTTATCCTGATTCTGCTCTTTGGTGTATCTTCCCTTCCCGTTTTCAATCTTTTTCATCATCTTTGAGAAGTTTTTGGCTAACAGACCAACTGTTTCTCGAAATTCCTCTATCTTTGGATTCTCAATCTTAGTTTTTAATGCAATGCCTCCTTTTGGCGTGGATTCCACTTTTGGTTTGATTTCCATCTCATAAGCTTGGAGCATTCCGACTGCTTTATCAAACTCTATGGTATCCGTATCCAGAACTGTTGCCATTGCTGTCTTCTTTCCCTCAAATCTCTGAGGTAAACATCTCAAGAGCTTCTTAACAAGTTTTTTATTCTTGTACTTCTTCCCTAGGATGTGAGCTTCACTGGCTATGGCACTTAGCTTTCCACTGAACTCTTCTATTGACTCTGATTCTTCCATAGTAAGTAATTCAAACTTTGAGGCAAACATATCAAGACGAGACCGTTTGACACTTGAGGTTCCCTCGTATGCTTATACAAGCTTATCCCACGCGTCCTTAGCTGATTCGCAGTCCAGAACTCTTTTAAAGTGAGATGCATTGATTGAGTTGAAGATAGCAGAGAGAGCCTTTGAATTTGCGGTTGCTCTGGTCTTCTCAGCATCTGTCCAGAGCTCTTCATATTTTAGAACTTCATTCCCTTCTTCATCCTTGATCGTGGGAGGTTTCCAACCCCTACTCACAGTAGACCAGGCTTCAACACTGATTCCAGTGATCGCTGCTCTCATGCTTACCTTCCAATATCCATAACTTTCTTTGTCCAAAACAATAGGTCGTGAGACAGCAACAAGATCCTTTGAAAAATCCATTCGATCCACAAGATCTTCACCTGTTTTTTAAGAAATTCCTTCTTGGTTGAGATGAAGGCTCTGATACCAATTGAAAAGATGAATGGATGCAAAGGATTCACAAACAACCTCGAAACTTCGAGATCTCAGGATTCACAAACAACCTCGAAACTTCGAGATCTCGGTTCTATTAGAAAATATATCAAGATAGTTTTTGGATTCACAAACAACCTCGAAACTTCGAGATCTCGGTTCTATTAGAAAATATATCAAGATAGTTTTTCGTCTCTCTCAATATTTTCTCTCACCGCTCTTAAACCGTAAAACCTTAGAGTTCTAAGAACACAAAACCCCTCTTTTATACCTAAGGAGGATTTTGTTTACAATGGGAAACTTTTCCATTCTACTAATCATTCTAAATGATTTGTATTTCTATTTATGTGTTCTGTAATAACTACTCAAATATTCTCTAAATCTCTCACGAATCTTCTTATGATACTTTGGCGGTCTTTTTTGTACTTTGTATTGTGAACAGCTCTTGACTGGAACGAGTCTTTACATGCTGAAACATCTTCTCTGTTTCGAGCTGCCTTAACAATAACCATGGTGTAACACTATAACCCAACCGTTAGAGGTTACATCGTCCATTCTCAACATGTTGGACCAATTCTCTCGCTCTTCAATATAATTAGACATTTCAAGCAGTATTAGCGGAAATAATACAACAAAACAAGCGTAAGCTTTAACAATTTCGATTAATAATAGCAACCATAAGAAATGATCACTGGTTTAGCATACGCACAAAGCTCAGCCACCAAGCAACCTTCACCATCCTTTTACCATCGATTGGATCATGCCCTTAGTCCTCCTCTTTTCCCTTAACATTGGCCTTTCAATCACCTCCTGGATTCTACTTATAAACTCCATCTGTCAGTGCAATAACACATATATGCACTAACCCGTTTATAAGCACAGTAACCCGAATTATAGGTAATTAGTCCACACACAAACACAACGAGCAGTTAGCTCCAACCCAGCCTGACCGTTCACTTTTCTAGTGATCTGACCATAGCTTAACCCGACGCAGTGGTTTAAGGTATCCTATAACTAACCATCCCCACGGATATTCTAGCCAAAATTGGGGTAAGATACTAACCGTCCTTACCTCGGTCTTAATTTCTTGGGTGAATCACTTTCACTTCACAAAGTCTTTGATCGATTATGTTCACCTAGCATAATCATATGATTCATCGTCTCACGTACACTTAGCATGAGCGACTTCAATTATTACTGTCGCCTCACGATCACACAGCGTGTACGAATTTCCCTACATAAGTGAATCATTGGCTTTCCTAGCCATTAGTTCACCAAGAACTTTCCCTCCTCTTGTCTCATATTCCTTTTCTTGCCAACCTATGGCATTCGGGTACGATAGATACTTCTTGATAGAAGGAGTATAGACAAGTATGATGTATGTCTCGGGTACGATAGATACTTCTTGATAGAAGGAGTATAGACAAGTATGATGTATGTCTCTGAGTAGGAAATGAGCAGACAAGTATGATGTATGTCTCTGAGTAGGAAATGAGCTCCTCCTTTATCGGAAGGAAAATTTCACCACCATTACGTACGTTTATCGCACTTAGAGAGGGCAATTCATTACCACCATTACTCCACCACCTACACCCTTAGTCTATTCCCAAGTGGTGATCTCGAGGAGAAAAGTAACGGCTTGCCATCTCCATCGTAACTCCGCTACAGTTTGTAAAGGTGGAGTTAGGCAATCATTAGTCTAACAAAGTTTACCCAACGGCCCATGGTCTGTGTACACGCCTTCGTCCGTGGTCGAGACTAACATGTATCACGGTCAATCCTTCATGGTTCATCCACTCATGCTTGACATGGTTGGCCCTTTTGTGTACCATGGTCTATTCATCTCTAACCGCGCAGTGGCCATTGTCGACCATGCCTTGACTTTCCTTGACCCTGACTCAACCATGCCATGACCACGTATGGTTTTACTTGGCACCTTCGTCTCTTTATACCTCTAAAGTCTCATTTGTCAATCCTATTATGAGACTAACAACCTTTTGACCTGATAACCCCATTTTGCCCATCCATTCTTACTAATGGATCTTTCTTTGGTTACGACTCACATTTAAGTGGATCATACCATAAAATCTCATCCGTGGATTTCTCTCTCATATCCATGTTACCCGAGTAGCGTAGCTTTTCCAGCCATAGCTCTTTTTCCATCTATTAACACTAGGGGTGGGCAAAAAACCCGAAACCCGAAAACTTGAACCGAACCAAACCGAAAAAGTAAGAACCAAATCCGAACCGAAATCTTTAAATACCCGAATGGATTTTGAATTTTAAGAACCGAAAACCCGGAACCGAACCCGAACCAAACCGAGAACCGAATGGGTAACCCGAAATACCCGAAATATTTTATTGATTAGTAATTTTTAGGTATGTTAGTTATAATTAGTTATAATATTAAGTATTTATATAAGATATTTATATTTTATTTTATATATTTGGTTATTTTTAATCATATTTGCGTTCAAATCTAATAATTTTAAACTAAAATAAAGCTAAACTAAAGCTAAAATAAAGCTAAACTAGATCCTCGTTGTTCTAATCGTTACATATTCATCTGAGTCTATGTATTCAGTGACTTCAAAATCATAGGTTAATCG
>CM071717.1:12221412-12239620 GCA_036630335.1 Physaria fendleri | reverse complement strand
TCCGAATTGTTATTAATAATTCTGTATTACAAACTTTTTTTGGTTGTAACTTTTGATTCCTATGTCGAAATTGAGTGATCTTGGTGTCTATGCGTAGATAATGAAATTATCTTTCTAACGAGATATAAAGAATGTAATTTGGACAAATATACAAAAAGATGTAGAAGTTACAAGGTTATGAATATTTTATATAATGAATTTATCGTAAGTTAGTCGATAGTATTCGAGCTTAGAAATAGCAGGAACAACAATCTTAAGGAAACTAGCATTTATTTTTTCTCTGTTTTTAGTTCGCATTTGACGATTCAGACATTATGTTTTCTACGTTATTGTTGAGATTAAAACCATTGTTGGTTTTCTAATCTTTGAGATTAAATCCTTTGTGGATTTCTACTCATAATTGTGAACATTTGAAAATTAAAACATTTAGTGTTTTTAGTTCAAATTAGATTTTCAATAATGTATGTTCAAAGAACATAAGTCATGAGTTATGACTCTAAGATGCAATCTAAATTGATATGATCTAATGGATGCAATCTAAAGGTGCAACTAGATGGTGCGACCCAAAAAGGTGCAACCCAGAGGAGTATGACCAAAGGGTTTAACCAAAATGTTATGACTAATGGGTACGAACAAAGAGTGAGATCAATAGATATAAATAAAAAGGTACAGCCGAAAAGGTATAACCAAAATTTGTAGCCAATGGTTACGAACAAAGCGGTTCCACCAAAAGGTGCAACCAATGTATCTCATGAATGAGAAAGATTATTAGGAAAATCCAAAACGTGGCATATAGGACAAAAAGAGATATCCAGTGGTTGAAAGGATATCTCGTGACCAAAAGGGTGTGGTCAAAGGCTTTAATCCAAAGTTCACGAATGGAAATATATGATGAAAAGATATGGAGAGATATATCTTTCACATATGTTCATCGAGTCTTATATAAAGAACTTGTTATAATGGTTTAGTAGATTCAATCTTGAAACCTAAAAGTGAAATTCATCACATAAGTGGGAGATACACTAAGAGGGTTATAATGGTTTAGTAGATTCAATCTTGAAACCTAAAAGTGAAATTCATCACATAAGTGGGAGATACACTAAGAGGCATGCATTTGATGAAATTGGAAAGCTGTTAGGTAGAGCAGTATTTATCCAATAAATCAAGATGAGTTACCAATTAGTTGGTAATATGTTGATTGAATATATCGGCAGTGGGACTAGGTGATTGAATGATAAAATTCATAAATCATCTTATATATGTTGGTTACTTAGTCAATGAGACCTAAACCATAAACCCTCAAACCTTAACCCTAAACCCTAAGCCTTGAACCCATATACCTTAACCCTAAACCTTAAACCTTAACCAATGGTTGGTTGGTTGTTTTTAGAATGGTGATGATAAGCTTAGTTGAAGTCTTCATCACAACATTCCTTTTTTTCTTTGTATTCCAATTTTTCTTCCTCAACAAGAAATCTCACAAAAGCCCTTTCTTTAACTGGCCTTTCCTAGGGATGCTTCCAGGTCCAAGAAATCTCACAAAAGCCCTTTCTTTAACTGGCCTTTCCTAGGGATGCTTCCAGGTCTGCTCGTTCAAATCCCTAGAATATTTGATTGGACCGTTGAGGCTCTTGATTCCAACAATCTGAATATTGTATTCAAAGGGCCGTGGTTCACTGGTACAGACTTTTTACTCACAGTTGATCCAAAGAACATCCGTTACATGCTAAGTTCAAACTTTCACAACTATCCTAAAGGTCCTGAGTTCAAGAAGATCTTTGATGCTTTGGGAGATGGAATTCTAGCAGTTGATTCGAAGTTGTGGGAGGATATGAGGAAGTCAAATCACACCATTTTTCACCGTCAAGATGTCCTTGAAGTTGCTGTTAGTAGCACTAAAAGTAAGTTAAGGAAGGATCTTTTTCCCTTTCTCGATAATGCTTCTGAGGGAAACCTCATCATAGACTTACAAGATTTGTTTCAAAGATTTATCTTTGATATTTCCTCGATTTTAATGACTGGTTATGATCCAATGTCTTTATCGATTGATATGCCTGAAAATGAATTTGCTGAAGCTATTGACATCGCTGAAGAAGCCATCTTCTATAGACATATCAAACCAGTGGTTCTGTGGAAGCTTCAAAACTGGATTGGGATTGGTATAGAGAGGAAGGCGAGAGATGCAATGGCCATTTTCGATGAAATGCTTGCGAAGATCATATCTTCTAGAAGAGAGGAGATACTGAAAAAGTTGGATACCTGCACACAAGCTAGATTAAACTGTTAACACAACAAACGATTGTAAACACAACTCTCACACTTTTTGTCTCTAAAAGGCTCATCTAAACCTAAAGTTTAATTCTCCTTTTATAGAAAACTCTGACGTCTCCTTTGTGTAACAAGCCTCCTTTATTCTTGCGGATCTTGTTAGCTCTCAATCCTTATCCATAAGACTTTAACTTCTTCAACCTTTTCTCCTAATTCCAAGTCAATCTGTTTTTCCTTGTTTGACTTCTTGTCTAACAAACTCCGGCTCTTTCACCCCATAAGACTTTAACTTCTTCAACCTTTTCTCCTAATTCCAAGTCAATCTGTTTTTCCTTGTTTGACTTCTTGTCTAACAAACTCCGGCTCTTTCACCTTTTTCAGTCTTGTATTAGATTACTCTGTATTTTGCGCATGTTTTTAGGCATCGGCAGATATCTTTAGGCTTTATTTAATTCTCATAGTAGTAATGATCGTGAATCCCTCGAATTTGTTTGAATTAGCGACTAGAAGTTTACTTGAGTTCTCACCTTGTATTTACTTTCATGGCATTCCTATCGTTAAAGAAAATTTAATGATTGCGTTACAAAACCTAATTTTTGGTCCTGATACATAGGGATGGACTTATACTTATAACACAACAAGTAAAGAGAGCAGAATACATAAGAAACAAAAGACTTGTAAATAAGGATCCTACAAACTTGTAGGAACAGGTTCAAACAGCTTACAAACTTAGATAAAACATGATCAAACAGAATTAAAAAGAAGTCTTTAAGGACATTTTGGACCACCTTCTTTAGTTTTCCAATTGTTATAACATGGACAACTCTGTTTGTTTCCGTAAGTGCCCGAAGGAACACAAAGACATGTTTTGCAACACTTGAGACAAAAGAACATACATGGCTTCTTGTGTGATGTTGCTGAACATCGGTAGTTACACTTTGAGTTACATTCTACGTATCAAGAAAGAATATAGATAAATATATAAACACCAATATATGTTTATATCCATGCTTAATTTGTTTGAATAAGAAAAAAAACTACTGTAAAATCCTTACCTTGGGGATGGAGTTTGCCACCACCACGAGCAGCCTGTTAAATAATTAAAATAAATTTCAATCTAGTAAAATAATTGAGAAATAATATAATTAATTTCAAAAATATAGATTTGGTTTTGGTGTTTACCTGAACGAGATTAGAGACTGAGACTAGAAAGACAAGAGTCAATAAGAACAAAAGAGCATTCCTTCTCATACAATTTGCCATTTTTTTTTTAATTTGAATGAATGATTCTTTTAAGAAACAATTACTGGGAATTTATAGAGAAAATAAATTAGTGGGAATTTAAATCTTTCGTATTCAAGAAATTTGGTAATTGCCAAAATTTATGCCGTGATTTTTGGGAAGCAAGTCATCATAATTTTCTAATTACATCACTTTTACTGTCGGTTTTGTCTTGTATATAGAGACAGAAGACTAAAAATCTTGCCTTTGAAAAATAACAATTTTATGGAAATCAAAGTTTTAATCTCAAAACTTAGATCTTTTTAGTGTTAGATTTTCAACACCAAACCAAAATATAATAAACGAATTTAGGGAGTGTTATTAAGATTTTGTAAGCAAATTGTGAAAATGCAAATAAAAATGATAATAAAAGAGAAAAAGTGTAATAGAAAGCGAAAAATGCGGCGAAGTTGAGGCGATAATGATTATTAAATTTGATTTTTTTTGAGCACTATGATCATCTCTGTGGACCATCAGAAATCTGATTGATTTTACAAGACATACATCTAAAATCCACGACCCAAAATGCTATCACCAAACTTAGGCCTGGGTTGGCGGGCCGACCCGTCCCGTTCAGCATAAAATCCGCAGATTTTTCAATTTTTTGACCCGTATCCGTTCCATCCCGCACAATAATTTTTTAGAAATCTAGGTCCGCATATGTCCCGTAAATTATCCACGGGATCCGCGGGCACCCGCAAACCCACGAACCCGCATCACGAAAACCCGCGAACCCACGACCCGTGAATCCGCAAATTTAAATTATTTGGCCCGCAAAATAAAAAACCCGCAACCCGGGACCCGCAAATCCAAAAAATAAATAAAATTTCTCATTAATAATATTATTGTTAATTAATATATATAATTTAACATATATTATATGTGATTTTATTATTTTTACATAATAGATTTTATTTATAAAAATAATAATATCATATAAAATATGTTATATATATAAAATATTAAAAAATTATTATATGTTATATATTATATAATATATATTTTTTTGTTAAAAAAAATATGCGGGTCCGCGGGGGCCAGTGAATCTGCCCAGCAAAACCCGCATAAATTTTGGTCCGCCAAAAATCCGCCCTGCAAACCCGCATAAACTTTTGGTAAGCCCGCACCCGTCCCATGACGGGTGAACTGCAAACCCGCATAAACTTTTGGTAAGCCCGCACCCGTCCCATGACGGGTGAAAGCCCACGGGCCCGTGGATTGCGGGTCACCAAACCCAGCCTAACCAAACTATCTTATAAACATATCAAAATATCATATAAACATTCTTACAAACCAAAAATGTATATATTACTAATAAGCATAAGTTTAGACTTAATTGTAGATTTATTATAATAATAGGCAAGAGTCTTTACACCATAACTGAGTCTTCTTACATTGTTTCTCCAACATGAAAATGATAAAAATTAATCTTTAGTTAAATACAAAAACAATTTACATAAATTTTTTTTTTTTTTACACAAAAATACTTTATTAAGAAGTTGATTCGAAACAAATCTATTCTGCGATTACATAAGGAATTGAAGTAAAAGTGATAGAATCCAAATTAATAGACATTGATAACTTAACGATTTTGTCTGCAACAGAATTACATTCTCTTGGTATCCAGCCGAAGCGGATGTCAGCAAACTTTGAACTTAGATGTTGAGAATCCCTTTTCCAACTGTGGAGAAGGATATTACTTTGGGAACCTGCTATGAGTTTTGGGATGGTTTGATTATCTCCCTCAAAAATGATTCGTCGAAAACCGTTTGTAAGACAAAATCTCATTGCTTGTGCTAAGCCGAACAATTCTGCTTCTAGAGATGACGTTGGAATATTGAGACTGCGAGATTGACCTGCACTAATAAAATTGCATGCAGCAGATCGTATAACCCAGCCTCCTTGGCATGGTAGAGAAACCCTCCAACTGGCATCATAATTACATTTCATCCATTGGAGAGGTGGTCGGGGGCATCATAATTACATTTCATCCATTGGAGAGGTGGTCGGGACCAAGCTTGTATTCTTGGAGATTGGTGTCGATTGATGTGTTGAAAGCGGTTTTCATGAGAAAAAGTGGTGTGCCATTAGATGGCATCATCAATTGCGAGTTGGGAAGTTTTCAGCCACGGTATCTGCTTCTGCTGAAAAACTAAAACATTTCGGCTTTTCCATAACCTCCAAATGATCTATAGTGGCAGGTGCTTGTGGGCTTGAATGTCATTCCGTGTATTAGCATCAATTATGGCTTGTAGCTGATCTTCAAAGGATGCATTTTGGGATTGGAATATAGGATTCGATGATCCTGATGCACGCCATACTTGTTGGGCATAATGACATTGGAAAAGAATATGTTGAACCGTTTCCGTTGTGGTACAGTCTCTCGGACATAAGGAGTTGTCTGAAATATGGCGATGCAACATAACTTCGCCCATAGGTAAAATATTGGAAACGAGTTTCCAAAGAAAATGTTTTAATTTTGAAGCAGTATGTAAGCTCCATATTTTCTGTTTTAAATCTACAGAGCCTTGGATGGGAAGTGATTGATGGTGGTTCAGATGATTAGTTTGGAGCCAATATCCTGATTTAACCGAATATTGTCCAGAACTATTGTATCGCCACCCAAGCAGATCCTGGACTTCCTCGTCACATAATTTTATTTTCAAAATTTCCAGTACATCTTCTGGTTCTATAATTTCTTGTAATAATTGACGGTTTCATTGGCGGGTTCCAGGAAGGAGCAGATCACATACTGGAAGATCTGTTCGCAGTTCATGTAAAAACCTGGGCGGTCGTGGTCGAGGATTAGGGAGCCAAGAATCCAGTGAAGCATTGATAGATGTCCCATTACCAATAACAAAATATAATCCTTGTTTCAATAGATCTCGACCAAATAATATTGATTGCCAGACATAAGAGGGAGATTTTCCAAGTTTGGCATTAAGGATATTTGTATGTGGGAAATACCTTCCTTTGAGAACTTGCGCCATCAGACAATTAGGCTCTTGAAATATCCGCCAAGCCTGTTTGGCTAATAGTGCAATATTGAAAGCTTCGATATCCCGAAAGCCGAGACCACCTTGTTTCTTCGGTACACATAAACGGTCCCAAGCTATCCAATGATGGCCTTTAGTAGTCCCTTTACTCCACCAATATTCTGCCATCACACGATTGAGATCATGACATAAACTCTTCGGAAGCTTAAATATATTCATACTATATACTGGCATTGCCGTAGCTACAGCTTTGAGGAGGATCTCCTTTCCTCCAGGCGACATAAACTTTTTAGACCAGCCCTGTGTTTTACCTCGGACTTTTTCAATGATATAATTGAATGTATCAGCACGTTTCCGTTGAAAATCCTCAGGAAGACCTAAGTATTTTCCACCCCCTTCATTGAATATACCTAATGTATTACGTAGCATTGTCTTTGTAGTATCATTGACCTTTGCACCAAAAATAATACTTGATTTTCGTAAATTGATTGCCTGTCCAGAAATACGTTCATATTGACCAAAAACAGTTTTGAGGGCAGTAGCTGAACGTTTGTTGGCTAGTGTGAAAAATAGTGAGTCATCTGCAAATAAAAGATGGGAAATCCCAACACCGTTGTTACCAAGCTTGAGTGCCTTGATCTTCTGAGACTGTTCCGCTTTGAGTAGTAGATGGGATAGAAAATCGGCACATAATATGAATAAATATGGAGATAACGGGTCTCTTTGTCTGATTCCGCGTTGAGGTTGAACATACCCATGTGGGGTTCCATTTATCAACACAGAGTATGTTACTGTCGACATGCTTTTCATTATCCAATTAATCCATTTCGGGTCAAAACCCATGTGTATCATCATGTTCTCTAGAAAACTCCATTCCAGGCGATCATACGCTTTGGTGATGTCAGTTTTAATTGCCATATAGTGCTTGGCTTGTCGTTTCCTCGGAATGATAAAGTTCTTGAGCAATAATAAGGTTATCCGTAATCATTCTACCAGGAATGAAAGCAGCTTGTTGCGGGGATATGATAGCAGAAAGATGGCTCTTCATACGATTAACCAAGATTTTAGAGATGATTTTGTAACTTACATTGCAAAGTGCAATTGGTCGAAAATCAGCCATGTCCATTGCGCCTTGGATTTTAGGGATCAAGCATATATTGGTATGATTTAGTGTTGAGTCAAAGCTATCTTGCTCAAAAAAACATTGAACTTCCTGACAAACTGCATTCTTAACATCGTCCCAATGTTCTTGGTAAAATACTCCCGTGAACCCATCTGGACCCGGAGCTCGGGATGGATTAATAGAAAAAACTGCATATTTGATTTCATCTAATGTAACTGGTTTTGTTAAGTCAACATTTATGGAGGGTGACACTCGTTGTTGAAAACCAGCGAAGGCATTATTGATGTCAAGACCAAGCAGAGGTCGTGATGCATACTGAGTTGAGAAATAATCTACTGCAATATTGGCCACATTAGAAGCTCCGTAGACGACTTGTCCTTCCCCATTCTTAATTGCTTGTAATTTTTGTTTAGTTCTCTTTTGTTTAACTTGAGAGTGAAAGTATTTGGTGTTCTGGTCTCCTGCTCTCAACCATTGTGTTCTACATTTTTGTTGCCAGTATTGTTCCTCTCGCAGATATGCTATATGTAAAGACTTCTTGAGTGATGTAAGTTCAGTAGTCGAGAGTGTACCAGAAGATATGCCTGAATCCAATTGTTTACGAAGTAAAACAATTTGCTCCTTAGTATTACATCTGTTTCTTTTCTTCCACTTACTAATAGATTTTCTACAATTATCCAACCTTGCAGAGAGAGATAAATTTATAGAGCCAATATTGGCATTCCATCCAGATCGCACACACTTACGAAAGCCTTTTTGATCCTGATGTCTAGAATCGTAAATGAAATGAGGATGATAATAGTGTTCATCATTGTGAAACTTCGTTATAAGCGGTCGATGGTCGCTTTCGTCGTAAATGAAATGAGGATGATAATAGTGTTCATCATTGTGAAACTTCGTTATAAGCGGTCGATGGTCGCTTTCGCCGAATTCTAAAAATAAAGTTGCTGCTTTGGGAAATTGTTGATACCAAGGAGGGTTCGCCATAGTTCAGTCAATACGTGATGAAATGAGATGAATCCCCTGTCGCCCCCATCTTGCAGCCCAGGAAAAACGATCGCCTATCGAAGGAAGATCTTGTAATTGACAACTCCGAACCATTTGTCTAAAATCCCTTAACGAAATCTGAGATCGTACCGGCCCTCCCCTCTTTTCAGATGGATCCAATATTTCGTTAAAATCGCCTAATACAATCCAAGGCTTATTTAATCTAGTTGTACCAACACGTGTTAACCTTTCCCAGAGAAGATGACGCTCACTCTTTTCGGGTACCCGTACACAAAGGAATAATGAAAGCTTTTACCATTGATATGTACATAAGTATCAACAATGTTTGGAGAATGAAACAGAACATCAACAGAGACGTGGGGCTTCCACATTATTGCCAAACCACCACTTAAGCCTTGTGGTGGTACTGTGAATAAATTATTAAAACCTAAACAACACGCAATATCTCGAACGTAATCATCTTGTTGCTTGGTTTCAGAGAGGCAAATGATGTCCAGGAGATGTTTTGAATCCAACTCCTTTAGGCGTCGAACTTTCAAGTCATTGCCCAGCCCTTGACAGTTCCAAACAGCCGTATTCATGGCGATTCCGGTGGATTTGGCTCCACCCCGGCACTCACGTCAGTCTCCTTGAAATCAGAGTCAGCACCACCCCTAGGAGAAAGGAAGCAGCCTCTGTTCACGCGGGAAGATGATTCCGGTATGTCGTCTTCATCTCTTTTCCTTTTACCCACTGCATTCATATCAGAGTCTTGACCAAATATTTCATGTGCAGCATTACCATCTAAATTTGGAAAAGCGCTTCGCGGAGGAGTAATTGCTGCAGTCTCCTTAATGGATTGAATAGATTCAGAATCAGAGTGATGTGAGACTATCTCTGATGAAGTGATGGT
The DNA here is from genome assembly GCA_036630335.1 of Physaria fendleri. Taxonomy (NCBI): domain Eukaryota; kingdom Viridiplantae; phylum Streptophyta; class Magnoliopsida; order Brassicales; family Brassicaceae; genus Physaria; species Physaria fendleri. Next base: position 12,230,052 of record CM071717.1, on the reverse strand, counting down.
TGAACGATCAAGACTTAGTGATGTTTCTGCAGTCACTTGTGTGTCACTATCACCAGGGTCGTCTTCAGAAAGGACAGCAAAGCGATTAGCAGAGGATGAAGCGATGTGTTTTGCTCTGGCCTGTTGAAAACGGCGGAATTCCACGGCTCTGTCGTGATCATTTAATGGTCGACCTTCTTGGTGGACAGCATCAGTGCCTATGACATTAGCGAATGGTCTCGGTGCTGCAGATTCAGGGGCACCTGTTTGCAAATTTGTCAGAGTATTAGTGATCACTCCGGTTTGAAGTTGTGGTTGATCTCCATCCCCACCATCATCGCTATCGGAGTCGTTCTCATGGTGATCACCGTGATGAGGACAGTTGCCTGTGTCATGTGTGAGGAGACCACAGGATTCGCAGAAACGGCGGAGACGTTCAAAACGTAGACGGATAGTTGTGTCCACTCCTTCTGCAAACTGGAACATTCTTTGAAATTCCAACGGGTCATTGATATTCCAATTGAATCGAACCCTCACAAAGTTAAGTTGAATTGCATGAGCAGTGAAATCAATCGCCATTACATCTCCAAGTTCATCTGCTATACGAATGATCACATCTTCATTCACCAAATGGAAGGGTATTCCCCGTAACTGAACCCAGAAAGGGATGAGATTGAGAAGTCCATAATTGAGCCCAGGGTACCATCGCTGTAATACAACCATTCTGTCATTAAAGGACCATGGCCCATGTTCAAGAACATTGTGAAGCAACTCCTCATTTGGAAATATAAATTGAAACATGTTGCCTTCAACGATCTGTCCATGTACTTGGCCTTTAAGATTCCATGTTCTAGGTAGAACAGAAATCAGAGTGCGGATGTTTTGACGTTGAGGATTGACTGGCCTACCAATAAGAACAAATCGATTCGCTTGCTCCGCACGCCTCAGAAGATCAGTAGGTAAGGCTATGGATGGTTTCTTACTTCCCAATGTTAAATCTTTCATTTTGCCACGCAACTTGTCTGTCATTGATTGAATGTGGTGTAGAGTGAGAGAAGAGTACTCGAACCAGGGGTGTTGTTTTGTTGTTTTGTTTGTGAAGAAAAGAACATTAAATAGATCACATGAGAGAGAAGAAATGTAAGATAACTGATAGCGGTTATTGAAACAGAAAAAGTAACTGTCGGACGAAAGGTTTCGAAGGAAAGCAGTTACTTTCTAGACAAGAAATCGAATTAGAAGAGGAGAAAGACGATTTCGGAGAACCACCGTAGTGTAGATTATTGTTCGATAATAGGAAGAAAGAGAAATGAGTTCGAAATAAATTCGATTCAGGAGATGAGAATTCAATTGATTTGTTTGGTTTTGAAACCAGAAAATGAAAGATTCTCGGGGAGAGAGTGTAGAGAGAGAAACGTAGAGAGAAAAAGTCATTTTTAATCAATATTATACAATTTACATAAATTATTCTGTAAAAAGCATTATGTAGTACCTAAAAACCAATTATTTTATTTTAATTAAACTAATTTTGACAACATAAAAAACAATTATTTTATTTACATTAAACTATAAACTAATTTAATTAACCAAAAAAAAACTATAAACTAATTTTATTTAAAAAGTTATTTTATCTGCCTTACTCCAATATGAAAAGAGTAAAATTGATAATCTTCAATTAAATAAGAAAATAATATACATAAAATTATTCTATAGAGTTATTCTGTAGTAACTAAAAACAATATTATTTTTTTACTTTCAAATATAAAATTTTGTTAAATTAAAATAAGTTTAAAAAAAAATTAAACGAGGTTCAATTGTAAAACGCTTCTACTTCAAACAAAAATTAAAGTGTAGACCAACTCATATGAAAACATATTGAACTTGAACATCACTAAAGGACCAAATAAATTTGGACAGAATGTTGACAAGTTCGGTTTATTTCACAGTAATAAAATCTTCACCTAACCTTGTCGAGAATAAAGATAAGTTTCACATTTACATTACGTAAGAACATGTTCAATTGATCACCAACTAACAGATTAAATAAAAATTTGGACAGGATGTCAAGTTCGGTTTATTCTACGATAATAAAACTTCACACTTACTATTTCCCTTACAATCAAATCCTCCATTAAAAATCATTAGAAAACCTAGTTTGAAATAAAAATACTTTTTTTTTTGTCAGGATAAAATAAAAATACTAAAAGCTAGTTTTGAAATAAAAGTACTAAAACCAGTTTGAAATAAAAATATTAAAAGCTAGTTTTGAAATAAAAATCTTAAAAGTGGTTTTGAAAACTTTGAAATGACTATGATAATAAAAAATAATCCATTATATCACAAAAATAAATTAATCAAAAACTAGTTTTGCCTGAGATAAGTCTCAAAAAAGAAGATCTTAGTGATTCTATAAGGATTTGCATGAGTTGTTTATTTTTTTTACTGAGTGAGAGTGAAAGGAGAAGCATTGCAACAACTAAAAGAATAATTGATTCAAAGATTTATATATAACAAAAAAAAGGTTACAAAATATAACAACGGCTATAATAATATATCACATCAGTTTTCAAAAGGAGTTACCGTTGTAAATAAGTTTTTATTAGTGTTTGTTACACAGCTATTTATTTATTTTATTAGACCACACTTTTTTCTCTTTTTCCAAGACACAACACATGTATTACCAGCCACAAATCTAAAATCCACGACCAAAAAAATTCTTAATAGGCCCAAAACAATGGGCTATTAGTGGGCTAAAGCAAAAAAAAACTTAGGATAATGAAATGGCAGTTTTGTAATTTTATTTCTCAGTTTATTTATCTTATTAACAAAGCTTTTTTTTTTTTTTTTAATTTATCTTAAATTAGAAAAATCTCTTTAAACTTGCGTGTTTAATAGACTAAACTAAATTAGTAATTATTATTTTTTAAAAAATAAAAGTATAACGTGTGTATATGTATCTGTATGTCCGTACGTATATATACGTGTGGGTAATAAGAAAATTAGAAATCCTTTAGTGGTGGCTATTTAATACAGATTTCATTCTGTGTTGTTGTTGTTTTTTGTTCTCTGATAAAAAGCGAGAATCGAAGTTAAAGGTCACGCCAGATTCTCTTTGTATCTGTTGAGAAGAAGAGAGATTAAGAATCGATTCTGGATTTTGGAGAGACTAGGGTTTGTATTTGTAGAACGAAAATCTCGGACTGGTAAGTTAGGGTTTTGATTGTTTATGGTGATACAGTGAAATGCAAATGTCGAGGCTGATGATGATTTTTGAGACCTGAACATTGTATTTTATTTACGATTCGCACTCAATTTGCGTGTTATTTGACGTTAATGGTGTTAAACATCATGATTGAATCATCTAGGTCTATAGTTAGAGTTGGAATAGTGGATATAAATCGATTTTGTGTGTCTTGCTCATGAATTTGGTTGTTTATGGGGATTATTCTGGGGATTCTGGAGTTATTATCTTTTGTGTTAGCTTTGTTCTTGCTAAAATTTGTTGAAAATCGGTGATAAGTTGTAGTGTTCTATGTTGTTACATGAAGGTTGATAGAAGACTTGGTTGTCATCGCTCCATGGATCGCAGAGGTCGTCCTAAAATGCAATCTGGAACTTGTAATCTCTGCTCTGCTCCTTGTTCATCTTGCATGCATCGTAATGCAGGATTTACTGATTCAAAGTATGATGAGTTATCTGATGAAAACTCCCATGGTGTAGTGGCGAGTGAGTGTTCTTACAACGGGGATGATTTTGCTCGTTCTTCTGGGTTGAATGCTATCGGCGGTTCACACAAAACTTCTAGCGTTCTCTTGAATAAGGCAGATGAATCAAACATATCAGCCATGTCTGAGAGTGAGAGTGCTGATTCTGAAATGATGGAAGTTGATGTAAGTATAATGCTGTTTTATCTTACATTAGGATTTGAAGGAATTAGAGAACACAACTATTTGTTTCAATGTTTACTTTCATCTCCTAGTGACTAAAGATATCAAGTATAAATGCCCACCAGGTAAAAGTATGTGATACTTGTGGAGATGCGGGTCGTGAGGATTTACTTGCTTTCTGCAGCAAATGCAGTGATGGTGCAGAACACATGTAAGCCTGATTCTGTTCATGGGAAAGAAAGTTCAAGTATTTTTTGGAGTCCGGTTTGCCCATCAAGTATTTTTTGGAGTCCAGATTTATCCTTGACGTTACTATTAGTGAAGTCTATGTGAATTGGATTATCCTATTACTAATAACTGAGTACGATTTCTGTGCTAACTTATAGTTGTGTTTTTTCTTTTGTTCAGTTATTGCATGCAAGTAAGGCTTGAAAAGGTTCCCAAGGGTGACTGGCTTTGTGAAGATTGCAAGTTTGCTGATGAAGCAGAAAAGCAGATGCTAGGTAAAGCTGAATAATTACCATACATGATAATAGTGCCAAGTATTAGGAACTTTATTGTGAACTTGGTTGTTGTTGTTTTTTTTCCTAACAAACATGAGGTGAAACGTGCAGAAACCAAGGGAAAACGAGAAAGTACAAGAATTATGAATTCACAGAGCTCCAGAAAAAGACGCATAGATAAATTTGAGGCAGCTCTGGATTCTAAAAGATTGGCAGTTGAGGCTCCAACGGGGTCACCGAAGAGATCTGTTCTCCCCAGACTGTCCACTTTATCCCGCGAAACATCATTTAAGGGCTTAGAGAAGCCAACGAGAAAGCTAGCCCATCACTCATCTTTCAATTGCAACTCCAGTGATGACGGAGAAAGCATACGTTGTACTGACCTGCAGCCTGCTAAAGGTAAGATATATGATACAATTTGTCTCAGGCAATTTCTTCCTTGTCTAGCTTGGCGTACTTCTGCTGTTGTATAGTATTACCTTGTTTTCTTTTTGTATAGGTTCCTTATTCAAGTCCAATTCGTTTAATTCATCAATCTCTAGACCAAAAGTGAGGCCAGTTGATGATGCTATGCTTTCCCAGCAGAAGACTAGGAAACAAAATTCTTCCCTTGATTTAAAGGAAGGATTTTATAGAAATGTTGGTAAATCAATGTCAAGTAGATGCACAGACGGAGGGAGCTCTAGTTATAATGACGCAAAAGTTGATGGTTCAAAACAACTAAAAGATCCGAGTGCAGAAGCTAACCCTCCAACATCCACAATTGATAAGAAACTATTTTCACGTGGCAATTCGTCCATTTCATTGCATAATGGTAAACAAGGTGGCTTGACTAAGCAAGCCAGACATCTAACTAGAAACCGTCTAGAAGATATAGTTGCTTCTGGTATGATTCCACTGTGGTCGGTTATAGTGTTTTGCTCCTTTAGTTAAAATTCTATGTGTACAAGCTATCATGATTGACACCCCGAGAATATTTCTATACCTATGCAGTGGGGGATTCATCTACAAATGAAAAGTGCAGTTCAAGTGAGCCAATATCATGTGAAGCGAAATGTAAAAATGAACCGGCAAGTGTAGATGGTTTACCTCAGTCGGCGAAAATCAGGGAGGCAGGGGAGAAAAGCAAAGAAGCTGTTGGTAATCAACAATCGCGAAATATTAGGGAGGATATTAATAAGGGCAATAGGTTGCGAGCAGCAGTTGATGCTGCTCTTCGTAAAAAGCCCAGCTTTGGCAAAAACAGAGGGTTGGAGCAATCTGATTTGCCTACAGTGTCTAATGTGGATTCTGGTGTGAGAAGTTTGCCCTCAAATGTATCGGTCGTAAGAGAATGGCCTGTGGGATTCAAAGGATTGCCAGGAGGGCATCCAAATTTACGGCCAGAGAAGCAGTCAATTGCAGTAAATACTGATTTTACACTCGCTGGTACTAATGCGACGGCTGCTTCCCAATATGTTGGGCCTGAAGTTCATGGTCCTTCTCTAAAACCTGCCATGAGAGATTTGCCTGCGGCTGCCCCAGCTGTTTCGTCGACAACCTCAGCCATCCCAGAGCATGAGTATATTTGGCAGTACGGTTTTTTTCCTTGTTTTTGAAGATGTCTTTTCTGATCTAATTTATTGTAAATAAGTATTCTATTTTCTCTGACCAGGGGGGACTTGGAGGTGCAGAAAAGCAGAAATTTATCATTAATGCATAGTGGAATACAAGCATATCTTTCAACCTTAGCATCACCCAAGGTTGTTGAAGTAGTGAAACAATTTCCTGTAAAAGTCGCCTTGAATGAAGTACCGAGGATTAGTACATGGCCTGCACAGTTACAAGAAGGTGCTAAGGAACACCATGTGGCTCTTTTCTTCTTTGCCAAGGACATTGAGAGGTAAGTGCATATAATTGTGTTCTGTTTCTCATTTTTATTCTGTTTTTGGTGGCTTCAATGTTTTATTTCCTAATCCACTGACGAAAGTACCAATCGTTTGCTTGTGACCGTAGTTATGAGAAAAATTATAAGCCTCTGGTTGACAACATGATCCAGAAAGATTTAGCACTAAAGGGAAACCTCGAGGGAGTTGAGCTTTTGATTTTTGCGTCCAACCAGCTTCCTCAGGATTTTCAGCGTAAGAATATTAACTAGAACTCTTTCACTTCATGAACATATGCTTTGTTGCAAGAGTGACTGTTAAGAATAGGATTAAAACTGTTAAGTTTTTGGAATCTCACTGTCTTTACAATGCTTGCTTATAAATTAATATATGTTTCTTCCATTGAGGAGCAGGTATGGGCTCTTGAGTCATACTGGAACATTGCCTAATAATTTCCAAATGTTTCGCTGATGTGTTCAAAGTTCCGTTAAAATGTATGGCCTGATTTAATCTGTAGAAAGTATATTTATTAGTGCTATATCCATTGCGTTTTCAGGCTGGAACATGCTATTTTTCCTTTGGGGTGTATTCCGAGGAAAAAAAAAGAATTGCTGTAATCCACTCAAGAACACCCCTATTCCCACGTCTTGTCTTTTGCCAAATATGGGGAAAACGTTTTCTACTCGTGAGACCTTTCACCATGAGAATGCAAGCAACAGAGAGTGTTTGACTGATCGCACATTGAGCCAAATGCAATCGTGCATGAAGGTGGGTTGTCTAGTCCTCTGCTAGTTATACAGTTTTTCTCTGAATTTTTTACATTGGCTTGTTCTATATTCTGCTCTAATGATAAAAATCTTACTCTCAGGCGTATTTTAGTTTAGATTCTTATAGACATACTTAGCTCTATCTTAATATCAATGCACATATTAATAGATTTATGGATTTGAACTGAAGGAGAATGCTAAAGAGGGTAAAGCGTGCGCTGCCACCGAAAAGGAGAAGGCATTATCTGTTTCATACGGAGATAGTGGGGCAGATGAAGAAGCAGAGGAAGGAGAGATAGGTCTTAGCCCAAACTTGAAGGATGAGAAAGCGTCAGGTAATCAAAAGGATTTGTTTTCGGCTATAACGAAATATGAGGTTCAATTCCCTGACCAGGCAAAATTTTACAGGGAAAAGAATCTTTTAGCCTGTATTCACAAATCGTCTGTTTTCGAAATTACAGGGCCTAGTACTGTGAACTCCTCCGACTTGGATGATCCGAATAAAGAAAGATTTTGCAAAAGGGTTGTATTCCCTTTAGATTTGAATGATGGAAAGGAAAATGATGATGACGAAATGGTCCCAAATCTTGAACTGGCTTTAGGAGAGGAGAAAACTACACCGAGCATGACGGGAATAACCTCCATTGACGAACATAGAAGCGGCACTAGTCATAAACCACAAGATAAGATAGTGAACCAAAAAGACAATGCAGCTTCTCTCTCACTATGAATGAGAATAGAGAAGAGAATGTGAATACTCGTATCTTAAAGAGTAACCAGACAAGTAGTGCTTCTGTTTTGGTATTATTTTGACCAACTAAACAAAACATTCACAGCTTTGTATATATAAGGGTAACATGCAGTAACAGATGACAAGATGTTTGGTTTTGGTTGAAATAATCTGTGGCAAAATGTGGCAATCACAAATACCGAGTAGGCCTGTGTTACGGGTCGGTCTGCCGTTCCGCATAAAAGCTGAAAAAATTAGGTGTGTAAACCCTTCAAACAGGAACCCGCAAGTCCGTAAAATTGCAAACATGCAGCACAAAATCTCGCAATCCGCAATTTTCCAACCCAAAAATTTAAAATATACAATCCATTAAACTGTAAACCCGCGATCAAATTTCAAAATCTCTGTTAGGTAGGAATTAGCAATTAACGATATCATACCGTGTTGTTAGTCTGATACTAGTTCAACATTATCAAATCAACCTGAATCAGATAGAAAATCCACTGATACAACTTCAAGTAAAGGACTAACATGTTTTATATGCTTTTAAGTGATAGTATTGTTATTGCAGTAGCGGAAGTAAGGGCGGTGGAAGTAGTGATTTTGTTGCAGGTTTTCTTCTAGGAAGTGCTGTATTTGGTACTCTCTCTTGCTTATTTCTTTGCTCCACAGGCAAAACTTTTCTTTAAGTTTCAGTGTTTATATAACAGGATACTAGACATAGTGGCTTCCCAACGTAGCTTATATTGAGCTTTGTTCTTCCTGACATCAAGCACATTAACAACAGAGCAGTCTTGTAGTTTTTGTTATTTTTTTTGAATGAATGTTAAATTTATTCAACCAAAAAAACGGTTCCAACAATGTTTTAACAGATGACATAAAACGGGTTGGAAAACTATAGAAATCAGT
>CM071717.1:12115889-12126737 GCA_036630335.1 Physaria fendleri | reverse complement strand
ACCAGTACCTCCACCAACAGCTTTTTCCCTCTCGTATTGGAACTCTCATTTCCCCTCTTACACGCTTCAAAACTATTGGCTGACTTTTCCTCTAATCATCGTTACCCCAGATACAATCCATGCAAAACCATCTCCTTGTTTCTTTTATCCTTTATTCTCTTTGTCTTCCTGTTTTTACCCTCATTTACTCATCTCCTTTCCACATTCACTCATTCATGTACTCTTCGAGAATGTCTGATATCTCAGAATCTATGTCGGCTTTACACTTGTGAGCATCAAATCCGCCACGAAGATTCTCTCAACGAACTCAAGCTATCTCGAATGTTCACTCCCAAAACTCATTACTAGTTCGACCTCTCAATCAATCTCAATACCTAACCAACTGAGAAGTTTCCTAGATGATATTTGGCGTGTAGACTACCGACAGGATATTATCATCCAAGACGATGGTAGCCTTTTGATTCGCTTTGATGAACACCATCGCATGCTTCGAATCTTGGAAGATGGTCCTTGGTCTTACAGAGGGTGCCTTTTGATTCGCTTTGATGAACACCATCGCATGCTTCGAATCTTGGAAGATGGTCCTTGGTCTTACAGAGGGTGGTATCTCGCCATGGATAACAAGGTATTGAGATCGCTTAACATGGAAGCTGATCAACTGGCAAAGGAGAGTTGAGAACAAGAAAGTCCGATTATAATCTCCTTGATTCAATAGTTCGATTAGGAGTCAAGACGAAAAAAAAAATCTGCCAACCCCATGTTACGAGACTCAGAGATGTATCAGAATGAATGGCGACGATTCGTCGAAGATGAACAGTGAAGATCATTACCGAAGATTATGAAAATCAGGAAAAAGGAAAAGGATATAGAAGATATTCAACAATATATTCATTTAGAGATATTTATATTTATTGTTACCTTTACGTAAGGAAATTAGGTTTGATATGCTACTATAAATCGGGATATAGATTGTAACATTATTTTCATGAGAGTCTAATAATAATTCTTCATAAACACTTTTTGTGTTCTTATTTTCATCAAATTTAACATGGTATCCGAGTCTAGATCCTAACATGTGGATTAAGGTTTCTTAAAAAACCCTACGACAGGGTATAAACGTCGATGGCCCAACAGCGAACTAATGTACTTCCTTTCGGAAGAAAGCACACTCTCTTTTGATCCCACGTATTCAACTCGGGTAAATGACAAAAACAACACAAATTTTTCAATAATGCCGTTTTATACATGAACTTTGGTACCATGCCAATTTCAACCCGAACTACTTAAAAATTCAAAATTACTATCTTAACTATACATAATTGGCCAATTTTGTTAATTTGATGCTTAATCATATGCCACGTAGAAATGACGTGGAATTTTGATTTTTTTTTTAAATAAATTAATTCCACATGATATTTTGTCTTTTTCTTAAAAATTAACTACATTAAGAACAAAAATTAAAGAAATTTTTAAAAAATATAGAAAAATAACCAGAATTTTTTCATATATTTTTTTACAAAAATAAAAAATAAATAAAATATTTAAAAATATGAGAAATTTTAGAAAAATTTTAAAAAATCAAGGACAATTGTAAAAATAATTTTTTTTTGGAGATTCAAGCTCTTTAAAATTTTATACAAAATATTTTGCCAATATATTTTACTTTATTTGGATAACTTCCGATATCAAATCCATATTATAGTTTTTTTGAGAAACTTTATGTACTACTATCTTAACTATACATAATTGGCCAATTTTGTTAATTTGATGCTTAATCATATGCCACGTAGAAATGACGTGGAATTTTGATTTTTTTTTTAAATAAATTAATTCCACATGATATTTTGTCTTTTTCTTAAAAATTAACTACATTAAGAACAAAAATTAAAGAAATTTTTAAAAAATATAGAAAAATAACCAGAATTTTTTCATATATTTTTTTACAAAAATAAAAAATAAATAAAATATTTAAAAATATGAGAAATTTTAGAAAAATTTTAAAAAATCAAGGACAATTGTAAAAATAATTTTTTTTTGGAGATTCAAGCTCTTTAAAATTTTATACAAAATATTTTGCCAATATATTTTACTTTATTTGGATAACTTCCGATATCAAATCCATATTATAGTTTTTTTGAGAAACTTTATGTACTAATTCTATAAAATCTTGTAAAATTTATATAATAATTTGGTTCATTGAGAAAATCAATTTTTCTATATTTAAGTTTTTAAATATTTGTTTAAATTTTGTCAACTTTTTCCAAAATTTATCTAGCTTTTTATTATTTCACAATTTCCTTTTTTAATTTTAATTTTTCTATATTTAAGTTTTTAAATATTTGTTTAAATTTTGTCAACTTTTTCCAAAATTTATCTAGCTTTTTATTATTTCACAATTTCCTTTTTTAATTTTCTTTTAATTTCTGTAATTTTTATATTATTTTTAAATTTTTTATTTTTGTAATAAAAAACTATATGAAAAAATTCTAATTACTTTTTCTGTATTTTTAAAGTTCTATAATTTTTGTTCTTAACTTAGTTAATTTAAAGAAAAAAAAACAAAATGCCATGTATAATTAATTTATTTTATGAACAATCAAAATTTCACGTCATGTCTACGTGGCGGCATATGAGTAAGCATCAAATTAACAAAAATGTTGAAATTGGCTTGTTATATATAGTTCATGTAGTAATTTTGAATTTTTAAGTAGTTCGTGTTGAAATTGGCATGGTATAAAAGTTCATGTATAAATATTGAAAAAGTTGGTATTTTTTTTTTTTGCTTTTTGTCCTATTCAGGTTGGTATTTTTTTTTTTTGCTTTTTGTCCTATTCAGCTCAGATTCACCAATTCGGTTCGGCTTAATTGATAATCAGTTTTCCAGAAATTTTGTTTTTGTATATATTTTAACAAAAATTAACAATCGGTTCGATTTGGTGGAATTGAATTTGGTTCTATTCTCTGTTTTAAATATATTATGGGGGAAAACGACCTATTTACCCTCGAACTATTACAATATCATAATATTTTATCACAAACTATTGCCCTCTTTCTATATCCCCATAAAATCAAAGTTGTATACATACTTGCCCACAAAATTAAAATTTCGTGGGCAAGTAAGTCTGCAACTTTCATTTCATAGACAAATAAATCTGAAACTTTCATTTCATGTACAAATAAGTCTACAACTTTATTTCATGGGAATATAGAAAAGGGCAATAGTTCGTGAGAAATATTATGATATGAAAATAGTTCGTGGGTAAATAAGTTCTTTCCCTGTATTGTGATAGAAAGAAATACTATTATTTTTTTATTTTAAACGAGTAACTAACGGTATAACACATGTAATTTCAAACAAATAAAATTTGCAATGGAACAAAAAAAGGAAAAAAACCACAATCCCCATAACATATTTGTAATACGATAACCAACATTTGTACTACTTCTCTAGACACATATAATTAATCACATAATCTGATAGAAATATATGGTGAATACCGACATACAACATGGCTACAGGGTTACCGGTTATACAAGTTTTGTAAACATTCTTTTATAATTCGCTATGATTAGCCCATCGACTATATGTGGCAATGGTAGAAATGATGATTCTCGAGGATGGTCGAACAAGAACATTTTGTCGTCATAAAACTTCTGCAAAAAAACAAGAACCAATCTACAGATTTTGGAGATCTCAGCAAATCATAAAGCATAAAGAACCAATCTACAGATTTTGGAGATCTCAGCAAATCATAAAGCATATATCAAACAAGAATACATAGAATTTGAAAGTTCGTAGGTGTGGAATGTGAAAAAGTCATTAAAGAAATTGTTTAAGAATCTTTAAAATATGTATCATAGGAAGAATAAATTTGGTGACGTGTAAAGCGCCGGAAGAAAAAACATTTTTGAATTTTTTTTATTTTTTTTACATGCAAACCAAAATTGTATATAAATAAGGAATTGAAATAGGAAACACCTTAAAATTGTTTGTTTTGCTAGAAAATAAACAACATAAAAGTAAAATGTTGAAGACAGAAATCAGGGTTTACTCGGCAGATAATTGTTCATTGTTCAATCAGAAAAAAATATTAGCCGCTCTCGAGAAATTAGGAAATTTTGGTTTATCAATGCCAGTATCAAATATTTCTTTTTAACCGATTAACAAACATTTTCAGCCAGATCCATCGTTCTTTTCAATAATTAAAATTTCAAAAAAAAAAAACATATGCCAGAATATTTTGACCCACAAAAATGAAATCGTCAGTCGAGTTTAAATTTCATTAATCTGCTGAAATTTATATGTTTTCTTACAACTTCAAAACTTCATTCAAAATTACATACCAATATAAAATCGGGGCTAGCCCAAAGAAAAATCTTCATCATGAATGGACATTTTCCTTGTTAAATGTTTATGAAATTTCTTATGTATGAACAATTAAAAAAACTTATAGATCTAAGATTTGAGAATCTTGAACCTAGAAAGAGACAAGTGAATTGATTTGATTTCGCGATTTGGCGATTCCGAGTTCTGAGTGTTCTCTTCGATCTTTTCCGATGAGCCGGCCAGCATCTCGCGATTTGGCGATTCCGAGTTCTGAGTGTTCTCTTCGATCTTTTCCGATGAGCCGGCCAGCATCGCCGTTGCGATCTCCGGCTCCTGGTGGCTCGTTCTTATCATCTCCCGATCTTCGCTCATCAAATGATTTTCCGACGATTAAAGATTCTCTATCGATGAATCGAAGGCGATCGCCTTCGCATCTCTCATTCTCGGAGAATCGTGATGAACTTCAGAAGTCTCCGAAAGCAAATGCTTCTTCTAATGCTGTGGTTATGAATTTCAATTCGCTTTTAGATCCAGCAAATGTTTCTGCTCCGATTCCTTCTTTGAATCAGGATGCTCAATTGGTTAAAACTCAGCCTCCAAAATCTATTCAGTCTCTTGAGATTCAGAATCAAACTCTGAAATCTTAGGATCAGAGAGCTAAGACCTCATACTCCGCTATAGTTGAAAATTCTTATAGGTTATCTAGCTTTGAAATTGATCAAACTAAACTTGCAGGTGGTTCTGTATTCGATTTGCCTCCTGATGTTGAATCCGATGATAAACCATTGTGGTCTGAGCTTATCGTTGGAAGCTTTCCTGACAAAGCACCTCACCCAGGGATCATCCATGTCATCATCAAGCAGATTTGGAAATTTGGTTTTCCAGAGGTCAAGTTTGAGGTATTTACCATAAACAAAACTATGGTGAGGATTCGGATCAATGTTGAGAAAGTTAGAAACAAGGTTTTAAATAGGGGAATGTGGAGAATAGCGGATTTACCTATGGTTGTGTCTAAATGGTCTCCAGTTATTGAGGATTCTCCTCCGGTTATTACTCATATGCCTCTTTGGATGGTAATGAAGAACATCCCTCATAATTTGTTTACAAAAAAGGGGATTGGTTATCTGGCAAGCGCTGTAGGCAAACCTCAGAAACTGCATCAAGACACTGTTCTCTGTCACAAGCTTGATGAAGCGAAAGTTCAAATTGAAGTGAATCTCAATACTGAATTGCCTCAAGAGATGTTAGTCAGACATTCAGCTACGAGATTGGTTTACACAATACTGTACTCTTATCCTTGGCTTCCCCCAAAATGCTGCATATGCTCTAAATGGGGTCACTTAAAGGAAAAATGTGTTCAGAAGACTACTGAGATGGGTGAGGCTTCTGCTATGCGGGTAAAACCAAAGGATCAGCATAAGTTTGAAATAGAAGAAGGGGAATTTGTTCAATCAAAAAAGAAGGAAAGAAAACAAGAAGGCTCCACAGATATTTCTTCTCGTTTGGGAAAGGAGGTTTTTTCAAAGAATCTTCCGTCTGTAGAGACACAACAGGCAGATTCTGGTCATACTGCTTTGATTAAGCAATTTGAAGATGTGGCTAAATGTAGTGCAACCAAGAATGAGGTGAGTAGGGTTCACTCTGCTCATAATTCAAATAGTAATCGGGTTAGTAGGTCTTTAAGTCCCTTGACTGAAAGAAACACTCGAGCCAGATTAACTGTGAGTCCTTTTAAGAAAGATATTGTTGTTACTCAAATTCTGCAAAGATCTAGCCAGAGTAAACTAGAAGAAGATGAAAACTGGCTTTCTCCTGCTAAGAAGGCACAAAGTCCTCCTCCTCTAGCTATGGATAAAGTCAATACTGCTACTAGATTTGACGTTTTGAAAGATATGGGTTTCTCGGATGATGAACTGGATATTTCAGAAACTGAGTTAGAAGAACAAGCTGACCAAGGTGTTTCAGGTGATCAATATGAATCGGACACAAGGATAAGAACCCGCAGGGGAAGGGCTGCAAAAAACAAAGCAAAAGAGAAATCTGACCAAAAAGGAAAGGGAGGCAAAGACAAAGTTAAAGATAAGTCTGATCAAAAAGGAATAGGGGGTAAAGACAAGGGGCGTAAGCGCCGATCATGAGTGGCTTTCTTTGGAATATAAGGGGCCTCAACCAAGTCCCAAAACAGTTGGTTGAGGGGCCTCAACCAAGTCCCAAAACAGTTGGTTGTGCAGGATTGGATAAAAAAGAATAGTTTGAAGTTTGGTTGTATCATTGAAACTCGAATTAAAGAGCATAAAAGTTTATCTATAGCTGAGAATATTTTCCCGGATTGGTCTTATCTCTTCAACTACGAGGATCACCGCTTGGGCAGAATTTGGGTTATGTGGGATTCAGATGTGAGACTGACTCCGGTTTTTAAAAGCAGTCAAATTATTACGACTTCCATGTTCTCTCACTGATCTTGCTGGTCAAGGACCAAAATTGACTTGGTGTAATAAAAGAAGTGAAGGGCTTGTTTGTAAGAAGCTCGAGAGAATCCTTGTAAATGAAAGCTGGTACGAGACTTTTCCTGACTCTTATAGTATATTCGAAGCTGGGGGTTGCTCTGACCACTTGAGAGGTAGATTAGAGTTGGGGGGTCCAAAGGAGAAAAAGAAAATTCCTTTTAAGTTCGTGAATTACTTATCAAATTCTCCAAGATTCAAAGAGAATATCTCGGATTATTGGGGTGGTACAGAACCTCTCTTCATCTCCTCTTCTACTCTACACAGATTCTCCAAGAAGCTTAAGGACCTTAAACCTATTTTGCGAAAGCTGGCCAAAGAAGAAGTTGGTGTAATAACCAAAAGAGTGAAGGTAGCTTACTAATCTCTCTGTAAAAAGCAGCAAGCAAATCTGATCTCCCCGTGTCCCAACTCTCTCAGGGAAAAACAAACTGCCTTCTCTAGATGGCAAAAGCTCTATTATATTGAAGAAAAGTTTTTGAAGCAGAAATCTAAAGTGCATTGGCTTAGAGAAGGTGATGGAAACAATAGGTTTTTCCACAGATCTGTTGTTAAAAGAAGCAGAAGGAATGCTATTAATGAATTACACAAAGATGGAGTTATCCTCTCAAATCCAAAGGATATCAGGGAAGAGGCAGTTAGATTTTATACGGATTTCTTAAATATCCAGCAGAGTTTGGGTAATATGGATCAGAACCAATCTGCGTTTATTAAGGAAAGACTTCTTATGGAAAACGTCCTCATGGCTACAGAGATTGTTAGGGATTACAATTCGCCGAATCAGAGTCCTAGATGTGCTATAAAGGTTGATATTACTAAGGCTTTCGATTCTCTTAACTGGGACTTTCTCTTCAAGTTGCTTCAGTGTATGAGATTTCCGCCAGCTTTTATTCATTGGATCCGTCTTTGTATCTCTTCTGCTTCTTTCTCCGTCCAAGTAAATGGGGAATTAGCTGGGTACTTTGGTAGTAAGAGAGGCTTGAGGCAAGGTTGCTCCTTATCCCCGTATCTGTTTGTAATGAGCATGAATGTTCTTTCAGGTATGCTCAACAAAGCTGCTAAGGAGAACCAGTTTGGGTATCATCCTAGATGTCGGCAGATGGAAATCACACACCTTTCTGCAGACGATCTTTTAGTTTTCTCTGAAGGTAATTTCAAGGCTGTGGAGAGTATTGTCAAAGTGTTTAGAGAGTTTTCTCAAATGTCGGGTCTCAACATCTCCATGGAAAAAACATCTATTTTCATGTCAAATATGGAGGAAACAGAGATGGAAAGAATCCATCAGTCTTTCGGATTTGCTAAAGGATCCCTTCCAGTTCGGTATTTAGGTCTTCCTCTCTTATCTAGAAGAATGACGCGAGATGACATTCAGCCTTTGTTAGACAAAATAAACTGCAAAATTAAAAGCTGGAAATATAGAACTCTCTCGTTTGCTAGAAGGAGACAGCTCATTTTATCTGTCATTTCAGGTTTAACTAACTTTTGGCTTAGTACTTACAGGATCCCAAAAGGCTATCTTAAAGAAATTGAAAGCATTTGTTGTGCCTTCCTCTGGTCTGGTCCGGACCTGAATACTCATAAAGCCAAAGTAGCGTGGAAGGATGTGGTTAAAATAAAGCCAAAGTAGCGTGGAAGGATGTGGTTAAACCTAAGAATGAAGGGGGTCTTGGCATCATAAGTTTAATGGAAACAAATAAAGTCTGTGGCCTTAAGCTAATCTGGAGGATTTTGTCTAAAAAATAGTCTCTCTGGGTCAAGTGGGTTTGGAAGCATATAATAAAAGATAACTCTTTCTGGGCTTTATCAAATTCCTCTACAGTTGGTTCTTGGATGTGGAGGAAAATTCTGAAGTATCGATCTCTTGCCAGGAATTTCTACAAAGTACAAGTTAACAATGGTCAATCTACCTCTTTTTGGTTCGATAACTGGTCTCCATTAGGTGTGATACATGACTTAACGGGAGATAGGGGTTACATCGACATGGGTCTTAATAAATACGCTACAGTGGCTGATGCAATGGATTCTATTCGTAGAAGGAAACACAGATCCGAAATCCTCCAGGAGATTGAGGAAAATATTAACATTCTCAAAGAGAGGACAGATCGTAGTACTGCAGATATTCATACCTGGAAGTATAAGGAGAATCAATTCAAAGTTCTTTCTCTTCTAGTTCCACCTGGGCTCAAATTAGAGAAGCAGGCCAGCTTGTAAACTGGAGTCAAGTAATCTGGATAAAGAACTCTACCCCTAAGTTCACTTTCATTTCTTGGCTGGCAATGAAGGATAGGTTGGCTGTGGGTAACAGAATCAGAAAATGGTGTGGGAGTTATGACTCAACTTGCCTTCTTTGTAAGAATGAAGAAGAAACAAGAGATCATCTCTTCTTCTCCTGTCCTTTCTCAAGTTGCATTTGGTACCAGACTGCTAAAAGGCTCATGGGAGAGAGATTTTCAAATTTTTGGAGCACTATCCTTCAAAATCTCAAGCAAAAGACAAATCTGGATTCCTTTGTACTCTGTTATGCCTTTCAAGCGACTGTTTATTTCATATGAAAAGAAAGGAATGATAGAAAGCATAATAGCCTCTGCCATTCAACTAGCAGCCTTACTACCTGGATTGATAGAGTGGTCAGGAATAAGCTCCTTGGTTCTATAAATGAGAAGGATAAAGGTTTCTCTGGAAGTTTAAGTCTTTGGTTTCAGACCAGACTCAACTGATCTTTTGGCCTTGGCGGTCTGATTCTCAGCAGCTTTAGCCTTGGGATAGGCTTTATCCCCAACTTGTGCTCTTTTTTAGTCTCTTGGAAAATCAAAACTCTTTTGATTTTTCAGGAGTAGAAAGTTAAGTTCCTTTGCCAAATTTTGGTCTCGGTTTTGCTCTCCCTGGATGTGATGCTTGCTAAATTTTCAGGATCCAGGTTCTCTCTGATGTTTTGGAAGGAAGCAACAAGGGGCGGCTCCTTCCATCTCTGTTTAGATACAGCTACTATGCCCTCAGTTTGTGCTCTCTCTTAGTCTCTTGGGTTTTCAGAAATCTCTTCTGTTAATCCCAAGAGCAACAGTTAAGCTCTCTTTCCAAAGTGCTCAAGTTTAAAAAGCCTATTATTCTTGTTTACTATGCCTTGCTTGATCTGTGACAGCTTCTCAATCCAAATCATATGTTGGGGCTATGATCATGGACCTCCTTGAAAGTCCTTTTCCAAGCCCTAGGCTGTCTTCTATTACTAGTCTCTTAAGTATCAGTCTCACTGACTTACTCAAAAGCAAGAGCTAAGTGTCTAATCCCAGTTGAGTTCCTATGGTTTTCTTCATAGCTCTTTTGCTTGTTGGATTCTGTTGTCTGCAGGAAGTCACATCCTCTCCAGGAGTCAAATTCTCAAGCCAAACCACCTCGTTCCCGCTTCTTAAGAATAAAGCTCTGCTACTTATTTTATTTTGTGGTTTATTGGTTTTGTTTGAGACATTGTTGGCTTTGTTTTTGCTTGTGGCTTTTTGCTTTATTGTTTCATAGGACTCTTTCAGGGGCTTTGTAAAACTCAGAATTTGTTCTGAGGTGTTTGGTTGGCTGTTCTGAACATTTTTTTGGGGAATAAAGTTAACATTCTTTCAAAAAAAAATATGTATGAACAATCATAATAACAATAAATTGGGCCATAGTACTATAATCAAGAGCCATAGTTCAAAATTTCATAATTTGCTCAAATTAAAATGTTTTGTAAAAATAAATTTCCTTCATATTTATATCCCAACTTTACCATTTAACCTTCGATGTAAGAATCATACATATTTTTAGAAATCTGATTATAAGATGACAATAATTTCATACATAGGAACTGGACATTGGTTTGTGCCCACCACTGGTCATCTATACTCTGAGATACGCCCACAGTTTCCAATGGCAGCATGGTCTAAGCTGGTATGGTCAGCCTCTTCAATCCCCAAACATCAATTGCACACTTGGCTTGTTGTTCATAATCGATTACCAACAAGGGATCGTCTTTATGCTTGGGGCCTAGGA
>CM071717.1:12058196-12072146 GCA_036630335.1 Physaria fendleri | reverse complement strand
GTCTACGCCTCCCCTAAATAAGTAGGGGAAGCATCACTACACTTAACGATTCTCGGAATTTTTTTTTTCCTTGAGACGCTAAAGAAGTTTATGAAATTCCTCTATCTTTATCATCATCAATTATACTAGTCTTCCCAGACTTCTACTTTATTACCTTTTATGAAAGATATTTTTCATTGTATTTCACAAACAGGTACTCAATGTACTTTTCGTTTTATCTTTCAAAATGTCTACACTTACACGCAGATTGTTTAGCTAGACATGTTGGGATTCATAATATATTATACATCGTATTCTGGTTTTACTTTGTTCTGTAATTAAAAAATCCGTTTTAAACACCATATCTGTAGCACATTGTAATAAACTTTAAGTCTATTTTGAACATCATATCTATAGTAATAGTATAATAAATTTAATTTCAATGACAAATAAAAAACTTTAATTCCATTTTGAACACCATATCTATACCTGAAACACCCGCGATTTTTTTTTTCACTAATTAACTCATTTTCCCCGAAAAAACCCTAACTACTACAAATTTCACCATTAATATATGAAAACGTTTTTAAGCCTCAAATAAATTTTAATGAATAAATTAGACCCCAAAGTTAACCTAGCCCGAAACATTTCTAACTTGAATTTACACACGGAAACACATACTGAAACTTACTCAAGAATACGGGCGTTACACTTAATGTTCATAACACTGAATTAGATTAAAGTCAGTGAAGATATGATGCTTAGCGTTACCTTCTAATCTTGTTTCTGCATGCTTTCTTTTAGTTTTGGCTCGGTTACTCGTCTTTCACCTATACAGTAATTAGCAAAATCATTGATTGAATATTTAAAAGAAGCAATTTAGAATAAATCCTACAAACATACGATTCTGTTATGATATGAGACTTGAGATTCTCCAACTCTAAATGTATCTACTCGGACACTGATGCTATAGGTGTAGATGATTTCTTTTCAGCTTCATATTTCAGTTTTAAGGTTAGACTTCCTTTGAGCTGAGCTAGAAACTAACTTAGATTTCTCATTACTCCAGTCGGTAGTTTCTCTTTCTCCAAAACTAACTTAGATTTCTCATTACTCCAGTCGGTAGTTTCTCTTTCTCCATGGTCTGAATCAGAAGATCAATAAAATAAGTAAAAAGTGGATTCTTTAAAGAAGAAAAATAACATTCTTCAATTCCGATATGGTCTAGTGAAAGAAAATAAGAAACATACTATTGTAATGGCCCAACACTGATGAATCATCTCCTGAACAATTTGAGTTTCAAAGCCATTATATTGAATTTGTAGTTACAAAACCAGAAACAAAACTAACAGTTACATGCATCATAAAGCGTTGGGCAGAGACGGGTTGCATCATCGTACTTCTTATAAACTTCCGCAAGTAAATCATCTTTAGAAGGCGAAACAGAATCTGGGCTGACAATATCATCAGTTTCCTGTGGAGAACATATGAGAAGTGAATAGTGATAAATTCAGTATTATTCACAGTAAAATCAGATGAAGGTAAAAAGTTCTGAAGTCCCATGAGAGACCAAAAAATGGATTTAAAGAGAACATCTAAATAATCTAAACAACCAGAACAAAACTAAACCTGGAGTATAAGTGCCCAGTTGTATAATGGATCACGATCATTTGGATTTCTTTCCACAGGCTCATTTTTTGTGAATATATAGAAGATGAAGAGAAATAAACGAATAGAGTTCACCTTCTGTTGTCGATTTAGTATTTTGATTTTGAGAAAATATCGAATGAGATTGTTTACCATCTTGTCGATTGGATTTTGTTTGGCGAGTGTTTTTTCTTCAATTAATCGGAACCTTTTTTACTTAACAAATTAATGTGTATATCGTTAAAATTAAGATGATGATGTGGATAGTCCCAATTCATTTGATAATCGTTATATTTTTTATTATGGAAACAAAATTACTTGTTATGGATAAAATATATAGTAATTACTTGAAAACATATTTGTTATTTACAAAAATAAATATCCGTTATCTATAAAAAAAACATGATATTTACTAAATAATAAAATAAAAAGTAAAAATTGAGTAAGTGTTTGTTATTTACAAATATTAAATACTTGTTTGGATGGATATTTGTTTATGACAAAATCAAATCGGGAATCTTTATTATCCGTGAGCCAAATAATAAACTGGACAAAAAAAACAGCAAATCGGATGGTTTGTGCCCCTCCTAGCATGGTCCAACACTTATAACTATTATTTATGATTTTCAGACATAAGATTATTAACAATTTGATTCCAGATAATAGATTATACATGTTCACTTTGCATTTAATTCACCTATATTTGGACCTATTTTTGTTTTCTTATATATATATGAAATGTTCTTATTTCATCTCATCCCACTAACTTTGCTCCAAGAGAACTAAATGCCAAAATAAAGACTTTGGAGCAAAGCTTTGGGGACAAGCACGCAAAACTCCACACAACTATGTTTGTTCTACATCTATATTATAGTATTATTGTAAAGTTAACTTGCATATATATATCTGACTCTCATTTTGCATTATCATTTATCAAATATCAATTTGCATTAACAACACAATTGTACCAAAGGGATAAGCTTTATTTGCATTGTTCACATCATATTTCTCAGCTATAATAAGATTAAATTTGATGTATGTACCACTTGTAGTCCACAGAGTTACTTGTCACCCAAGAGGATGGAAAAGCAGGGGTGTGAGAAACAAAACTCCAAACCAAATTATACATAACAATCAAATTCCAAAAACTAAAATACAACTCAAAATTATAGAAAAAAAAAAAAACCCCAAAATAAACTAACCAAACAAAAAGGAGTAAACGAAAAGGCACTATCTCAAAAAGAAATTTGTGAATAGATACTTATATATAATTGAAAAAAAAAAAAAAAAAAAAAAAAAAAAAAAAAAAAAAAAAAGCTAATAATAATAATAATTAAGAATTATAAATAAAAATATAGGGCAAAATTAAGAAGAATTGGAGCTTCTAAGATCAATAACGATGACATTTAT
Organism: Physaria fendleri; assembly: GCA_036630335.1. Taxonomy (NCBI): domain Eukaryota; kingdom Viridiplantae; phylum Streptophyta; class Magnoliopsida; order Brassicales; family Brassicaceae; genus Physaria; species Physaria fendleri. The sequence goes on along the minus strand of CM071717.1, from coordinate 12,069,110 downwards.
ATTTTCTTTGCTTCCTCTAGCAATTGCAAGCTCTGCCAATATCAATGCTGCCTTTGTTGTGCTTGATTCACTTTTACATCAGAGAACAAAGAAAGAGAGAATCAGATTCGTTATTCTTATATATATATATATTAATTAAATGAAAAATGGACAAAAGTGAATCATAAAAAATCACACAAGTCTCTTGAATATATTAGGGGAAAGAAAATTAATATTTTGTTTTTGAAAAGAAGAAAATGAAAAGAGTAAAGGAACTAACCCATCTGGTAATTTGCTGTAAAGACAACGTTTGACGAGCTGATATGTGTCATTGTCGGAGATAACTTCCCATAGGCCTTCGCATGCAAGTACTATGAAATCGTCAATCTTTTTTCTTTTATGGACCTTAACGATTTGCTCTTCACCATTCTGAAAAGATATATTTGGTTAGATATATCCCCCAAAAAAAAAAAAAAAAAAAAACATTTTAGTGACCATATACTTTTAAACAACCTATAAATCTATTATGCTTTCATGAGATTATAAAAGCTTTTAAAAAATAATTATTCAAATTCTCAAAGAAATAATTTTTTGTAATTTTACCTTGCACCTTTACACATACTCATCAATTCGTAAATTTCAAGATAGTTTACAATATATTTTTTTAGTTATTAAAATTTTGAAAATTATGTAAAGATTCTGAGAAACATAAATTACAAAAATATATTAATTTGAAAATATTTTGAGAAATTACAAAATATAGATACAATTTTTCTCAACTATTTGCATTTTTATTTCTTTAACCTATTTAGTGACTTTAAAATTCTCTTTAAAATTTGGGAGTAGAGTTCAAAATCCAAATCCACAAATTTAATATTCTCACTTCCACTAAAATCTTTTTAAAACGTATGCATTTTATTGAAAAACAAATGAAATTTATGCAAACTTTTCGTATTTTGTAAATTAACAAAAAAAAAAGTGTGTAAAATAGTACTCTAAAACATACATTATTAATGCCAAAAAAAAAAAAAAAAAAACTAACTTAGATTTCTCATTACTCCAGTCGGTAGTTTCTCTTTCTCCATGGTCTGAATCAGAAGATCAATAAAATAAGTAAAAAGTGGATTCTTTAAAGAAGAAAAATAACATTCTTCAATTCCGATATGGTCTAGTGAAAGAAAATAAGAAACATACTATTGTAATGGCCCAACACTGATGAATCATCTCCTGAACAATTTGAGTTTCAAAGCCATTATATTGAATTTGTAGTTACAAAACCAGAAACAAAACTAACAGTTACATGCATCATAAAGCGTTGGGCAGAGACGGGTTGCATCATCGTACTTCTTATAAACTTCCGCAAGTAAATCATCTTTAGAAGGCGAAACAGAATCTGGGCTGACAATATCATCAGTTTCCTGTGGAGAACATATGAGAAGTGAATAGTGATAAATTCAGTATTATTCACAGTAAAATCAGATGAAGGTAAAAAGTTCTGAAGTCCCATGAGAGACCAAAAAATGGATTTAAAGAGAACATCTAAATAATCTAAACAACCAGAACAAAACTAAACCTGGAGTATAAGTGCCCAGTTGTATAATGGATCACGATCATTTGGATTTCTTTCCACAGGCTCATTTTTTGTGAATATATAGAAGATGAAGAGAAATAAACGAATAGAGTTCACCTTCTGTTGTCGATTTAGTATTTTGATTTTGAGAAAATATCGAATGAGATTGTTTACCATCTTGTCGATTGGATTTTGTTTGGCGAGTGTTTTTTCTTCAATTAATCGGAACCTTTTTTACTTAACAAATTAATGTGTATATCGTTAAAATTAAGATGATGATGTGGATAGTCCCAATTCATTTGATAATCGTTATATTTTTTATTATGGAAACAAAATTACTTGTTATGGATAAAATATATAGTAATTACTTGAAAACATATTTGTTATTTACAAAAATAAATATCCGTTATCTATAAAAAAAACATGATATTTACTAAATAATAAAATAAAAAGTAAAAATTGAGTAAGTGTTTGTTATTTACAAATATTAAATACTTGTTTGGATGGATATTTGTTTATGACAAAATCAAATCGGGAATCTTTATTATCCGTGAGCCAAATAATAAACTGGACAAAAAAAACAGCAAATCGGATGGTTTGTGCCCCTCCTAGCATGGTCCAACACTTATAACTATTATTTATGATTTTCAGACATAAGATTATTAACAATTTGATTCCAGATAATAGATTATACATGTTCACTTTGCATTTAATTCACCTATATTTGGACCTATTTTTGTTTTCTTATATATATATGAAATGTTCTTATTTCATCTCATCCCACTAACTTTGCTCCAAGAGAACTAAATGCCAAAATAAAGACTTTGGAGCAAAGCTTTGGGGACAAGCACGCAAAACTCCACACAACTATGTTTGTTCTACATCTATATTATAGTATTATTGTAAAGTTAACTTGCATATATATATCTGACTCTCATTTTGCATTATCATTTATCAAATATCAATTTGCATTAACAACACAATTGTACCAAAGGGATAAGCTTTATTTGCATTGTTCACATCATATTTCTCAGCTATAATAAGATTAAATTTGATGTATGTACCACTTGTAGTCCACAGAGTTACTTGTCACCCAAGAGGATGGAAAAGCAGGGGTGTGAGAAACAAAACTCCAAACCAAATTATACATAACAATCAAATTCCAAAAACTAAAATACAACTCAAAATTATAGAAAAAAAAAAAAACCCCAAAATAAACTAACCAAACAAAAAGGAGTAAACGAAAAGGCACTATCTCAAAAAGAAATTTGTGAATAGATACTTATATATAATTGAAAAAAAAAAAAAAAAAAAAAAAAAAAAAAAAAAAAAAAAAAGCTAATAATAATAATAATTAAGAATTATAAATAAAAATATAGGGCAAAATTAAGAAGAATTGGAGCTTCTAAGATCAATAACGATGACATTTATATTTTCTTTGCTTCCTCTAGCAATTGCAAGCTCTGCCAATATCAATGCTGCCTTTGTTGTGCTTGATTCACTTTTACATCAGAGAACAAAGAAAGAGAGAATCAGATTCGTTATTCTTATATATATATATATTAATTAAATGAAAAATGGACAAAAGTGAATCATAAAAAATCACACAAGTCTCTTGAATATATTAGGGGAAAGAAAATTAATATTTTGTTTTTGAAAAGAAGAAAATGAAAAGAGTAAAGGAACTAACCCATCTGGTAATTTGCTGTAAAGACAACGTTTGACGAGCTGATATGTGTCATTGTCGGAGATAACTTCCCATAGGCCTTCGCATGCAAGTACTATGAAATCGTCAATCTTTTTTCTTTTATGGACCTTAACGATTTGCTCTTCACCATTCTGAAAAGATATATTTGGTTAGATATATCCCCCAAAAAAAAAAAAAAAAAAAAACATTTTAGTGACCATATACTTTTAAACAACCTATAAATCTATTATGCTTTCATGAGATTATAAAAGCTTTTAAAAAATAATTATTCAAATTCTCAAAGAAATAATTTTTTGTAATTTTACCTTGCACCTTTACACATACTCATCAATTCGTAAATTTCAAGATAGTTTACAATATATTTTTTTAGTTATTAAAATTTTGAAAATTATGTAAAGATTCTGAGAAACATAAATTACAAAAATATATTAATTTGAAAATATTTTGAGAAATTACAAAATATAGATACAATTTTTCTCAACTATTTGCATTTTTATTTCTTTAACCTATTTAGTGACTTTAAAATTCTCTTTAAAATTTGGGAGTAGAGTTCAAAATCCAAATCCACAAATTTAATATTCTCACTTCCACTAAAATCTTTTTAAAACGTATGCATTTTATTGAAAAACAAATGAAATTTATGCAAACTTTTCGTATTTTGTAAATTAACAAAAAAAAAAGTGTGTAAAATAGTACTCTAAAACATACATTATTAATGCCAAAAAAAAAAAAAAAAAAAAAAAAAAAAAAAAAATCAATTTTGAACGAGTTAAATAGCAAAAACCCAAAAGTTACCTTATGATGATGAACATGACACAAAGGCAAAGCAACACCACCTCTAGTATACAAAACCATCCTAGCACCACCACGACACAACACAACAACCTCCTCTTTTCCCACCACCGTAACCACCGCTCCCACCGCCCTCGCCCTCACCGCCTCCGAAAAACAAGACGTCATAACTTTATTCCAATCAGCACCCATCTCACTCCCTTGACACGCTTCTACTTCCTCCTTCACTAGCCTACGTAGCTTGTCCTCGAAGAATTTAGCTAGCCTTAAACCGTCAAAGATACCATAGATATTGTAAGAAGGAATCTCGTCGACGACGGTGGATACGGCCGTTGTCATAGTTCTTTGCCGTCCCATGACTGAGACTACTCCGTGGCCGGCGTTTGATTTTGAGTCTAGATCGTTACTTGACACGTCAGCCATTACTGTATCCATGGACACGTGTGGTCTTTCTGATGTCCCAACATCTCCTAAGATTAACACATACACAACAAACTTAAACTAGTCAGTTCCCAATGGATTAAGCAACTTGCTGTAATGAATTTTTTGCTATATTTTTTTTTTTTGATAATTACGTTTATTTTTAAGACTTTAAACAAAATCATGATGAACAATACTTTTTCTTTTTCCTCCCTACACTTTTTTTTTTTTAAAAAAATTAATCCTCACTGGTTTTAATAATCATTTTAACACTATAGAAAATAGAGTTAGAATTTTGAATCTGCAATTTATTGTAATGAATTTTTGGAAAAGATCTACATGATTCTATCATGACAAAAAAAAAAAAAAAAAAAACAAAGATCTACATGATTCTCATTTTTCATCTGTGACTCAATTATGGAAACTAAAAACATACTATTTACTCATAACTATTAGATTCCTGATTCTTCTTCTTTTTAAAAAAAAAAATTAATTATAAACAAGAAACTAAGATGATCTTTATATAATATCATACTTCTCTTTTTATAAAATGACAATTTTAATTTTTATATCAAGATAATTGATGAAAGAAAATACAAAAAGGCTTAGTTTCTTGTGCTAACCAAGATTCAAACACTTGAAAATTAGAACAAGAACCAAAACTAGTTGATTTCATATAGATAAAATAACATACCGTGGTCTTCGATTTTTTGTAATTTCACAGGTCTGTCCTCACCACCGACTGTAAATTCTTGATCATCATCTCTTACCCGCTTACTCTCGTCGTCGCAGTTGTTATCTTCGGCGAGGTTGGGTTGATTAGTGTCGGTTTTCATGATATAGAATCCCTTATTGAAGACTTCGAAGACTGATGAATACATCCGTTAAGGTAGGCAAAAAGTAATTTATATACCTAACACTTGCTTCTGTATATATACACACAATATCTTGTTATGTCTTTTTCTATTTTTGTATATAATAATGAAAATATTAAAAAATGAACTGACGGTCTAGAGATAGCTATAGTGTATCCGTGTTCTCATTGAACAGGAAGAGAAGTTTATATAGTGACCTTAATCTAGACAATATGGTAGACCACGTTGTTTATGATTTATATATATAGGTTTACGTATTTCAGTATCTTCATTTGTTTTGTTATTGATGACTTTGTCTACTAGTCAAGTGGTATTAGACTCATATTGTGAGCTTCTTCATCTCAAACATGGGAAGATCGAATGTATCAAAGAGTCGGTGAGAGCATTAAAAAACACTATATAAAGAGAACCTATTTTTCTTAGAAAAAAAAGAGAAAAAATCTGTGGTTTGTCAAATTAAAATCATTCAAAAAATAAATTCATTATAATATATTAATTATGAGATCCAGTCTGAAAAAATACAAATTTGTCGTTGATACAAATGCCCTATTTAACAAATTTATGACGTTTTTTAAAAATGATCTTATTTATTGTTTAACACATAATATTAAACTAAAAACTAGACAAAAACTGTCCGGAGTTTATTGTTTAACACCAAATACTAAACTAAAGCCTAGACAAAAACTGTTCCGAATTGATAGTCTGATTGGTAGGTTTCTTCATATTTATACACATTAGAATCTCAGATCGACCGCTTAGTTATGTGTTAAAAAAAAAATTAGACAAAAACTAGAACAAATCATATCTGTTGATTGGGATATGATATACAAATTATACCAAAATTAGACTCCTATGATTTATGTTAAGATATGATTTACAGTTAACATATCATTTGTATTAACCTTTAATCCGTATTTGTTTAACTGAATCACCATAAATTATAATATTTTATTCATTTCCTAGGTTTAGGAAAAAATAAAAATAAAGAAGAGAACATCGGTAACAAAGGTCCGTGTAAAGACGGACACATATAACGAGGAAAACGACACATGTCGTTGTCTCATAACATGCATGAATATGTTTCAAACAAAAAAGAAATGGCGACACCAGTGCTTAGTTTTATCGAAAGGATAGGTACAAAGCTTTATACTATTCTTTAGATTTTTTCTCTTTTAACGACAGAAAGTGGAATATACGGCAAGGGATAATTATCCTCCACAAAATTCCAAATTGGGCTTCCTTCGTTGCTCAATTTGCTACACTATATTATATATATATGTGTGTGAAAAAAAATTATATATATATATCCATCAAATTTATATATCCATCAAAGTTTAAAAAGAATATTTAAAATATTAGAAAGAGTAGGGAAAGATGAATGAAATAAAAGATTATTTGGAAGAAAAAAATAAGTATTAAAAAATGTTTTTAGGCAATATATTTTTACATTTTTGGGTATAAATAATAAAACAATAATTAAAACTTTTAACTAAAAACTAGTTTGAAAGTTTGGAAAAAAGAATTATATTGTCTTTCTTCTAAAACTAAAATGATTAAGAAAAGAAAAAAACAGTAGGTTTTAAGATTAATAAGAGCAAAACTTATCGTTAGTATCAGGGCCGTTCCAACGGGCTCCAAACGAAATTCGAAAATTTGGGTCCTTTTTCAACTGTAATAGGGGTCCAAGCAAAAATCCCGAAAATTTGGGATTTTTTTTTATAAAAAAGTAAAAAAAATTATGTATTTAGTAGAAATCGAACTTGACTATTTAAGTAACAATAAAACTATTATAACCACTAGACTACAAACATAATTAATGTCTCATTTACAAACACCGAATTTTAAGTAACAATAAAATAACCACTAGACTACAAACATAATTAATGTCTCATTTACAAACACCGAATTTTAAGTAACAATAAAACTATCATAACCACTAGACTACAAACATAATTAATGTCTCATTTACAAACACCGAATTTTATATATATCTTAATAAATTGTCGAAAATTGGGGCCCAAAAATTCCAAAAAAAAATAGGAACCCTAAACGATTGCTTATGTGGCTTATGCCACGGAACGGACCTGGTTAGTATTTTCTAATAAACATAAAATTTTAAATATATAGAAGGGGAAATATGAAATGAACTAGTAGTTAAGTATTTTAGTTTAATACTTTAATATCATAAATTTTATTTATGTTGGACAAAACCTTTTATTTTTAATCAAAAAACCTTAAAAACATATATATATATATAACTATATTTCTTTTTTTGTCGATGTAAACCTTTTTATTTCTTCAAATTTCAAGAAATTTTTATTTAATTATATACTAAAATATAACCTTTTATTGACGTTTTAATTATATACTTTTTTATTAATATCTTTTCCAAGATTCTGTACAGTTTCTTATTGCCAAATCATTAACTTTTTTCTCTCTCGACTAAATTTTCTCTTTCCTCCGGCGGTTTAAGTTAAGCGAGGCGCAGCGACGGGAGACAACGGCGGCGGAGTTCTAACCGTCTCCCCTGGACTCCTCCTTGTATAGCCGTTCTGATGGCGGAGTTTTTGTAGCAATCGGATCCATTGGAGACCGCGGTGACTCACGGCGGTGGACGGTGGTTTTCGATTTTTCGGCCTCCGACCTGGTTTAGAAGCTTCTCCTTGCTTCTGCGGCGTTGGTTTCAGCTTCTGGTCGTCAACCGTGTCACTTTGAACGGTGGCGGTCCGACCTAGTTTCTGGTCGTCGACCGTGTCTCCTTGAGTGATGACTGATCCGGCTTTCTCCCACTTTTTTCTTCAGCTGTTCTCCGGTTTAGATGTCTTCTCGGTTGTTTTGATGAGATTTGGCGGTGGTTCAAACATAGTCTAGGGATTCCGATGTCGTCCTCGGCGGCTTCTTTTCTTCTACAGTTTTCATCCACCCAGAGTTAGCGCGCTCGAGCTTCTCTCTTCGAACCGTGGCTCCTGAGTTGATCTTTTCCGCGTTTGCTCATCTTTCATCCAGCTCTGCCCGTTCCTCCGCCTTTTACAGGTTCGCTAGGCTTCCTTGGCGGCAGATTAGAAAATAGGGTTTCTTTGGCGATGGGTTTCCTTTATGGGTTCGTCGCTTTTGTTTATTGGACCTTTTAATTCGTTTTTAGTTTTGGGTCTAAGGCCATAGTGTGTTTTAGGAATTCTGGTATTTTTTCCGTGTTGGAACCAGTTGGGCCTCCTTGTGTTACGGGCTGATCCCATTTTCTTTAATAAAATGTTAGTTCAGAGAGAAAAAAAAGTTATATACTTTTTATTGAATAATACAGTTTCTAAACTCTTTTTGTGATGTAAATTTTTTGTTGATTCAGATTTCAAAGAATTTTTTTTGTATCAAAAAAAACTTTTTATTGAAAATTACCCGTGAAAAAAAGCTATATTGAAGTTCAGTCTGTCCTGCAAAAGAAAAAAAAGTTCAGTACTGTGCTTTTTTTTTTGTCAGGGAAAAAGTTCAGTACTGTATTATTCAAAAAATCTAGTAATATGGTGACTCGGAAATTTAGAAATGGGAAGAGAAAGACTTCATTGTTTCCACAACGAAATACATCAAAAATTTAAGCAATCGAAAAAATTGATAGTTTGGCTTAACGTGGCCCTATAATGTTGGTTTATTGTAAGCAGCAAAGTTTCGATCATCTGAATAAATAAGATCATATTACACCTTTATGTTGTAACGATCACGTAAACCGTTTATTTATATTATGACAGTGCCACCTCACATTTCCTCTCCAAAGGGGTTTTCTTACCTTAACTTTTTTTTAGTTTTCTTTACTAAGAAGATATCATTTTTTAAATATATTTGAAGGATAAGACAATGTCTTGATGGACAGATACAGTTAACTAATTTTATATGGATAAAGAATTAAATAGTTTATATATCTTGGGACCCGCTTCTAGGTGAAGAGTATCAAGAGTGGAGATGAGATTATTTTATGAATATAACAATAATTAAAATTGGTTAAAGAATTAGGATGAAAGTAATTTAGTTTTTCAAAGATCATAATTAATTTTCTTAATGAACTAGTGTTTTATAAAGTAAGATTTGGAGTTTTAGCGGGTTTCCCGTTTATAGGCCAGTTTTTGTAGCTTTTCGTTTCTTGTTTGGTAGGTAGATGCCTAATTAAAAACCCTTTAACAAAAGAAAAGAACCATTTAGCTCAGTTTGAGAGTTCGTGTCTTGGTGAGCTCAGGCCCGGCTCTGCGATAAGGCAGACAAAGCCATTGCTTTAGGCCTCGGATATCGTTAAAAATTTTGGGACCTCACTTTGACAAGGTTTTTGTAGTGGTGTAATGGTTGAGTAGTAATTTTAGTGGTGTAAAAGTGGGGTGTTCGATACTTACTCAGTTGTTTTTTTCCTAAACTTCTTCCCAATCAGTAGGATATATATTTTTTTTCAAGATATCATTTTTATTCTTCTTCTTCGGCCCTTTAAATATTTTTTTGAGAGCCACATATTTTTTTTGTTAGAGTTTTTTTTTGTTCCCCTACATCACAATTAATCACATCCAATTAATCTTTATGTTTTTAAAAAATCCATATTAATCAATATCTAATTTTCAACCAATATTGTTTAATTCTATTACTTTTTTATAAAAAATTATCGTGTACATGTTGTTTTATTATATAAATCGTTATTAAAATTTTTTTTTGACTATGTTAACAAGTAATTTAGGCCATATTTTTTCAAGTTGCTTTAGGCCTCTGATATCTCCGAATAGGCTTGTCGGCATCGGCGGATTATAGTAAACCCTAGGTGGAGCTCGACAGGGAAACTTTTTATTTTATTGAAAAAATTGCCGAAAATGCCATTAAATTTCAACACCTCCGAAATCTGCCAAATTATTCTATAAATCACCGTCCGTGCCATCAGTTTCAGAAGACAGACATCCATCTCGCATACAGAAAGACACAAATGCCCTACCGACTTTCTTCTTTTTTTTCGGAGTTTATTTATACAGCTGTGGTCCACTCGGTCAACTCAGAGGTTTTTTATTGGACAGACGTGTGACTCACCACAANTCTCTTTCATGCAATCCAAACCGTTTTTGTCTTTTACGAATGCTTTTGCTGCCAAAAAACCTGTCGCACGGTATGACAGTTGCTTTTTCTGCACAAAAACCTGTCACACGTGGTGACAGTCATCTTTCAAAAACTTTTCGGACTTCGGTGGGCGGGATCCCAAATTTTTGAATTTCGTCTCCTTAAACGAGACAAAGGTCTAATCTTTTTGAGAAAGAGACCTTTTATACTCTGCTATTTGTCCCACCACCATTGTCGTTTTCTCTTGAGCTCTTTGCTACCTCAAAGCTTTCTACTTTCTAAAAGTCATCTGTCTCCATGGATGAGACCGTTTGCGTTATCGTTGGTCAATGGAACTGTTTGGACGACGGACAATGGGAAATGAAAATCAAGAAAAACGAGAAGATAAGATCCATTCCAATATCCGCGGACCTCTGTTTCGAGCAGCTTCAACGTCTGGTTGCCAAAGCATTCAACGTTGACACTTCGAAAAAAACCATCCGGTTGTCATTTTGGTC
>CM071717.1:11952631-11963494 GCA_036630335.1 Physaria fendleri | reverse complement strand
ACTGATATTATTTTTTATGTTTTACATCTTTAGTTTCGTTCTTATCCTCACAGAAAAAAATTTCGATTTTTCTTCTTTCTTAAATTCCACAATATGAACGCTCTCTTCTTCTTCTTCGTAACTATGCGTTTTTTTTTCCATGTTATGAAATCTGAAACGCCCTGAAAATCTCAGTTCTTAAACTTGATTCGTTGATTCACCCAATTTTAAAGTTTCATTTTTTCTGTCGTTATGTCGCCGGAATCTTGGACAGAGCAATTGAGTATGGTTTCGGCTGATGATTATCAGATCATGGGTCGAAATCGAATCCCTGATGCCGTAACGAAGCTTTCTCAACTCGGAATAGATGATGAAGACGAAAACAACGATTCTAACGGCTCCTCGTGGGTTACAAAACATGACAGTCTTTACTTACAACTCAAAGATGGGTTTCCTCCGGAGACAGAAGTCGTTTACGTCGGATCTTTAAACGCCGAAGTTTTGCCCTCTGAGCAAGAAGAAGTTTCTCAGTTCTTGCTTGAGAAGTTTCAATGTGTTCCTACTTTCTTACCTAATGACTTGCTCAACAAGTATTATCATGGTTTCTGTAAACACTACCTCTGGCCTATTTTTCACTATATCCTTCCTATGACGCAATCTCAAGGCTCTCTCTTTGATCGATCCAATTGGAAAGCGTATACGAAGGTTAACAAGATCTTCGCTGATAAGATCTCAGAAGTGTTAAACCCAGATGATGATTACGTCTGGATTCATGATTATCATCTCATGATTTTACCTACTTTTTTGAGGAACAGGTTTCATCGGATAAAGCTTGGAATTTTCCTCCATAGTCCCTTTCCTTCATCTTCATCGGATAAAGCTTGGAATTTTCCTCCATAGTCCCTTTCCTTCATCAGAGATTTACCGTACGCTTCCTGTGAGAAACGAGATTCTCAAAGGGTTTCTGAATTGTGATTTGATCGGATTCCATACATTCGATTATGCTAGGCATTTCTTGTCTTGTTGTAGTAGGATGCTTGGTCTTGATTACGCATCAAAAAGAGGCTACATTGGTCTTGATTATTTTGGAAGAACGGTGAGCATCAAGATTTTACCAGTTGGGATCCATATGGGGCAGATCGAATCCATTAAGGCTTCAGAAGAAACCGCAGAGAAAGTGAAGGGATTGAGAGAAAGGTTCAAAGGGAACACTGTGATGTTGGGTGTTGATGATTTGGATATGTTCAAAGGTATTAACTTGAAGTTTTGGGCGATGGGTCAGCTTCTTGAACAGCATAAAGAGCTTCGTGGGAAAGTAGTTCTCGTGCAGATAACTAATCCTGCTCGGAGTTCAGGTAAAGATGTTCAAGATGTAGAGCAACAGATAAATTTGATTGCTGATGAGGTCAATTCTAAATTTGGGAAACCTGGTGGGAAACCTGGTGGTTATCAGCCTATTGTGTTTGTCAAAGGACCTGTTAGTACTTTGGAGAAAGTTGCTTACTATGCCATCGCGGAGTGTGTTGTGGTGAATGCTGTGAGAGATGGGATGAATTTGGTGCCCTACAAGTACACTGTGACTAGGCAAGGCAGCCCTGTTTTGGATGCAGCTTTAAATTTTGGAGAAGATGATGCGAGGAAGAGTGTGATTATTGTTTCTGAGTTCATCGGTTGTTCTCCATCTCTAAGTGGTGCCATCCGTGTTAATCCATGGAACATTGATGCAGTCGCTGATGCAATGAGCTCTGCACTGACAATGTCAGACAAAGAGAAAAGTCTGCGCCACGAGAAGCATCACAAGTACATAAGCTCCCACAATGTGGCCTATTGGGCGCAGAGTTATGACCAAGATCTTCAAAGGGCGTGCAAAGATCATTTCAACAAGAGGTTCTGGGGAGTTGGATTAGGTCTTTTCTTCAAGGTTGTTGCACTAGATCCAAATTTCAGGAAACTCTGTGTTGAAACCATAGCCCTTGCGTATAGGTAGGCTTTTCTTCAAGGTTGTTGCACTAGATCCAAATTTCAGGAAACTCTGTGTTGAAACCATAGCCCTTGCGTATAGGAGAACAAGCAGTAGGTTGATTCTATTGGACTATGATGGGACTATGATGGATCAGGATACTCGGGACAAGAGTCCCAGTAAGGATGTCATCTCGCTTCTCAATCGCTTGTGTGATGATCCTAACAATCTAGTCTTTATTGTTAGTGGTCGAGGTCGGGACTCTCTCAGCAAATGGTTTGGCTCTTGTCCAAAACTCGGTCTCTCAGCTGAACATGGCTATTTTACTAGGTACTGCTGAAACTCTTCCCTTTTGTCATCTTCTCTCTCATTTCTATTAAGCTAATACAGTTCTCCTTTTGATTATATTATCAACAGATGGAACTCTGATTCCCCTTGGGAAACTAGTGAATTGCCTGCGGATTTAAGCTGGAAGAAGATAGCTAAACCAGTTATGAATCACTATATGGAAGCGACTGATGGATCATTCATAGAGGAGAAAGAGAGTGCTATGGTGTGGGTCCCAGTAAGGATGTCATCTCGCTTCTCAATCGCTTGTGTGATGATCCTAACAATCTAGTCTTTATTGTTAGTGGTCGAGGTCGGGACTCTCTCAGCAAATGGTTTGGCTCTTGTCCAAAACTCGGTCTCTCAGCTGAACATGGCTATTTTACTAGGTACTGCTGAAACTCTTCCCTTTTGTCATCTTCTCTCTCATTTCTATTAAGCTAATACAGTTCTCCTTTTGATTATATTATCAACAGATGGAACTCTGATTCCCCTTGGGAAACTAGTGAATTGCCTGCGGATTTAAGCTGGAAGAAGATAGCTAAACCAGTTATGAATCACTATATGGAAGCGACTGATGGATCATTCATAGAGGAGAAAGAGAGTGCTATGGTGTGGCACCACCAAGAAGCTGACCATAAGCGACTGATGGATCATTCATAGAGGAGAAAGAGAGTGCTATGGTGTGGCACCACCAAGAAGCTGACCATTCATTAGGTTCTTGGCAAGCTGAGGAGCTTCTCGATCATCTAGAGAATGTGCTTACCAATGAGCCCGTTGTTGTCAAGAGAGGCCAGCACATAGTCGAAGTTACATCTAGAGAATGTGCTTACCAATGAGCCCGTTGTTGTCAAGAGAGGCCAGCACATAGTCGAAGTTAAACCTCAGGTACAAACTAACCATGAGATTTACTTGTTTGAGAAATTCCCATTTACTTAAAATCAAATTATAATGTGAGTTTGGTTTTCAGGGAGTAAGCAAAGGAAAGGTGTTGGAGCATTTGATAGCAACGATGAGGAACAGCAAAGGGCAGAGACCAGACTTTTTGTTGTGCATTGGTGATGATAGATCTGATGAGGACATGTTTGATAGCATAGTGAAGCAGCAAGATGTTTCCTCCATCGGTCTTGCTGAGGTCTTTGCGTGCACGGTGGGTCAGAAACCGAGCAAGGCCAAATACTATCTTGATGATACCCCAAGTGTTATCAAAATGCTTGAATGGTTAGCCTCAGCCTCAGATGGATCCAAGCATGATGAACAACATCAACAGAAGAAAAGCAATTTCATTTTCTAACAGCCTATGGGGACAATGTCGCAACGAAGATATATGTATCTTTGAAAAAGGGGATAAGTAAAACATAAAGTAAGGAGTTCATGGATCATACTTGTCAAGCTCGTAAAACTCAATGTTCTTGTACTTTTGCGAGATTATCTCTGCTTGAACCTTTCTTGCAGTGTCAGTTGCACACCCAACAAGGATCAGAACAGAAGTTCCTGCAAATCCTCTGAATGCTGTCAAGTGAGTGATCTGTTCTACCACGGCGGGACCAGCAGCTAGAACAGCTAGAAATGCTGAACCAAGAACTGATATCCGGCCAAGGACCTGATGTATTTGCAATCAGAGCAAGTGAACTGGTCATAAATACCAAAACAGGTAGATTGAAGAAATTGAGGAAAGACAGAGAGGAGGATCTTACGGTTTTGATGAAGAGAGCAGTGGTTTTACCAGGTCGGACAAGAGGGATTGATGCACCTTGGCGTTTTAATTGCTCGCTAACATCGTCCGGGTCAAGTTGCAAGAACGTGTAGTAGTAGTTAAAGAAAGCTATGAGAAGTATATTGGTCGGAAGATAGAAAGAACCTGCAATATTATTGTATGTGAAGTCTTTACTTAAATCTCTATATCATTGGAACCATATTGCATGTACAAGGAGAACTTTTACCTCCAGGGTTCAAAGCAAAAGCAACATTCTTAAGAGCAGAGATGCCGGTAAATCGCCCTAGAGTAGCAGGAAGAGCAAGAGATGATGTGGAGAATATGATAGGCATCACTCCAGCACTATTAACCTTGAATGGAAGATAAGCAGATTTCTGAAGCCCACCAGCTTTGCTTGTATATCTAGATGCATAATTCAGTGGAATCTTCCTTAAGCAGATTTCTGAAGCCCACCAGCTTTGCTTGTATATCTAGATGCATAATTCAGTGGAATCTTCCTCTCTGCTTCCTGAAAAACACCTTTTCTTGTTAGATTGTATAAAGCATACTAAAAAACCCTCTTAGATCCATTAGTTAGTTACCTGAACATACACAATCCCAAGTACCAAAAGGATAAATGAAACAACAATTGTTGCAAGACCAGTATAATTTCCTTCTTGTAAGGCTTCTGCCGCGGTTCTACCGAATGATGCAGGTAAATAAGAGATAATACTGGTGAATATCAGAAGAGAAGTGCCATTTCCAAGTTTCAGATCAGAGATTCTCTCTCCAATATATGTAGTGAGAACAGATCCAAGTGTTAATAACGTAACAGAAGATATAACCCATTCTGTGCTGAAGTCATTAACGTAAGGACGAAGGTAAAACACTTGTCCTATTGCTTGTACAATTGCAAAACCAACAGAAGCATATCTAGTGTACTGAAGAATCTTTTTTCATGAAACAACAATTGTTGCAAGACCAGTATAATTTCCTTCTTGTAAGGCTTCTGCCGCGGTTCTACCGAATGATGCAGGTAAATAAGAGATAATACTGGTGAATATCAGAAGAGAAGTGCCATTTCCAAGTTTCAGATCAGAGATTCTCTCTCCAATATATGTAGTGAGAACAGATCCAAGTGTTAATAACGTAACAGAAGATATAACCCATTCTGTGCTGAAGTCATTAACGTAATGAAACAACAATTGTTGCAAGACCAGTATAATTTCCTTCTTGTAAGGCTTCTGCCGCGGTTCTACCGAATGATGCAGGTAAATAAGAGATAATACTGGTGAATATCAGAAGAGAAGTGCCATTTCCAAGTTTCAGATCAGAGATTCTCTCTCCAATATATGTAGTGAGAACAGATCCAAGTGTTAATAACGTAACAGAAGATATAACCCATTCTGTGCTGAAGTCATTAACGTAAGGACGAAGGTAAAACACTTGTCCTATTGCTTGTACAATTGCAAAACCAACAGAAGCATATCTAGTGTACTGAAGAATCTTTTTTCTTCCAGCTTCACCTTCTTTTTTCTGAAGATCTTGCAACTTTGGATAGACTTGAGCAAGAAGCTGAAACACAATCTGTGCATTGATGAAAGGGACAATCCCAAGAGAACATATACCAAGTCTACCTATGCCTCCACCCGAAAATGTATCCAAAGTGCTTAAAATGCTATTCTGATCTAAATTCCCAACAAAAGCTTCTCGATTAACCCCACCGAGTGGTATGTATATTCCAAGCCGGGAGAGAGCTAAGAACCCGAGAAGTTTCAGAAACTTCCCTGGCAATGGTCCTTTGAAGAAATCTCCAAAATCAATTGAACTGTCCTCAATAGCAGCTGAAAATTTCAAAGAAGATGCATCAGCAATCATACTAAACTACACAATAAGAGAACCCGAGAAGTTTCAGAAACTTCCCTGGCAATGGTCCTTTGAAGAAATCTCCAAAATCAATTGAACTGTCCTCAATAGCAGCTGAAAATTTCAAAGAAGATGCATCAGCAATCATACTAAACTACACAATAAGAGAACGCAAACGCATAGAGGCGAAAACGGACCTGCCACTCCCCGACCAGTAGACTGCTTATCTCTTTTGCTACCGGATGAGCTTTCAAGTGATTGAGAAAAAAAACTCAGAAAGTTTTCCTTAATGCTACTCAGACCAGAAGTTTCATCTGGATTGATGCCCAATGGATCAAAAACAGGAGCCTCAGAGCTGAAACATCAATTCAAGTAAACATAAAATGTACAGTAAAGTGAGAAAAACAACTCAAGCTTCCTGTAATTTAAGTTCTTATCTTTGCTACCGGATGAGCTTTCAAGTGATTGAGAAAAAAAACTCAGAAAGTTTTCCTTAATGCTACTCAGACCAGAAGTTTCATCTGGATTGATGCCCAATGGATCAAAAACAGGAGCCTCAGAGCTGAAACATCAATTCAAGTAAACATAAAATGTACAGTAAAGTGAGAAAAACAACTCAAGCTTCCTGTAATTTAAGTTCTTATCCATTCATCATCATGTGAAACCACAATTCAAGAGAAATTTACATATTTTTCTGAAAAGTTTTGAGCTTTAATTCGCATTATCTAATTACAGGACCAGTATCTTTGATTTCAAATTGAACCCATGAGACATAAAGGTTGAAATCTACCTTCTAGAGTTGATAACAAGACCAAGATTCCATGATTTGGCTTTACAACTGTTCCTGGTCTTCTTTGGAAGAACAGAGAAGCTTTTGCTGTAAATGGAAGAGCTTCGAAATCTCGAAGATGAATTGTGGTTGAGACGAGACAGAGAAACGAGGTTTGAACAAGAACAGTAAGAGGATACTTCGCTTACTGTTATCATCCTTATCTTTCTTCTCTTCCTTCTCCACAAGAACGATTTTTTTTCTTTTTGCTCTTTCAATTTCTTTTTTTTTCCGATCTCATGAATCAAGAGAATATGATATTACAGGACTAGGCCTTATAGGCCCAATATTGCTTTTCCACAACTATTTCTGTTTCGGGTTTTAGAATTTCATTCTTGTTGGGTCAATATTGTTCCTTTTTTAAAAATATTAGATTTTAATCTGCGGTGTCAATTATTTTAATAAAATTTAAAATTTTATATTTAGTTTTATATATACTAATCATGTTATTTATAAAAGTTCAAAATATTATATTATTTTATTGAAACATTTTTAAAGAAACAAAACGTTTCAAAAATAAATCTATAAATGATAATTTCAAATTAATTTAAATTAATTTTAAGTAACAATCTTTAATCAAAATAATATTACGTTTAAATCAATAATCAACTTTATATTGATTGAACTGCATGTACAACAACATAAAAGAGTATTTTATAATCAAAACTATCAATATATTTCAAGAAAAAAAACCAAGTATAATTGTTTAATTTGGTAAATAGACAAGAAAAAAAACCAAGTATAATTGTTTAATTTGGTAAATAGATAACCTTATGAAGAAATCAAAGTNCTAGATGTTCTTGATTTCTGAAGTTTGTTTGCTTGGTTTGTTCTTTGATTTTTTTTTTTTTTATTTTATTTTGGATCCATCTTGAAGATCTTCATTGTTTGGATTTAATAGTTAGGTAATTTGAACTGGCTTTATGGATCTGATAGTACCAATTTCTTGTGTGTGTGTGGATGCCATATAATGAATCTTTTGAGAACCATGTTTGTGTATCTTTCATAATCATTCATTGCTCTCTATTTGATCATGTTTAACACAGAATCTGGTTTCATCTTTCTCGGTTTTGGTTTTAGCCTTTTTAGGTGATCTTTAAAGTTTATAAGGATTGTAGTAGTAAAATGTATTAGCATATATATTACTAGGTATAGATCAGTTCACATAAGTAATAGAGTCTCTGCTTCTATCAATTCGCAAAGATCTTCATATGTTCCTTCTGCATCAACCTAGTCTCCTTATGAAAGGCAACCATATCTTCAGAAGACAAGTTCGGCTCTAGAAGGAACAATCCCTATCTCATAACCTTAACTAGCTTTTCACAAAATATTATATTTAATAGACCGAAAGAGGTACGTACAAAGCCGAGAGAACCTAGAGCACCTCCATCTATCTGTTACTCTAATGGGTTTCTTATAAGAGATCTTAATATTAAAAAAAAGAAAATCTTAATAATAAAAAAAAGAAAAATTAGTTTTTAGACGAGAAACGATCCCTAATCAAGAGTTCATTAAGAAATCTAACGTGTCGTATTATTATTGAGCACAATATTTTAATACAATCTAAACTTTTTTAAAAAAATTGAATAGCCACAGAATTTCGCTTCTTCTTCCGGATCATCCTGGATTAGCTTTCAAAATCCTTTTTTCACTGAAGTCACTGACACTGAAGTTCGCTTCTTCTTCCGGATCATCCTGGATTAGCTTTCAAAATCCTTTTTTCACTGAAGTCTCTGATTCACAGGTACAATTTGAATTTGATTATCAAGGTGACGTTTCCCTCGTGTTACCTAATTCCATCTATTTTCCAATGATTTTCCTCCTATTAATTTCGCTTGGTGCCACTGTTACCACTATGAATCCTTCTTGTAGTTTGGAAGAGATTAAGAAGCAAGTGAGTGAGTGTAATGTTGGTTTAGCGTTTACTTCTTCTGAAAACGTTGAGAAGTTGAGTTCTTTAGGGATTATGGTTGTTACGGTACCTGAAAGTTACGATTTTGATTTGATTCAAATCCAAAACCCCAAGTTTTACTCGATTATTAGAGGAGTCTATTTTCCAATGATTTTCCTCCTATTAATTTCGCTTGGTGCCACTGTTACCACTATGAATCCTTCTTGTAGTTTGGAAGAGATTAAGAAGCAAGTGAGTGAGTGTAATGTTGGTTTAGCGTTTACTTCTTCTGAAAACGTTGAGAAGTTGAGTTCTTTAGGGATTATGGTTGTTACGGTACCTGAAAGTTACGATTTTGATTTGATTCAAATCCAAAACCCCAAGTTTTACTCGATTATTAGAGGAGATGTTGGCGGCTTTGTACCAAACCGTTGATTAAGCTAGACGATGTAGCTGCAATTATGTATTCCTCTGGAACAAATGGAACTAGTAAAGGAGTTTTGTTAACTCATAGGAATTTGATAGCATAAATGGAGTTTTTTGTGAGATTTGAAGCTTCGATGTATGACTATCCTGGCAATAGTAATGTTCATCTAGTAGCTTTGCAATTGTGCCATATCTATGGGTTATCCCTCTTTGTGATGTGATTGTTGTCACTGGGATCAACCATTGTTATTATGTGGAGATTCGATGTTTCTGATGTTATTAATGTAATAATGTAATAGAAGTGTTTAAAAGCTTTAAGCAGGTTTCTTCTGGTGCAGCTCCTTTAAGTAGGAACTTCATTGAAGATTTTCTTCAGACTCTTCCACATGTAGATTTGATTCAGGTCGATGATAGATGAGTGTGAATCACACTATTATTTTGTTTTACAGTTAGCTAAAAGTGTGTATGAATGGGGTCATATTTATTGCAGGGATATGGAATGACCTAATCAACCGCAGTTGGAATACGTGGCTTCAACTCAGGAAAGCTTAATAGATATTCTTCAGTAGGACTACTTGCTCCTAATATGCAAGCCAAGGTAGTAGATTGGAATTCTGGCTCTTTCCATCCGGAGTCATGAAAGGTAAACAGATTCTTTCTCTTCTAGTAAATTTTCTTCCATAATAGCTAATAGCTAAAATTATTCTCACAGCTCATAAGTCATTTGTTCAGTGGGTCAAAACTTCAAATCAGGGCCGGACCGGATATTTCGGAGGCCTAAAGCGAAAATTGAATATAAAAATTTTTGAGGCCTAAATAATTTTAAAAGGAGCTTTAATATATATATATATATATCTATATTATTATATTGTTAAATTTTATGAGTATTTTAATGATTTTAAGAATCTTTTAAAAAAATGAAAATCAAAACATATAAAAAAGGTGGAAGGAATATAATATATTCTGTCGGGAATCGAACTTGAGAGATGGAACATCCATAGATGGAGATAAACCATTAGACTAAACTCATTTTTTGTCACTAATTACCTTCTTTCATATATAATATGTGGCCTTCTTTAAGCCCAATTTTTTCCAAAAATTTTGGGCCTAAAGCAATAGGTTCACCTGCCTTATGGGCGGGTCGGGCCTACTTCAAATCATTGAAAAATGTTCACTTTCTCAAAATATATTGCAGCTAAATAGGTTAGTTGTTGATTATGTGGGTTTTCTTTCTTGTTCTTGTTTGTGTAACATATGCTTGCTCAGCTTGAAGGTCATAAATAAATTAAATGAAGAGATTGCTGAGCTTGAAG
The DNA here is from genome assembly GCA_036630335.1 of Physaria fendleri. Taxonomy (NCBI): domain Eukaryota; kingdom Viridiplantae; phylum Streptophyta; class Magnoliopsida; order Brassicales; family Brassicaceae; genus Physaria; species Physaria fendleri. Next base: position 11,953,207 of record CM071717.1, on the reverse strand, counting down.
CAGAAAGCACAACATCTTGGAGATTCCTTGAGAGAAGGAAGAAGGAATTTTCTCTGCTATTACAAACAACATCTTGGAGATTCCTTGAGAGAAGGAAGAAGGAATTTTCTCTGCTATTACAAGTGGTAATATCAATAACTGAACCTTTTAGTTTGCTGTTTTCAGTATGGGATATAGTTTGGAGTTTGTGTTTGTGAATTGTGATCGTGAACTTTGATTTGGAAATATATAGTTAAGAATCTATTGTAGAGTTCTATCAATGGGGAACAAAAAATTAAAATTTCTTAATAGGATTCCTATTATTAATTGATGTGAAATTTTTATATAAAATATTGGTAAGAACCCCTTGTGGGGTTCTACCATTGGAGATGCTCTTAGACCTAGTGGGATGAGTTCATCTCCATCCATAAAATCCATGAGAGGATTCTAAAACAATATATATATATATATTATTATAATAAAATTTAACCATTTAACTAAATCAAAATATTTCATAAAAAGATTCAACCACTTGAAAAGTGACATATGGAGAACCAACTTGGTTCAACCCATCTCTATTGGTGTATTTTAGAGAGG
>CM071717.1:11903259-11930678 GCA_036630335.1 Physaria fendleri | reverse complement strand
ACAACAGTGAGAACCAAAAGACGGTTAAGGATTAATTGTGTGATTTAAATTGTCTTGGTATACATAACAAGCCGACAATTCAAAGATATCGTTTCTACTGATTGGCGAGTATATCCGATTTAAATTCATTATGTAAAGTTCAAAGGGAAACTCACTTATCCATATGCAATTAATTCTTCTTAGTTGAATCATGCGATTTTGCATTTTTTAAGAAAATGGATTTAAATGCAATCTCCATTCATGTGGGGGATTGTTGGGATTTTAGATGTGAATGAAGCTGAGATGTGAACATGTGATACTGTTCTGATCAAACAGATATAAACCAAATAGACGCGACTATTTGGAGATATGCGATTTTTCATTTTAATATCGGAAAGTCATGACGTTTCACTCCAATCTATTCATTTTCTATAAATTCAGAGGTTTTCAGATTTTGAAACAGGTGTTTTTGCAGAGATAGAAAACCATAGAGTTTTTGCAAATTTATTTTTTCAAGAAGAGTTGAAAAATAAAATTATATTTCGATATTTTTGTGTGGTTCAAGCCGTAGTTTGCGTTCCACAAAGGCACCAGAGTTTGACAGTATCGCTGTTGTGGTGAGGTTAATCCATCATATCCTCGGAGGTTATATTCCATTCAACCGTAGGTACCGAGCGGAGAATAGTTTCCATTCCATTCAACCGTAGGTACCGAGCGGAGAATAGTTTCCTTAAGGAGATACGGTTTTGTCGTGGGTTCGGATTAGTAATTTGGTTTTTTGACCACTTTGCTTGTTTTACTCATAACTCTTTACTCTAGTATCTGATTTGAGTGATGCTGATCTCTATGCGTAGATATTGAAAATATCTTTCTGACAAGATGTAGTATCTGATTTGAGTGATGCTGATCTCTATGCGTAGATATTGAAAATATCTTTCTGACAAGATGTAGAACATAATATTTGGTTATGTATATCGAAAGATATGGATTTTACAAGTTACATCCGAATTATTATTAATAGTGATGCTGATCTCTATGCGTAGATATTGAAAATATCTTTCTGACAAGATGTAGAACATAATATTTGGTTATGTATATCGAAAGATATGGATTTTACAAGTTACATCCGAATTATTATTAATAATTCTGTAATACAAACTTGTTTTGCTTGTAACTTCTATTATTAATAATTCTGTAATACAAACTTGTTTTGCTTGTAACTTCTGATTTCTATGTCGGAATTGAGTGATATTGGTGTCTATGCGTAGATACTGAAATTATCTTTCTAACAAGTTAGAAAACATGTAATTTGGATACTTGTACAGAAAGATATTGAAGTTACAAGATTCTGGACGTTTTACATAACGACCATATCGTAAGTTGATCCATGGTTAGTTCTTTCCCACATTAGAGAGATCAAGACCATTTCAAACAGAAAAATAGCGAGCCACTAGTCTGGATTCACTATGTATGCCTCCTATTCTCGACTCCAAAAATGCGCGATGCACCTGAGTTATAGACTTAGTTGTATCGTCTTCGATATTCACGTATTCGCATTGTTTTTCAAAGCTTTCTCATGTTTTTCATTTCTTTTTATCTTGAGTGTTTCTTACTTCTATGTTTATTTCTTCATTGTAATTGAACATCTTTGTATTATCTGATTTATGAATAAAGTTTTTTTTATGACAAAAAATAATATATATTTTAAATAATAAGATTGTATAATAAAGATTTTCGATACATACTTATATTTTTAAATATTTGTATACGTATTCAGTTTTAACTCTATTTTTCAAGGTTTTTATTATTAAATTATATATGCTTTGCAAAAAAAATAAAATAAAAAAAAATACAATATATACATGTAGAATATGTTTGGGTATCTTATTAATTTTGAGTTCACTCTCATTCAGATTTTAATATGGCTGGGTCCTAATTTATCGACACGTAACACAAGGGTATCTTCGTAATTAGTCATTATGGATAGATCAACCATAAAAACACAGTTATCTAGATTCTAGAGAAACGAGTGAGAAAAAGAGAATACCCAAGAGCGTGGGAAAATCAAGTTTTGGTGATAATGGTTGATGTTGTTGACAAATTAGGTCACTTCCAAGCGATTACAGGTCTTGAAGATCCTGATTTATGCACTGAGATCCTTCAAGCTCATGGTTGGGACTTAGAACTCGCAATCTCTACTTTCACATCTTCTGATCCTCGCGATGACGCTTCGTCTTCCGCCGTAAATGGTGGTAACACTCCCGAACAAGATGGTAAAAGCTCCGCCGTGTTTTCTGATTACATAACTTCTGATTATCCACTTCGCGGGATTGGTGACGAAACAGAGTTTGTTATGCGTGATCCTGGAATGGCGTGGAGAGTTATTACTTTACCGATTTCGATTGTTTCTGGTAGTTTAGGGTTAGTTTCTGGTGCAATAGGGTTAGGGATTTGGGCTGCTGGTGGAGTTTTATCGTATTCGCGCTGCTGGTGGAGTTTTATCGTATTCGCTTGGTATGTTAGGGAGAGGTAGTGGTGGTGCGGATGATTCATCATCGTCTAGAGTTGTTTCGGTTTCTTCACCTGCTGAAGAAGCAATTGAATTTGTTGATTTGTTTGATAGAGATTATGGGAGTTACAATGCGTTTAAGATCGATTTTGTATCAGAAGGATTTATGGATGCTCTTCAGCGATCTAGAAGCTCGTTTAAGCTCTTATTTGTTTATTTGCATTCTCCAGATCATCCTGATACGCATGTGTTTTGTGATGAGACACTTTGTAATGAAGCTGTTGTAGAGTTTGTTAATGAGAATTTTGTTTCATGGGGAGGTAGTATTCGATGTAGTGAAGGATTTAAGATGAGTCATAGCTTGAAGGCTTCGAGGTTCCCGTTTTGCGCTGTGGTTATGCCTGCTGCTAATCAGAGAATTGCTTTTCTTCAGAAGGTGAATAAACTTGTCAGTGTCATTTTTGGATTGCTTGTCAGTGTCATTTATTAGCTTATAGCTAAAAGAATGTGATGTAAGAGGCAACTTATCTAGTTTAGGTAGTAGACTTTGGTACTGATCCGGTTACTAAATTTTAGTCCTTTTATGGAACTGCATTGGAATTGATACCTTTCTACTATCTTAGAAGTAAAGCTAGTTGTTTGATTCTGCTTCCATCTTTGAGCCATCATAGCTTATATTTGGTTTAAAGTTCTCTCCAGCATTAATGAGTTTGGTTATGTAAAGAGATTAGGTCTTAAGTTTATCGTGTCTGTTGTTCTGTTTGATTGTAACAGGTTGAGGGACCAAAGTCTCCACAAGAAATGCAAGCTATACTCCAGAGAGTTGTAGAAGATAGTTCACCTACTCTTGTAACTGCTAGGGTTGAGGCAGAGGAAAGAAGAGCCAATCTGCGTCTGAGAGAGGAACAAGATGCAGCTTACCGTGCTGCTCTTGAAGCTGATCAAGTATGTTTCCTTTTCTCTTGTAGACCCGCCTAGAGATTTTATCATTAGTCTGTTTTGTAAATTTGTTGCATTTTTCTCTGCTGATTAGGCAAGGGAGTTACAGAGACAAAAAGAGGATGAGCGTTTAAAGAGGGAAGCATCTGAGGCAGAAAGCAAACTCAAAGAAGAAGAAGAAGCTCGGGAGAGAGCAGAACTCGAAGCTGCAGAGAGAGAAGCTGCTAGATTGAGAATGAGACAAGAGAAAGCACTTGCTCTTGGAGATGAACCTGATCAAGGCCCTGATGTTACACAAGTAAAATCTTCTTCTTCCTTAGCCATCTAATACTTATTCTTGTCTCACACAGTTCCATTAGTCTACGCAAAGAACATTTGTAAACAATGGTAGGATGTATTCTATTGCTGAACCAATTAGTTTGTCCTGAAATATAGGTTATGGTACGGTTTCCGAATGGAGAAAGGAAAGGAAGAAAGTTCCAAAGCGAAACCAAGATCCAGAAACTGTACGACTACATTGACTCACTTGGAGTCATAGACACAGAAGAATACAGTTTAATCACAAATTTTCCAAGAAATGTGTATGGACGAGACAAAGAGTCAATGTCACTAAAAGAAGCAGGTTTGCATCCTCAGGCAAGTCTGTTCATCGAACTCAACTAAATAAGCCGTTTCAATCTCCTTTAGCCTCTTAGCTTTTATTCTCTATTTAGTTGCTTCTATGATACAATATTGGCCATATTATACACACACATCAACAAATTGCGTCACTACGTCCCGTAAGTTATGCCTCGGTTTGGTCTTAATTTAGGAAGCTTCTATTTTGTTTTCAATAATCATTTGTTCTATCTAGTGGAATCTTAAAGATAGTTTACATGCGAATAAATTTGATTATGATTGTGTTAGTACACCTATGTGGCTATGTGTGGGTGAATTCTCCTATCGTATGTTATAGTTAGGCCTGTAAAGCCCACAAAAAAATTTAATACCCGAACCCGTGCCGCATAATATGCGGGTAAAAAAACATAAGCCCGCACCCACACCTACAAAAATATTTAAGAAAAACAAAAATGTAATAATTCGCAAAAAACCTGCTAAAACACGCAAAAATCCCCAAAAGAACCGTAAAAATCCGTCTCGTCCCGCTTAAATTATATATATATATTTTTATAAAACATAAAAAAAAATATATATATATATATTTGTTTATATATATATATTTTTATAAAACATAAAAAAAAATATATATATATATATTTGTGCGGGATCCGCCAAAAAACTCCCAAAAATTCAAGCCTGTTCCGCCCTGCCCCGCAAAAAAATTTTTTTAAAAAAACCATAGCTCATATCCGTCCCGTGGCGGGTCAAAGCCCGCGGAACCCGTGGATGGGGATCAAAATTGACAGGCCTAGTTATAGTAACAACTTACAAGAGAAGAAGTCTGAAATGCGAGTGTTACAAGGTTTCCTTAAATCTGATTTCTCTTACTGCCTATATAGACCAAGGGAGAGACTTGGACCTTATGGAACACGAGTCCTACCTCTCAAATTGATCGTCCATTGCATCTCTTTGTTCTTTTCTGCTAATTACTTAGCATTTTGTCTTCTTTTGGCTCCCGCTCTGTATTGCTTTACATTCCCTTTGCAACCAATGTTTTCACTTTCATATTTTGTTAATCCATTTTGGCATAAATAATTGATTTTAAACTTTTTTACGTTGTATATTTATTATTAATTAATAATATTTACATTCTACCAGAAGCGAACTAAGCCAATCGTTATTCTATCCATTAAGATTCTTGTACATAAATAAAAGAAGAAACAAACAACTTTGTTTGATTTTTTTTCTAACATTACATTGGGCCTAGTGGCGTTTTACATTTCTAAGAAATTAGAGGAGAAAAGGAAAATAGGAGGGTGAGAAAAGTGGATTCGAACCCTTAGAACTTGGGAAGATAGTTGTTTTCACTTGATCTATCTTGTACCAGCACTTTGTTTGATTATGAATAAATATATACTCCCTCTGTTTCAGAATATAAGGGGTTTTAGCTTTTTAAATTTGTTTCAAAATATAAGGGGTTTTAGAGTTTTAAAGTAATTTTTTAATCAATGATCATTGTAATACTACTTTTTTATTGGATGAAAACTAGTTAAAACACTTTTTTATTGGATGAAAACTAGTTAAAACAGACAATTAGTATTTAATAATAAAAATCGTTATTTTTCCTTAATCCCCTTATAAATTGAAACAGAGAGAGTATATATATATATAGATATATTATAAAATCCTAAAAATATTTTTAGGAATTAATACAAAAAAAAAATGAAATCCCAAAATTCATTTTGTTGATAAGATTGTGCCTTAATTTGACCAGGACCAATCTCTTATCAGAAATTATAAGCTATATATATATATTATTGTAAAAGAATAGTGAAATCCTAATCTACTAAAAGTAGGAAAATTTTTTTTTGAAAAAAGAATAAAATACAATAATATAAGGTAAGAAATCTCACATATTTTTTATTTTATTTTTTTTGTCAATAAATCTCACATAAATTTTATCTTTAACGTTTTGTTGGTAGGATTCCTACCGTAGGAATATGCACTACACTACAAGAATTAGTCGAAATACAGATAAAAAAAATATCGACCAATGTATAGAAAACAAAACATTTAAAATTTCAATGATTATTAAATATTTACGTTTTGGAACCAAACCAAACCTTTTTACATTCATTAAGATTCTTGTACAAAAAAAAAAATAGAAAACTTTGTTTGATAGTCAATAGGAATAGCTTTTTTTCTTTCTTTTTTTGTGTCAACTAAACCTTCATTTCAATAACCAAACATTTTAAACGATTACAATTCCATTTAGGAGTATGTTATTATAAAAAGGTGAAATCCTAAAAATATATTTACGGAAAAGGAATAAAATACAAAAAATAAAATGGTAAGAAATCTCAAATACATTTTATCAAATACATTCCATCTCTTTGTTCTTTTCTGCTCTTTATTGCCTTTGCAACTTAAATTAGGCCAAATCTTTTCATATTTTGCAATTCCTTTTCGGCATAAATAATTGACTATAAAATATTTTACATTACGAGTTAAAATATATATATATATATATATATTATGTTGTATATTATTATTAATAATATTTACAGTCTATCAGAGTCAAATATATATATATATATATATTATGTTGTATATTATTATTAATAATATTTACAGTCTATCAGAGTCAAAGTAACTTGTCGGGTTATGGTTTAGATCCGATGTTTATCACCCAGCGTCTATGTAACACGTTTTCTTAATCAATGAAATTAAGTGGTTTTTTTTTTTAAAAAAAAACAGGCGTCTTCCATCCATTAAAATTCTTGTACATAAATAAAAGACGAAACTAACAATGTTTAATAGTTAATGAAAATATAAATATTTATAAGACTAACTATATATATATATATATTATAAAAAGGTGAAATCCTAAAAATATTTTTACGAATAAATACAAAAAATTGTAAGAAATTCCACATAAATTTTATCAAATTTTGTTGATAAGATGGTGCCTTAATATATATATATATATATATATTATTAAAAAAAGAATAGTGAAATCCTAATCTACTAAAAGTGGGGGAATATATGAAAAAGGAATAGAATACAAAAATAAAAGGTAAGAAATCTCACATAAATTTTATTTTTAATCATTTCGAAAAACTAAACATTTAAAAATTCAAATAATAGGTTTCTGAAATAATTTAAAAGTTTTGAAACTAAACCAAACATTTTTACATTCATTATGATTCTTGTACAAAAATAAAAGTATAAAACTTTGTTTGATTTTGATCTTGTACCAAAAAAGAGAACTTTGTTTGATTGCCAATAAGAATATATATAAGCCAAAATATGTAGGAGTATGTTATTATAAAAAGGTGAAATCCTAAAATATATTTACGGAAAATGATAAAATACAAAAAAAAAATGCCAAGAAATCGCAAATAAATTTTACCAAATTTTGTCGACAGGATTGTGCCCTAATTTGAGCGTGACCAATATGTTATCATATCTCCCAAAACCAAATTTTGTCGACAGGATTGTGCCCTAATTTGAGCGTGACCAATATGTTATCATATCTCCCAAAAAAAAAAAAATCTCCCAAAAATTTATTACCCCTTTAAACGCCTTCACTTTTATATATATAAACGCCTTCACTTCACATTATTGTATCAAATTCACAGGCTCCTCTTCTCTTCTATCTGTTGTCCTATAGGGTTTGGCCTATTTGGTTTTACTATTAGTCTCTTCTCAGATCTATTCATATCTGAGGGAGAGATTGATATGAGGGATAGAGATAGAGAGAACTTAACTAAAACTTGAATTTTTGTGTTTTGTAATTCAGATTGCTGTAGAAAGATGAGAGAGATGTATAGGGTTAGAGAAGAGGTTTATGTTGAAGGACAGATTCTAGGACCTACAATTTCATCTCCAGGAGAAACGTAAGCTCTCTCTCTCTCTATTAGATTAATGAGTTTTATATAGAACTATTTCTGCATATGAAATATTATATATTTAATATATAATAAAAATATATGTATAATAAGTTACTCCTATTTATTATTAGTATTATTTTATATGAAATTATATAAACCCATCTATGTATATCTGTCATCTCTGAAAACAGGAGGTTCCTAGCCACAATTGACAACAATCCACGCGCCTTCGCTAAATGCTTCTGATTGCTGTTTTTATCTTTCACTTTCTAATGACCGTAATTATTTTTCTCTAATATGGTAAAACGTTTTCGATAAATTCATTCTTACTTTCTCAAGATTTAACATTTATTAGAGATTAATCTACATCCAAATAAATTGCTCTGATACCATTTGAAAATGTAAAATTAGTGTAGAAAACTTAATGTTCCAAACAGTTTGAAACTCACATTACTCTTCATTAGAAATTGAACTTATATCTTACATATTCTTATTTAACTTCTAATCTCTCACAGGAAATAACTTATCTTACAAATTTCTTGTTTTTTCTGTTTTCTCAACCAAAAATCCTATACACACTGAAGCCTTAACCTAATTATATGAATAATATCTTATTTTATACATGTGAGATTTATTAAATCCTATACACACTGAAGCCTTAACCTAATTATATGAATAATATCTTATTTTATACATGTGAGATTTATTTGAAAAATTATTTCACCAATATATATATATACCTTTCCAGTCAATCGAATAAAAAATTCTTTCTCTTCACAAATGTTTTTCTTTATTTTGAGAATAAATACTTTTTATTATATGCAAATATGTAATTTTTATTTTCTCTTGTACTCACATAACCAAATCTTCGATATATATATTTATTTTCTCTTCCTTTTCCTTAATTTTGTATTGTAAAATAAGTTTATTCTTTATTGTTTTTATGCTCTATCTTAAGCTTATAGTATTCGATGCTTATGTAAAATATATATATATGTAAAATATATAAATATATATATATATATGAAAGACGATTAAGAAAAAAGCGCATCGACCATGTAAAATATTGTTCAAATTTTATTTTTCTTATCCTAAATGCAAATTTGGGATAAGCATTATTACATAGAAATAAAATTAAGAAACAGATAATTCAGCTTCCATTTAGGAGCAAAAGTGAGCTCAAGCGACAAATTCTCATCATCTGCATCATCTTCTGGAAGTTCGTTCAGGTCAATCTACCATAAACAATCATCAATACACATTAATCAAAAGATTACAATAAATACTCCTTTTTTTTTTTTGGCATGATTGTAATCCTCTTATACGAAGTTATATCTGCAAAATTACAATCTTCATATAGGAGATTACAATCCTGCCAAAAAAAAGAGATTCCAAATAAAATCTTTATTGTAATCTTTTGATTAATGTGTATTGATGATTGTTTATGGTAGATTGACCTGAATGAACCTCCAGAAGATGATGCAGATGATTTCGCTTGAGCTCACTTTTGGTCCTAAGTAAAAGCTGAATTATCTGTTGCTAAATGTTATTTCTATGTAATAAAGTTTATCCCAAATTTGTATTTATGATAAGAAAAAATAAAAAATTTGAACAATATTTTATATGGTTGATGCGCTTTGCTCTTAATCTTCTTTCATCTATTTATATGTTTTGACATAGACATCGAATAATAGAAGCCTTAAGACAGAGCATATAAACAATAAAGAATAAGCTTAATTTAGAATACAAAATCAACAAATGGAAGAGAAAATTAAAAATGTATAATGAAGATTTGGTTATGTGAGTACAAGAGAAAATAAAAGTTACATATTTGCATATGATAAAAAGTATTTATTCTCAAGATAAAGAAAAACATTTGTGAAGAGAAATTCTTTTTTTTTACTCGATCTGATTAGAAGGATATGGTTTCTTTGAATAAATCTTACATGTATAAAAAGAGATATTATTCATATAATTAGGATAAGGTTTATAGTGTATAGCCTCTTTGTTTGAGAGACCAAAAAGAACAAGAGATTTGTAGATCTGAGGGTTTTTTCTATGAGAGATAAGAAGTTAAATGAAAGATTGTAAGATTCAAGTTCAATTTCTAATGAAGGAATAATTCGAGTTTCAAACTGTTTGGAGAATTAAGTTTTCTACAGTATTTTTACACTTTCAATTGGTATCAAAGCAGTTCATTTCGATCTAGATTAGAAATAGCACTTCTACCATATTGGAGAAAGAGAATTAAAGTCATTAGAAAGTAAAGATGAAAACAGCAATCACATGTATTAGCGGAGTAGCGTGGACTGCTATCAATTGTGGTTGGAAACCTCCTGTTTTGAGAAGTGAAGATGAGGAGAGCATACCAAAACTTGAAGAACGATTGACACAAATTGAGAAAATAAAAACAAAAGCAATGCAATGGCACTTGGAGAGATTTCCAATTCAATTAATGAAAATCAATTCAAGCGTATCCAAAATTGTGAGTCAAATAAGTAGGTATTTGGTGAAGATTTGCTCCAAAGCATTTTGGTCCAGAAAAATGTTGAAGCCCGATTAACTTTTGATTGACCCTACAACTCGGTGAGTTAACTCGCCAGAATTTCATTATCTCTCCCTTTTTACTCGAAAAAGGCCAAATCAAGTTAGTTTTTAGTTCTAAGCTCAAAAATATAATAGGATATGGAAGAATAAGTATCAAAATGAAAATTTCGATGGAGAAAAAAATGCGAAAATTTAAATAAATAGGAGATGAAACTCCACGATTCTTTCCCGAATTCTGACCAAAGTCTAACTAAGTTGAAAATCTGAGAAAAAAAATAAACCTAAAATCCAGAACTAAACGAGTCAATCAGTTCAAAACTACCTTTTGTCTCAAAAAGAATAGGCTTGATTCCATGACGAAAGAGAAGATTTTAGATGGCGAAAGAGATAAGACAGGATCGAAGAGATCTATGTTCCGCAGTTGTGTAAAGAGAAGAAATCACATCTTATCACATAATGAATAATGCGGTTATTACGTGAGTACGACACGCATTAAAAAGATAACTTACAAGATCGTATCAGATTATTTTAATTTAACGGTTGATTTCTAATTTCTGAATTTAATAATATTAATATTTAAAATAAGAAAAATAATTTTAAAATAACAAAATTAAAATTTAAGATAATAAGAATATTGAAAAAAAATTGTCATCAAAAAATTATATTAACAAAACAGTAACTGTTGAAAGAAGGGATTGAGCGATTTCTTCCTTCTCTTTACACAACAATTATTGTTTTATTAATCAGGTTCCAGAAAATTCAGAAAGAAGTGTTGCCCAGAGAGAAAACAGTGAGAGAGTCGAGGACTCCAGCGTTGCGGCTGGTTATGATCGTGTTGCTGGTGGAGTGTGGGCCGGAAGGGCTGGTGAAGCAGCACAAGGTAACGGGAATCGCTACCAAGAACCAACACACAGGTCTAACTAAGTTGAAAATCTGATAAAAAAAAATTAATCAAAAATCCAGAACTAAACGAGATAATCAGTTCAAAATTACCTTTTATCTCAAAAGGAATAGGCTTGATTCCATGGCGAAAGAGAAGATTTTAGATGGCGGAAGAGATAAGACAAGATCGAAGAGATCTATGTCCCACACACGTAAAGAGAAGAAAGCATATAAGACATTTCTTCCTTCTTTCAACAATTATTATTTTATTAATATAAAGTTATGATGACAATTTTTTTCAATATTCTTATTAGGTCTGGGCAAAAAAACCGAAACCGAAAAACCGAACCGAAAAAACGGAACCAAAACCGAACCAAACCTATAAAAATAACCGAATGGTACCTTAAACTCTAAACCCGAAGAATCGAAACCGAACCGAAGATCCATGGTACACCGAACTATATATATGTATATATATTGTTATTTACAAGATATATATGTAAGTTTAGTTAGTTAGTAATTTCATATATATGTATTTGTAATATATATGTAAGTTTAGTTAGTTGGTAATTTTAAATGATTCTTATCCGACGTGTATATATATATAGTTTATTAAAAAATAAGCAAGTTTGTAAAATCTCAAAGTAAAAGTAAGTAAGATATATATATATATATATATGTCAAATTAAGTCATTTATCACACGATACGAGATGTAGTTTCGTATAAATTATAATAATTTACGTTTCGTATAAATTATAGTAATAGTTTATTTTTTATTGGATTAAATCAAATTATATTATATCTTATTTTTTAAAAAATCATCTATGGCAAATAAATCAAACGTTAATGATTTTTTCTATGTTAATATTTTTTTTTATGTTAATAATTTTTTTTAGAACCGAACCGAAACCGAACCGAACTTTCTTGGTACCGAACTGAACCCGAACCGAAATTTTAAAATAACCGAATGGTATCTAAATCTCTAAAACCGAAGAAACGATATCCGAAAAAAACCGAACCGAACCCGAAAATGCCCAGGCCTAATTCTTATCATCTTAAATTTTAATTTTGTTATTTTAAAATTATTTTTATTATTTTAATTATTAATATTATTAAATTTAGAATAAATCAACCATGAAATTAAAATAATTTGATACGTGTCAAGATCTTGTAAGTTATCTTGTTAGCACGTGTCGTACTCACGTAAAAACCGCATTATTCATTATGTGATAATATATGCTTTCTTCTCTTTACACAACTGCGGAACATAGATCTCTTCGATCTTGTCTTATCTCTTTCGCCATCTAAAATCTTATCTTTCGCCATGGAATCAAGCCTATTCCTTTTGAGATAAAAGGTAATTTTGAACTGATTGACTCGTGTAATTCTTAATTTTTGGTTTATTTTTTCTCTCATATTTTCAACTTAGTTAGACCTTGGTCAGAATTCGGGAAAGAATCATGGATTTTCATCTCCCATTTTTTTCAATTTTCGCATTTTTTTCTCCACCGAAATCTTCATTTTGATACTTATTCTTTCATATCCTATTATATTTTTGAGTTTACAACTAAAAACTAACTTGATTTGACATTTTTTCGGGTAAAAAGGGAGAGATCATGAAATTATGGTGAGTTAACTCAGCGAGTTGCAGGGTCAATCAAAAGTTAATTGGGTTTCAACATTTTTCTGGACCGAAATGCGTTGGACCAAATCTTCATCTAAGACCTATTTACTTGACTCACAATTCTGGATACGTTGGAAATGATTTTCATTAATTGAATTGGAAATCGCTCCAAGTGCCATTGCATTGCTTCTGTTTTTATTTTCTCAATTTGTATAAATCGTTCTTCAAGTTTTTGTATGCTCTCCTCATATTCACTTCTCAAAACAGGAGCTTTCCAACCACAAGTGATTGCAGTCCACGCTACTCCGCTAATACATGCGATTGTTGTTTTCATCTTCACTTTCTAGTGACTGTAATTCTCTTTCTCCAACATGGTAGAAGTGCTATTTCTAATCTAGATCGAAATGAACTGCTTTGATACCAATTGATAGTGTACAAATAGTGTAGAAAATGCTCCAAACAGTTTGAAACTCGAAGTACCTTCATTAGAAATTGAACTTGAATCTTACAATCTTTCATTTAACTTCTTATCTCTCATAGAAAAAAAAACCAAACCTTATCCTAATTATATGAATAATATCTCTTTTTATACATGTAAGATTTATTCAAAGAAACCAAATTAGACCGAATAAAAATTTATCTCTTTTTATACATGTAAGATTTATTCAAAGAAACCAAATTAGACCGAATAAAAATTTCTTTCTCTTCACAAATGTTTTTCTTTATCTTTGAGAATAAATACTTTTTATCTTATGCGAATATGTAACTTTTATTTTCTCTTGTACTCACATAACCAAATCTTCATTATACAATTTTAATTTTTAATTTTTAATTTTCTCTTCCATTCGTTGATTTTGCATTCTAAATTAAGCTTATTCTTTATTGTTTATATATGCTCTGTCTTAAGCTTATATTATTCGATGCCTATGTCAAAAACATATAAATAGATGAAAGACGATTAAGAGCAAAGCACATCAACCATATAAAATATTGTTCAAATTTTATTTTTGTTATCCTAAATACAAATTTGGGATAAACATAATTACATAGAAATAAGATTTAGAAACAGATAATTCAGCTTTTATTTAGGACCAAGAGTAATCTCAAACGCCAAATTCTGATCATCCGCATCATCTTCGGGAGGTTCATTCAGGTCAATCTACATAAACAATTGTATATGTATGAATGAACCTCCCGAAGATGATGCGGATGATCAGAATTTGTCGCTTGAGCTCACTCTTGGTCCTAAATAAAAGCTCAATTATCTGTTTCTAAATGTTATTTCTATGCTTATCCCAAATTTGTGTGTTTATGTATAGAAAAATGTGTGTTTAAATATAAAATAAAGTGAAGGTATTTAAAGGGGTAATAAAATTTTGTGATTAATCTGTACTCTTCCATACACATTCCTTGGGAAGTGTGTGATTAATCTGTACTCTTGTGTGTCTATTACTCCAAGTGAATCAACGTACAATGTCTTGATCTTGGTTTCGCTTTTGAACTTCCTTCCTTTCCTTTCTCCATTCAGAAACCGTACCAAAACCTATATTACAGGATAAACTAAATGGTTCAGGAATAGACATCACATTGAGGACCAACCATAGAACATAATCTTCAAAGGGAACTGTACTTAAACCTACATGGAGAGCGTAAAATAGGACTTTACCATATATTCTCATAGCTCCAAGTGAAAAGGTAAATTTTCATACTTTGATCAAAGATAATTAACCATATAACCTAAATTTTAAAGAGGCACCAAGATTCTAAATCTCTCACAAATGAATGACAATAAAGTGATTGATGTTCTTTTGATATGAAACTGTGTGAGAAAAGAACAAGTAATAAATGGCTAAGGAAGAAGTACTTACTTGTGTAACATCAGGGCCTTGGTCAGGTTCATCTCCAAGAGCAAGTGCTTTCTCTTGTCTCATTCTCAATCTAGCCGCTTCTCTCTCTGCAGCTTCGAATTCTGCTCTCTTCCGAGCTTCTTCTTCTTCTTCTTCTTCTTTGAGTTTTCTTTCTGCCTCAGCAGCTTCCCTCTTTAAACGCTCTTCCTCTTTTTGCCTCTGCAACTTCCTTGACTAATCAGCAGAGAAAAATGCAACAAATTGAGAAAACAGACTAATGGTAAAATCTCTAGGCGGGTCTACAAGAGAAAAGGAAACATACTTGATCAGCTTCAAGAGCAGCACGGTAAGCTGCATCTTGCTCCTCTGCTTCAAACCTAGCAGTTATAAGAGTAGGTGAACTATCTTCTACAACTCTCTGGAGTATAGTAAGCATTTCTTCTGGAGACATTGGTCCCTCAACCTGTTACAACCAAACAGAACAACAAACAAAATAAACTTAAGAACTAAATCTCCTGCCAAAGAACTCATCATTAAACCCATAAATGCTGGAGAAAACTTTACAACTAGCTTTTCTTCTAAGATAGTAGAAAGATTTCAGTTCCAAAGCAGTTCCATAAAAGGACTAAAATTTAGTAACCGGATCAATACCAAAGTCTAAACCCTAAACTAGCTAAGTTGTTTCTTCCATCACATTCTTTTAGCTATAAGCTAATAAATGACACTGACAAGCAATCCAAAAAATGAGCATAGAATCTATGAACTGTTTATTCACCTTCTGAAGAAGAGCAATTCTCTGATTAGCAGCAGGCATAACCACAGCGCAAAACGGGAACCTCGAAACCTTCAGGCTATGACTCATCTTAAATCCTTCACTACATCGAATACTACAACGGGAACCTCGAAACCTTCAGGCTATGACTCATCTTAAATCCTTCACTACATCGAATACTACCTCCCCATGAAACAAAATTCCCATTAACAAACTCTACAACAGCTTCATTACAAAGTGTCTCATCACAGAACACATGCGTATCAGGATGATCTGGAGGATGCAAATAAACAAACAAGAGCTTAAACGAGCTTCTAGAACGCTGAAGAGCATCCATAAATCCTTCAGATACAAGATCGATCTTAAACGCATTGTAACTCCCATAATCTCTATCAAACAAATCAACAAATTCATTTGCTTCTTCAGCAGGTGAAGAAACCGAAACAAGCCGAGGCGATGATGAATCTCCCTAACATACCCAGCGAATACGATAAAACTCCACCAGCGATTGTTATCACCATTTACGGGTGAAGATAAAGCGTCATCGAGAGGATCAGAATCTTAGCAAATCCAACACCCAGATTGTTAGCACATAACCAGTTGGCACAATAGAAGTCTGGGATTATTTAGATATTACAACCAAAAGAGAGATAAGAAAAGATTTGATCAGAATAAGATGAGATTTGTATAAACCAAATGATTTTATATTAGATTGATTGATAATTCTTAGTGAGTATTACAAGAGTTTATATATAGGCAATAAGGAAGATTCTAGATAATAGTGACTCATCAATATAAAGAAGACTCTAGATCCTAAGAGAAATGATTTAGTGACTCATCAATATAAAGAAGACTCTAGATCCTAAGAGAAATGATTCTCTGCAGCTCAGTGTTGTTAATAACTTTCAGTTTGAGATGATTTCATCACAAGTCCATGTTTTGTGAAAACCGGGCCTGTTATCACAGACTGGGCTCTGCAAATGAAAAATCATGATAGGCCTTGAGATCTTCCAGTCTGTGGTCACAAAGCATATGCAGAATTTGGATTTGTGATCAAATTATCTCAAACTGAAAATTGTTAACAACACTGAATTACAGAAAATTGGTAACATTTGGTTTTTGTTAAATCATCTCAAACTGAAAATTGTTAACAACACTGAATTACAGAAAATTGGTAACATTTGGTTTTTGTTAAATCAGAGACTGACCGACTTGCAATATATAATTGGGGTTGTTGTCCTTGAGTGTGTTTGGTAACATTTGGTTTTTGTTACATTATAACTGCAAGGCGATGGAGTAGGTGGATCAGGGACAGGTGGTTAGTGATGATGCCTAGAATAAGTTAAGACGTTGATCGGAGGATGCCAATTTGTTTTTAGTTCTACGTCTCTCTTTCAAATTTTCTGTTTTTTTTTTTTTTTAATTTCAGCTTGTGTTATGGTCTGTGTAAGGGTGTCAAAATGGGTAAAAGTTTATGGGTCAACCCAACCCATTTAGTTCTACGTCTCTCTTTCAAATTTTCTGTTTTTTTTTTTTTTTAATTTCAGCTTGTGTTATGGTCTGTGTAAGGGTGTCAAAATGGGTAAAAGTTTATGGGTCAACCCAACCCAACCCAATCCAATCCATAAATTCAATGGTTTAAGGTTTTGGGTTTTAATGGGTTAGTGACTTTAATGGGTAATGAGTTTAATGGGTAATGTGTTTAATGAGTTTGAAATAAATGAGTTAATGAGTTACCCAAACCAACCCATTATCACAAATTTATCATCATCATTCATAATCATTATCCAACATCATCATACCATAGTCATTACTATCATCATCATACCATAATTTATCATCATACCATAATTTTTCTTTCAAATATATAAATTGGTATTTTCCCACAAAAGCCACAAATACATATTCTGCAATTTGTCGCCAAAAAATCGAATTTATATTTGTCCGCTAAAAATACGAAATCCCAGATTCCCGCAAAAAATGCGAAACCACAGTTTTCCACCAAAAATATGAATTCACATTTTCCCACCAAAAACACGAAACAACATTTTCCCGCCAAAAATATGAAACCACAGGTTTCCGCCAAAAATATAAATCCACATTTTTCCACCACAAACAAGAAACTGTAGTTTCCCACCAAAAATACGAAGCCATATTTTCCCGCAAAAAAACGTGAAACCGCAGTTCCCGGCTAAAACATGAATCGACATTTTCCCATCAAAAGTACGATGTCACATTTTCCCGCTAAAAATATGAAACCACACTTCTTTCAAAAACAAGAAACCGCAGTTTCTCGCCAAAAATACAAATCCGTATTTTCCCGCCATAAACACGATTCCACAGTTTTCCGGCAAAACACAAGTCTGCTTTTTCTCGTCAAAATCACGAATTCGCATTTTTCCGCCAAATTACGAATCCACATTTTCCGCCAAAAAACATAAAACCGCAGTTTTTCGCCAAAATCACGAATCTTCAGTTTCCCGCCAATACATGAATCAACATTTTTCCGCCAAAATCATGAATTCGTATTTTATCGCCAAAAACACGACTCAATTTTTCTATAATTAATATTATAAATGATAGTGACGACTGTTATTATAATAATGATTATAATAGTAATAGTGATATGATAATCATCATGTTATAACTAACTTAATAATTAATTATAATTATTTTTTATTAATGAAATTATATAACGGGTCAACTCGTTTGAACCATTAACCTGTTAATAATAAAAACCTTAAAAACAAGAGTTAAAACTGAATACATATAAAAAAATAAAAACCTTAAAAACAAGAGTTAAAACTGAATACATATAAAAATATTTAAAATATAAGTATGTATCGAAAATCTTTATTATATTAACTTGATAAGCTTATTACTTAAAATATAATTATAAAAAGAATTTCATACTAGATAACTAATATATTTGTCGCTCCATGTTGCATATGTGTGTACTACGGCACATCCGGCTGTGTCTAATGGAGTACATGTGATCTTCCTAGTTCCGGAATTAACTGTTGTCTTCAAAAGTTGTGACTCTTGCCACTCTCGAACATCTCCAATAGCTTTGTTTAATGTTTCTATTTGTGAGAAAAACCTCTTTTGAAAAATAAGAAAGTTTTGGGATTTCCAAAGACTCCAAAGGATCCACGGCTAGTGGTAGGACTATGAGATTGAAAGAGCTCATAATAACTTCTTCAAGTGGAAGATTCGAGATCAAAAGATCCGTCTTCCATTGCATTAGACTCCAAACATCTTTAGCAAATTGGCAATCAAAAAATACATGTCTAAGAGTTTCCTCATCAACACAACGAGCGCATTTGCCATCATTAACAATACCCCTAGTGTTCAAAATTTCACCAACCGGTAACGCTCTACTAAAGAGCCGCCATAAGAATATGTGAATCTTAGGAGCACAAGCCAACTTCCATATGAGTTTATAACCACTTAGTCCTACAGTAGATTGGGAAGTACACTATCCCTATCATCCTCCACTGTAGAGTAGTAACCCGATTTTGTTTTTAGTCCTACAGTAGATTGGGAAGTACACTATCCCTATCATCCTCCACTGTAGAGTAGTAACCCGATTTTGTTTAATAAACCCCATTCCGAGTACCCAACCAATGTAACCTATCCGGTGTTCTTCGGTATTTATCTTAATACTCAAAATCTAATGCATTAGATGGGGAAAGGTTTCACATACCTTCTCTTTGTTCCAACTTTGTGCATCGGGTGTGAGGAGATCAGTGACACGTCCTTATGACCAACTAAAGGGACAAGGGCCGTGAGGTTTAAGTTCTCGGACTTTTTCAATCCATAGATCGGACCAAAGACATGTGTCTTGTTCATTACCTATTGAATATATTAGTTTCTTCTTTACCACATAACAATCCGCCAATATTCCACCCCAACCATGAGAGCAAGATGTAGATGGTTCTTTGATTTTTTTATCTGAATTTAGCATCAATGCATAAATAATATTTTGAGTTTTTATATTTTTTCAATTAAATATTTTTGAATATTACTATAGTTTTTTATTTTTTAATTATCTTGAGGTTCCACATGACCAAGTTGTTTTTTTTTTTTGAGAATAACTTTCCTCGTGTCATGACATTAATTACTATAGTTTTTTATTTTTTAATTATCTTGAGGTTCCACATGACCAAGTTGTTTTTTTTTTTTGAGAATAACTTTCCTCGTGTCATGACATTAGATTTATCGCAACATCCAATTAGTAAAGTGTGCTATCAAAGATTTGGTATCAGAATTCATAGTTGGTCTAACACATATTTTTACACATCCTAAATTTCTGATCCGTATTACTCATCTTACTATTTTCGAGATGTTGGGTTTGGACAGTAACCTAGATTAAAATCTTGAAATAATCTAACTTTATTTTCATTAAAATTAGTGGACTCTATTGGAATTGTATTGTATCCTGAAGATTACAGTTTCCTTATCAATTTCTAATTTGGCCAAGGAGAAATGTCCTTTTCTTAGCAGAAACCTACAGTACTTTTAAAACCTATGTTGCACGTTCCTCACTCTATAATAAAATTCAATAATAAACAAAAAGTCGTGTTGTTTTTTTGAAAACAACACGACTTTTCTTCAAGGGAAGAATTAATTATTTAGCCGCAAGATTGCATAAGTAACTTATTTATTTGACTTACTAAAAACAAAATTCAATAATTATCCATACAAAACCTACATCCGTAAATTTAATTATTCAGTTTATAATCCACTTTATAAATCTCTTAAATTTTAATTTCATAAAAAATTATTTATTCAATTTATAATTAATATAGGGGTAAATTCAGTTACTCGATTTACAAAGTGAATTATAAACCACCTAACTCATTTTCATAAAATGTTTATTATTTATTAAAAACATAATTTAATAATTTTTATTATTTATTAAAAACATAATTTAATAATTCATCGATTGTAAATCACGGTTTAAATAATTAAATAATTTTAATAAAGAATTATAAAAGAAAATCACTAAACACTATATAGGGATTGAGACCGTTATTTTTAAAAGTGGGAGGGGGGGTTACAGACCGTTAAAGTTTGTTTTAAGTGGATACAAACCTTGGTCTAAAAAACGGGTGGACTGAGCCCGATATGTTTTAAACCGTGGGGCTGCAGACCTTTCACCCTATATATTATGGAAAAGATTGGAGACCTAATGATTTCTGAAAATTATGTGACAAATGAAAATTACTTTTTTGAAAATTTTCACAGTAAAATATATTAAATAGATTATAAAATCACTAGATATGTTAAATATACATAATTCTATATATGTTAAATATACATAATTTTAAAATATTAGAAAGTTACCCAAAATCTTTTTAGAAAGTTAACAAAAAAAACTTTTAGTTACATGTCTATATATATACATCCAATAAACACCTTATGACATAATCCTTAAAGCAAAGTCTCGTAACAGAGAGTTTCATCATGTCATCATCAGCCACAAATACCATCACTAAGCCTTCATCTCCAGCTGTAGAATCTGTCACGTGCGTCACGTGTGGTTTCTCCGAAGAGTGTACACAAGCTTACATTCAGAGTGTCAAAGAACGTCACGAGGGCTATTGGCTTTGTGGGCTTTGCAGTGAGGTAGTTAAAGACGAGTTGCTTCGATCTTCGAGTAGTATCTCTGTTGAAGAAGCTCTACGTCTGTCACTCGATGATTTGTCATCGTTTCCATTCTTGGAGCCTGAATGAAGAGGATGGTTTGATTTCCCTCACTGGTAGGATTTTACGGAGGAGTCTTCAAGGATCTTCCTTGAGAAAAACCATCATGAGAATGAACTCGAGTGGAGATTTGGTTGAGATTGATAGTGGAGTTTCACCACGATCGGTCAATTCTCTTTATCAACGTGATTTTAATCTATAGTTTTTTGGTTTAAGATAATTTGGATTATTAGAAGGATTTAATTATATTTTGGAAGGATTTAGATTTCCTTTAATTCCTTCAAACATTAGATAGTTAAATGATATTACTATTTTTCTATTACCACCGACTGGGCCTGTTATCATAGCTCTGCAAATGACAAATCATGATAGGCCTTGAAATCTTCTTCTTTGATTCATCTTGATACTTCAACCCCTGAATGTCACCTACATCAGGGCTGGTCCTGTAATATTAATTTTGAGGCAGTTGTCTAGGGCACCCAAAATTTGGGGCCCATTTTTCATAAAATTTTATAAAAAAGAGTAGACACAAAATTTGACTTGACAAGGATTCAAACCACTGGTTATGAGGCTAATTGACGCGGCGTTAACCACTACGCTATGAAAATCTTTTATCCAATTTTACAGGCATCTAGAATATAGACGTTAAAACAGCGTTTTAAAAAAAAAGACTTTATTGTTGGTTTCAGAGGGCCTCTTCCACTGACCATGCCTTGGGCCTCACATGTAACCGGACCGGCCCTGCCTACATCAATATTATATCTTACTTAGAATGTATTTATTGTCCTCCATTTGTTTCATTTGTCTCTAACTAAAATATATATATATATATATATAGTCTGTTTTTTTGGCGTTAGACGATGAAAGGACAATATTATTTTTCTCTATTCGCACCTTTCATTTTCCTCCACGTCTCGTGCCATGTTTAATTGGTTGTGGCATTAAAAGTTGGATTATAGGATTTTGTTTTGGACTATTCACATTTGTTTTCTCTTTCAAAACAAAAATGCTCTTTACTATTTGAACATTCTCTCTAAAAATTTCTAATTTTTGTGAGTTTATTTTTCATAGTTTATGCTTTGCCTGAAATTTTGGTTCATGTGGATGGACAATGATACTTTGCGTCGCAACAGTAGAACTGACGGTGAAGGGGTCTATATGTCTATCCGTTGAGAGAAGGTTTAGAGGACTGTCTGTTTGAGGTTCAGAATCTAAATGAAGGTAGGACTGATGGTGAAGTTAGAACTGACGGTATATATATGATCCGATTAACGGAATTGACGGTGAAGGGGTATGCCTATCTGTTCGTTGAGAGGAGGTTTGGAGATTAAGATTTGTCATTTGGTCTCTAGACTGACTTAATCGTGCCATCAGAGACAGATCGACTTGCAGTATATAATTGGGGTTGTTGTCCTTGAGTGTGTTTGGTAACAATTGGTTTTTGTTACATTATAACTGCAAGTTGATGGAGCAGGTGGGTCAGAGACAGGCGATCAGTGATGATGCCTAGAAGAAGTCGAAGAAGTTAAGACATGGATCGGAGGATGCCAATTTGTTTTTAGTTCTACGTCTGTTTTTTAAATTTTCTGTTTTTTAAGTTCATCTTGTGTCTTTATGTTTTATGGTCTGTCTACGAATATAATGCTTAACGTTTCGGTGAATATAAAGTTTGTTCATGTCCACACGAAAAAGGTGACTTTGAAAGAGAAAAAAGTGACTTTGTACAAATGTTTCCTTTATAACAAAGAAACGTGGAATCACATTTTCATTTCGAAACCAAAATGGAAAAATTCAAAACAATTTGAAAATCCAAATTGAGCCAACATTAGGACACGTGATAAAATAAAGATAATGAGGCAAATTGAAAGTATTATATGAATCAGTATTTTAATATGATATGCCATTTATGTGAAAGACCCGCCATTGGTTTGAAATTCAAAAAGTTGGAAATATTTTAGTCATGTCGAAAATAAGTGGTTACAGAATATGTCATACGTTCGTCTGTCTGCTAAAATAAGTGACAAAGACACAGTAATTTCAGTGAGTTAGAGTGACACAGTCCAAAGAGATAAAAAAATGACATTTCTATTAATTTTTTCCATAATTTAATAATAAAAACCTTAAAAACAAGAGTTAAAACCTTAAAAACAAGAGTTAAAACTGAATACATATAAAAATATTTAAAAGAATATAAGTATGTACCGAAAATCTTTATTATATTTAAATTTATAAGCTTATTACTTAAAATATAATGATAACAAAAATTTCAAACTAAAATATCCCAAAATTTATTATATTATGATATGTCATTTATGTGAAAGACCCGCCATTGGTTTGAAATTCAAAACCATTGGAAATATTTTAGTCATGTCGAAAATAAGTGGTTACAGAATATTTTGTACGTTCGTCTGTCTGCTAAAATAAGTCAGTAATTTCAGTGAGTTAGAGTGGCACAGTCCGAAGAGATAAAAAAATGGGCATTTATGTTAATTTTTTCCATAATTTAATAATAAAAACCTTAAAAACAAGAGTTAAAATTGAATACATATAAAAATATTTAAAATATAAGTATGTATCGAAAATTGTTGGCTTTTAAACTTGGACCTTTGCAGATTACTTTCATTCTAAGGTAACTCTGTTTGTGTTTGATTTGCAGGTAACAAGACTCAAGAAACTTTGTTTACCCAGTTCACCACAGATGTGGCTACGTCTAGGGGCAAGCCTAGCTCACCAATCCACTCAACTCAAGAATCAGCCGGAGCCAATGTCACCGTTACGTACAAACACCGTAAGCCTTGCTTACTGAACAAAACAAAAGAGATTACTGAGAAAGGCTTACTGAACAAAACAAAAGAGATTACTGAGAAAGAAATACAAAGGTAATACTTCTCTATATCTCTGACTCTCATCTTTGATTGTTCTTGTAAATGACTCTGATCAATGAAAATCAGATCATCGTAACTCCGTCACGGGAAGAAGACGATCTCCATGTATTAATAACTTAAGCTGCTCCTGGATTTGGAAAAGAAGACTGACCCAAAGGAATTAATGAATTATGCCCAAACCTGGCCCATTAGGATTGTCAAAGCCTTCAATCTCCTCCTTTGACACTCCTAATCCGACAACAGCCGCAACACACGGAGATTCAACTCTTGCTTGACACTTCTCTCTTACGAACATGTACCCTTAATCCTCCATTACCGATATTACTTCTGAAGAATCCAAGCTACCCTGAGCTTAGCTTCCAATCTCGAGCTTAGAAGTAAGCAAACTCCTCTTGATTCAACAAGCAGATTGATATGCCTAGGATTTTATGCATTTTAACGTTGTATTTTGCAGGCAATCTATATCCTTTTATGCATTTTAGGAGTCTTTTACACGTCAAAACGTGGCCAAGACAAAGACATTACCAATTGGAGCTGAAGTGAAGGGAAGGAAGAAGAACTGCAGATTCGACACCCAGTTCGACCGAACTACATGTGCTGATGTTCAGAATGCTAGTCAAAGGGAGGATTTGCATCCATGTGCGAAACCATGAAAATCTATTTAGTGGATTGGCAAACCTCCAAAAGGACTATTCTCTAGGATTTGCATCCATGTGCGAAACCATGAAAATCTATTTAGTGGATTGGCAAACCTCCAAAAGGACTATTCTCTCGCCTACACCGGACTTAACCATCTTGATTTAGGGCTTGAGATGTACGGGATACAATACCTCTAAAAGGAGTCACAGCAAGGTCTATCCAAATAAGTTCTAGAAAAAGAACAAGCTCTCCCTCCCTTCGAATTAGAAAAGGATAGAAATGCTATAAGGTTAGATAGAGGTACTGTAAGGAAAAGGCATAAGGCAGCGGCGTAATCCCGTTAGTTGCAAATGCCTAATTGACCTGTCCATAATTAGAGAGAAGCTAAAAATTTGATATTTTCCCTTGGAATGAGTAAAGCGACGGGGGCTGGTAGCTACCACTATTAGTCCTTTAGTCACCACTTCACTTAGAAGCAAGAAAATCCCTTCAGAATTGAGAAGGAATAAAAATGCGTAAAAGATAGAAGCAAAAGGCTAGTAGCCTGAAGTGAGAAAGGGATTGAGCACTGAGCAGGGAAAAAGAAGGAATAGACCTTGGATAGCCTTGAGATTACAGAGAATCTGACAGAGCAAGTGTTTGAGTCTAGTGATCGATACTCCCAAGTTAAAGAGCACACCTTAGCTTCAACAAATGAGATGAATAGTCTGAAGTAAGGTGCGTCGAGAATCGACATAGAATAATAAGTGGGAGTAAGACGAGATCATCCAAACTTTACTGGCGAGTATGACATTTCTACTTAGCACAACTTTGGCATAAACGCTTTCCTTACTTGAGTACAAGCAAGGATTCAAGTGTGGGGGAAATTGATATGCCTAGGATTTTATGCATTCTAACGCTATATTTTGAAGGCATTTCATATCCTTTTGTGCATTTTAGGAGTTAACGCTATATTTTGAAGGCATTTCATATCCTTTTGTGCATTTTAGGAGTCTTTTACAGGTCAGAACGGGGCCAAGACAAAGACATTCCTGAAGTGAGGAAAGGAAGTGAACTGTACCGATTCGTAGCATAGTTCGACCGAACTAAGGAGTAGTTCGGTCGAACTGCCTGGTAATTCGCCCGTAGGCGATCTCCCAAATAAGCCCGCAAGAAAGAGTTATTGGCGGGTCATTTTCAGCATCCATTGACCCAAATAAGCCCGCAAGAAAGAGTTATTGGCGGGTCATTTTCAGCATCCATTGACGGTCGAACCAGAGGGAAATTCTACCATCTCTTGAACTCCAACTTTTCTTGTTATCGTGTAGCTGCAAGAGGGAACTGTTCAGGAACCACTACCTAGGCATCACGCTCTAGCCCTTGAAAGCTACGCACTTCTCTACACCACTAGATCGTTCAAGGATTTAAACCTAGGCATCGTGCTTCGGCGTGATGCAGAGAGCGTTATGTTCATTAGCTATCATCGTTCACAACTATAGTATACCTAGGATCAATACCGTTTCATTCCCGGATTTTACATGACTTAGATACACACGAAATTGCCATCAATTATACGTTAGAATCAGTTTTGGTCCACTAATGCGGATCAACGCTAAGGATGAACACAAGGACACATAAATCGAGAATGATGCAACCGAGACTACAGACTATAACGATAGAGAAATCAAAAAATTTCTACAAAGGATACCTTCACCAATACCTACAGAACTAAGTATTTGGGTCTACAACCCCAGGTCAACGCTGAGGGTAGCCACAACAAACTCCGACCTAGATCGGGATGACTGCGAACTGATTGCCTAGGATTTTATGCATTCTAACGCTATATTTTGCAGGCATTTCATATCCTTTTGTGCATTTTAGGAGCCCTTTAACAGGTCAGAACGTGGACAAGACAAAGACATTGCTGGATGGAGCTGGAGTGAGGAAAGGAAGTGAACTGTACCGATTCGTAGCATCGTTCGACCGAACTAAGGAGTAGTTCGGCCGAACTGCCTGGTAATTCGCCCGTAGGCGATCTCCCAAATAAGCCTGCAAGAAAGAGTTATTGGCGTTTCATTTACAACATCCATTGACGGTCGAACCAAAGGGAAATTTGACCGAACGATGGTCTTCAAGTTTTGACGAATGAAGGCTAATTCGACCGAACTAATCCCTTGTTTGGTCGAATCGAAGACGGGGAGCAAAATACCCTTATTCGTCTTTTGATGCGAAGACCAAGACTTTTCCCTAATTTCTATTTATTTCAGTAGACATATATAAGACTATTATTATTTAGGTGTTGTCAAGTTTTCATTCTACGTTATGTTCTAAGTTTTGTGACTTTTGCTTTGTTCTTTGGGAGACGAGTTGTTGTAATTCTGAACTCTCTTGATACTTTCTCTTTTGCAATTGAATCTAGTTTTCCAACAATGAATTTTTGTGTTCTTATTGTCATGAGTGAGTAGTTCCATAGTTAGGGTTTGGGAGATTCCTATAGGGTTTATGGCTGCAAATTGATTTAACACAAATAAGGTTTCCATTCTTCTGTGTCTCTGCCTTTATCTGTTCTTACTGCTTAGACTAGACTAGCTACCTAGTTTATTGATCATAGGAT
>CM071717.1:11867949-11894228 GCA_036630335.1 Physaria fendleri | reverse complement strand
TGATACAAAGGAGACACAAAAGGGTGTGAGAAAAAAATCGCCTTCTCCAGAGAGAGACGTCAAATGCAGCCATATATAGTTTATAGCTTTTTTCATAACACTATTTATTAATAATAATAAAATTTTGATGAGCACTCCAATTCGACTATATCGATAATTATCTGTCTTTTTTTTACCAATGAAAATAAAAAAGAAACTATCGCATAGAAAAATAATAACAGAAGATATTTCAACAGGTTTGACCAAAATAAAAACAATAGTATTACTAATATAGATGAATACATGTTTATTTATACAAACCTTTACTTGTATACAAACTTATTTATATATATATATATAATGGTTATAAAGGAAAAAACCATAATTTCTCTCTTAATTTTTTTTTTTTTTTTTTTTTTTTTTTAAGGTTTCGAACTCTTAATAGTATTAGATAATAATTAATCCTGATAATTTCATAATTGTCTGATTATTCAATTTTCGGATTTATTCGACAATAAAAATTTTTCCAAATTAAACCAAACTAAAATATTAATATTTTTATTTGATAAATTTACAGTTTTTGAAAATATTATTATTACCATTTCTAATTTAGAAAATCTAAACTAAGAATTACTTTATTTTCAAATTTTCATTAAAAATTTATGATTTTCACATTACAAATTTAATATTATTCAGAATATATTATTACCAAAAATATTAAATTTTTATTTAGAAACAATAATTTATATTGATAAAATTAACCTTTTTAAAATATCAGTTTTTTAATTTAATTAAATTGAATTTTTACATTAAAAATTTAAAATTGTTTAGAAACTTTTTAATTTTTAAATTTAAAATTTTTAATTTAAAAATTATTATTTTAAAAGTTTCTGATTTTATAGTCTGCTTTAAGATATTCAAAACAAATTTTCCAAAATATTAAATTAATATTTTTTGAAATCCAGTAATAGATTAAATTTTATTACATTAAGAAATTAAATTAAATTTAATAAGATTAACATTATTTGATATGTGTTAAAATCCATGAATTATCATTTTAAATAAGTTTTATATAATAGGATATGTCCTTAAAAGAAAGAAAATCAAATATCTACATATAAATATATTTTTCTTAAAAAACTTCTTTTTGAAAATGTGGCAAAATATTTGACTGATAGACTTGATAAGGTTTACAATTATGTGAATGATTAACTTTAAAAAATAATTTTTACATACTAAGATTGACATATCATAAAAAAAAAAAATCTGAAATTATATAAATTTTGATATTTAATTATAAAAAAATGGTAACTCCAAGAGAATATTAATCAAAATTTGTCCCTTGAAAAATGGGATATTAACCAAAATCATAAGTCAACATTCACTCGTGAACTAGCCAAACAATGATAGGATGTATCTTTTTACAGCACCACGTGTCATAATCTCAAATGCTTAACAGATTTGCCACGTCACAAATTGTCTCTTTCTCGATTCTCAAATCGCGTTTAGGTCAAATTTTATCAGAAATAAAGTCATCAGCGAAGCAAACAATGTAAAAAAAAAAAAAAACAGAACTTTGGAAGAATTTTTCAATTTCAATGGTGTCTCGGTTTCGGCTTGTTTTAGAGTACTTCTAGTCTTTCTTCTTCATTTTTTCTACTCCAGATTTTTTTAACTTTTTTTTTGTGTTTTGAAGACGGATTTGGTGGTTTTTCGGGCTGTTTTGGGTTCGAGACGACGTAAGAAGATGGCGAATGCTGGTATTAGTCGTAGTAGTACTGGTGGTGATAAGAACAAGAAGGGTTTCTCTGTAAACCCTAAAGATTATAAACTAATGGAAGAAATTGGGTATGGTGCTAGTGCTGTTGTTCATCGTGCCATTTATCTTCCGACTAATGACGTCGTTGCAGTCAAGTGTTTGGATCTCGATCGCTGCAATAGCAATCTGGTTTTGTTCTAAATCTATCCTTTTTTTTTTGGTTCTGAGTTTAGATTTCAGCTTCGAAGTTGAATTTTGAGATTAATTTTTTTTTGATCATCTTCCCAATTTGGATTTTGGGTTTTGTTGGTTTTATCATTTAGGTCAAACGGGAGGGTTAATAGATCTCTCCTTTCCCTTTTCAAATTTGTTTCCTTACTTTCGTGTTTCCCTTTCTGCAAGTGAATATATTGTTTGGTGTTATAGGATGATATAAGGAGGGAGGCTCAGACTATGACTTTGATAGACCATCCCAATGTTATAAAGTCGTTTTGTTCATTTGCTGTTGGCCATCATCTCTGGGTCGTTATGCCATTTATGGCTCAGGGTTCGTGCTTGCATCTTATGAAGGCAGCTTATCCAGATGGATTTGAAGAAGTGGCTATATGTTCTGTGCTGAAAGAAACACTTAAAGCTCTTGATTATCTTCATAGACAAGGGCATATCCATCGAGATGTTAAGGTCAGCTTTTTCTTTGTTTCACACTGAACTTTAAATCCCATCCATGAATGATCCATGACATGTATTCAAAAGTTTCTTTTGTATCTTATATGTTAGGCTGGAAACATACTTCTTGATAACTCAGGGGAGGTTAAGTTAGGTGATTTTGGTGTCTCTGCATGTTTGTTTGACAATGGTGATAGGCAACGTGCAAGAAACACATTCGTTGGTACTCCATGCTGGTTAGTTATTGTAGTTTTCTTTCTTCCGTAGAATCCGTAAACTTCACAATTTCTCTCTTCTCGATTGTTGACATATCATATCTTGTCTCTGTTTGTAGGATGGCACCAGAAGTCTTTCAGCCAAAGACTGGATACAATTCAAAGTGAGTCTATACTTTGATATCTAGTACTAGCCAAAAAACTCTACTTCTCTTATCTGCTTCTTGTCAAATATATTAGTTAGATCACTTTGGTGTATCTGTCATCCAACTTCTCAAAATCGACTCTGCTGATTTTGGTTTATCTAGATCGTATTGTGATTGTTTCATCCCCACAGATGTTTAAAAGTTACCATCATTGGAGTATTTTCTATGTCTAATGTAATGAAAAATCTTTATAAACTTTTGTTTGTCATAGAAATGCAATAACGGTTATTGGTTGGTTTTGTCTGCTGTACCTTCCATACAGGGCTGATATCTGGTCTTTTGGAATAACTGCACTGGAGTTGGCTCACGGTCATGCCCCTTTCTCAAAATATCCCCCTATGAAGGTATTCATTATTTTCCTTATGCGTCTTTAGAACAGATCTTATTCCTTTTTCATGGTAACAGGTACTCTTAATGACTATTCAAAATGCACCACCCGGCCTTGATTATGACCGTGATAAGAAGTTCTCAAAGGTACGCGTGTTCTTCCTAGGCATATTGTTGTTTTATTTGAATACTTTACATTTTAAGGATTGATCTAACTAGAAGATGTCCAGCTGTTACCAGTCCTTTAAAGAATTGGTAGCATTGTGTCTGGTGAAAGATCCCATGAAAAGGCCAACTGCTGAAAAATTGTTGAAACACTCATTTTTCAAGAATGCAAAGCCTCCTGAGATCTGTGTGAGCAAGTTATTTGCTGGTTTGCCACCTCTATGGACACGCGTAAAAGCTCTTCAGGTTTGCCATGCCTATCTCTTCTTTGAGCTTGTAGTACTGTACTCGTCCTCTCTACTCTAATCGATACTCGTATAACAGGCCAAGGATGCTGCACAGATTGCTTTAAAAGGAATGGCATCTACTGACCAGGAAGCTATATCACAGGTGAAAAACACACAAGTTTGAAGTTATTAAGACTCAGATTGCAGAATGCTTACAAAAAGTTATTTTTCATGTCAGAGTGAATACCAAAAAGGAGTAAGTGCTTGGAACTTCAATATTGTTACAAAAAGTTATTTTTCATGTCAGAGTGAATACCAAAAAGGAGTAAGTGCTTGGAACTTCAATATTGAAGATTTGAAAGAACAAGCATCTTTGGTAAGTTATGCTCTGATAGTATCTCTTAAGTTATGCAACTAAAAAACCATTGGTTTCTATAAATGATCCGTCCTTATATATATACATTTTTCTTTTTTTGCGAGCAATAGCTAGATGATGAGGACATTCTGGCAGATAGTAGAGAAGAAGATGAACCTTCTGGCGAACAGTTACATGATAAGGCTAGTTATCGCAAATAAATATCCAGTGAAACTTCTTGTAACTTCTCACTCTCTTTGTATCCGGTGGTTTGAACTGATTTAGAAACACATTGCAGGTTAACGACTTAGGGCAAGTATCTGGTAATCAACTGCTGTGTGAAAATGCCAATGGAAAGGAAATCTATGAAGAGAAATCCACTCTCAATTCAGCCGCTTCTTCGTCGGAACAAGCAGCGCTAAGTTCAGAACAAGAAGTTCCACAGGCCAAGGGTAAAGCAGTGAGACGCCAAACTCATAGTGGACCACTTTCATCCGGTGGCGTGTTAACCATTTCAGACTCGGAGAATGGTCATGATAACGAAAGGTTTGCTATTAGTTAATTGTTGTTTGAGAGATGATTGAATTACAGTATTCTCTACTTCAGATCTGCTTCTCCTTTCTTTTACAACTTTCAAATGCTCCAACATGATTTTTGCTATTTTCTAGGTCTGAGAATGAACAGCAGCTGAAACAATCAGTCCGGAGGGAACCCAGCTTTAGTGGTCCTTTGAACCTTCCAAAACGTGCTTCAGCGAACAGTTTTTCAGCTCCTAGCAAATCTTCTGGAGGTGAGGAAATACAATTTTGATCTTCATCCTACTTTGTAATTTGGGTTCCTTCTACTGCAGTTGACTGACCGTGAGGTTCCATCATGTATAGGATTCCGTGATTCTGTAGATGACAAGTCGAAGGCTAATGTGGTTCAAATCAAAGGAAGATTTTCAGTAACATCAGAAAACTTGGATCTTGCAAGAGTGAGTATATCTTTTTTCTGATTTTCATATGCGTCTTCATTTAAAACTTTCTAACCAGACCAACCTAACCTGGGATAATCCACTTAGTCTTGTGTCTATCTTCGTGAGTTTGTTTTATCATCTGTGTTATAGTGTAGAATGATGAGTTTTGTCGACTGAGTTTTGCCTGATTAATTCACACTTTAATCTACAGGCATCCCCATTGAGAAAATCTGCCAGTGTTGGGAATTGGATACATGATTCTAAAATGGTCAGTTTGGTACCACGTAGAGTTCTTTTAATCAGGAAAATCTATGTTTTTGTAAAATAACGATCTTATTTTTCCAGAAACAGCCAATCGGTCAGTCGAGTAGTCATCATGTACCCTCATCCATTATGCCTCTGCTTCAAAATATGTTCCAGCAAAATTTAATACAGCAGGTGAGAAAATAGTTATATTAACATTATTGGATTGAGACATGAGTTTAACTTGATTCTATTATTCCTCAAATTCTGTATTGTCTTGACGGAACTCTACAACTTCAGGATACTGTAATGCATCTACTCAATAGCTTACAACAAGCTACTGAAGCAACATATGGTAAGATAGACACTTCTATCCATTTTTTCTACTATAACAAAGGATTATTGGCGACAGTTGATCAGTTCTCATATTTGTTATAGGTTCTCAAAATGGAAAGTTGCCGCCTTTACCTCGAGGATCTGACAGCAATGGAGCCGTAAGTAGATCTATCAACAGTTCTGTGAATTAATATGATTGTCTCACATCACATTCTTTGCCTTTGTCTTTGGATCACAGGTTGGTGAACTTACAGCTTCTGAGAGAGAGAGGTTACTACTGTCCAAGATAACCGAGCTTCAAATTAGGTTTGTTCCTCTTCTTTAATCAATCAATAATGTGGTATATAATCTTTCTAAATGCTTCACAAATTTAATTTCTTTAGGATGAAAGAGTTGAAGGTAGAAGTTGAAGAAGAAAAATCAAAACAGTTCCAAGTAAGTTAGATCATCTCATTAAACAACTTTTCTAGTTGCTTAAACTGAAACCAGATCAAGTAAAGGTGATCTGTGAACCATAGTAATTCAAGGATCTCTTGTGTTTATCTTCAGTTGCAGCAGAAATTGAAATCAGTCACTGGCCGTGACCAATAGTATGTTTTTGTACACCAAGAAAACCAGAGAGCTCTCTGATCATGTAAGCAAAAAGGACAGGTTTGGTTGTTTTCTGTATGTGCAGAAGCAGACAACATTGGCCATTTGTTTCTGACAGAAGAAGCTGGAAAAAAAGAAAAAAAAAAAACATTTAGAGAACAAATAGAGAAGAAAGCTTGTGGTCATGAAAAAACTGTAATTGTATTTGTTTTTTTTTAATCTAAAACTATAAAACTTTATCTTTTGAGTGAAATATATGTTGTATTATTTTAAAAACTAGTAATATTATCGAATCTCATCCTCTTTGTGGATTGTAAATGAAACTTGATTTGATGTAGATCTATCGTATCCTCAAAATTATTTACCCTTTGATATAAAGGCATGATTCTTTTTCTTTTTTTTTTTTTTTTTTTTTTTTTTTTTTTTTTTTTTTTTGTCACGATCTCAAAAACGAATTCAAATATAAGCCAAAAAGTGATAACAATCAGTCTTAGGAAAGAACCAAGAGTGGTGCAAGCCATGTTGGTGTCTTATTGTTAAAGAGCCGTGGTAAAGGGGACAAGATAAAGCAAACTTCGCAAGACCATCCGCTGCCACATTCTTCCCTCTATCGATGTGTAAGAAGGAAACCTCCCACGGTTTCCGTCGTATAATGCTTTGGACTTCGGAGAGGAAAGTGTGAAAACGAATTCAAATATAAGCCAAAAAGTGATAACAATCAGTCTTAGGAAAGAACCAAGAGTGGTGCAAGCCATGTTGGTGTCTTATTGTTAAAGAGCCGTGGTAAAGGGGACAAGATAAAGCAAACTTCGCAAGACCATCCGCTGCCACATTCTTCCCTCTATCGATGTGTAAGAAGGAAACCTCCCACGGTTTCCGTCGTATAATGCTTTGGACTTCGGAGAGGAAAGTGTGGAGCCTAGGGGATGGATGAATTCCATGTATAGCCTGTATAAGGGTCAAGGAATCACTCTCAAAGATGACTCGATCGTAACCCATATTCCAGATACACGAGACCGCCCATGTTAGCGCCGCTGCTTCTGCTTCGATAGGCGAGTTTAATCGAGGGTATGTCTTGATACTTGTGAAACGAAGTGAACCTGACGAATCCCGGAGTATCCATCCTACACCACAGCGATCATGAGAGTCCTGCCAAGAAGCGTCTATATTGCATTTCAGAAAAGACTGTGGCGGTGGTGACCATCGCAGAGAGGACAGTGGTGGACCTATCACAGTGGCGGATGCTGCTGGTTGTGTGATTTCAGTATTCGTGTACCATTCATTTGCATCCGATAGAGCTAGGGATAGAGCAAGCTGCGGATTCGGTTCCGTGTTCTGAAATTGTAATTCGTTCCGCATCTCTTCCAAATCCTCCATATAATCCATGGCCAAATATTTGTTCCATCAAATTCACCTTGACTATCCAATCGATGCATAGAAGGCTGGTCGTAGTGCCGATAACATCCAAACTCCGCGTGCAAAAGGACAAGTGAAAAAGAGGTGGTTGATCGATTCTGAGGCAGCTCCGCACATGATACAGGTGGGGTCATTAGTAACTCGTCTCTTGAAAAGCTCAAGACCCACCGGTAAGGCTTTGCTAAGACATCTCCATATAAAATTCTTTAGCTTAAGACTAGTGGAGAGTTTCCAAACTTGTTCGAACAGAACCTCGAAGTTTGGTGCTTGCTCAGGAACCTGGAATTCATGTCGAATTTGAAGAGATTTCCAAACCCGATATCCAGATTTTACTGAGTATAATCCATTGGAAGTGTAAGTCCATGATAATCCTTGTTTTGCTTCAGAGCTGCTCGGTTTAACACCAAGAATCAACTTCCCTTCTTCATGTCCAAAAAAGTTGAGTATTGCATTATAATCCCATTGATCTGTTAATGGCTCCTTTATATAATTAATGTGGAAATCTTCATGATTCACGTGAGAAAGTGGTATAGGTGGACGCGGACGTTGATCATTTCCCATAATCCATGGATCATTAAGTATGTCAAGCTCATTACCATCGCCTATTTGAACTTTCAGTCCTTGTTGCATAATATCCTTACTTGCTAGCACACTTCTCCACCCAACCTCCTAACTTCCCTGCGAGTAATGTTGAGTGAGGGTAATACTTGCTCTTCATTACACGACTTAGCAGCGAATTAGGCATGGAACCAAGTCTCCAAAATTGTTTACCAAGTAATGCTAGATTGAAACCTTCAAGATCCTTAAAATTCATTCCTCCTTCTGCTTTTGTCTTGGTCATTTTATCCCAAGAAAGCCAATGAATTCCTCTCCCCGACTGTTGATTCTTCCACCAAAAACTTGCAAAAGCACTGTTTATTCTTGATATCATACTTTTAGGGAGAAGATAACAAGACATCGCATAAGTAGGGATGGCCATGCCAATAGCCTTCAAAAGCGTTTCCTTTCCACCTTGGGAGAGATAACGATATTGCCATGATAGTACTCGATTTTTGATCTTCTCCTCTAGATTTTGTAGAGTCAAAGTCTTAGGGTAATACTTGCTCTTCATTACACGACTTAGCAGCGAATTAGGCATGGAACCAAGTCTCCAAAATTGTTTACCAAGTAATGCTAGATTGAAACCTTCAAGATCCTTAAAATTCATTCCTCCTTCTGCTTTTGTCTTGGTCATTTTATCCCAAGAAAGCCAATGAATTCCTCTCCCCGACTGTTGATTCTTCCACCAAAAACTTGCAAAAGCACTGTTTATTCTTGATATCATACTTTTAGGGAGAAGATAACAAGACATCGCATAAGTAGGGATGGCCATGCCAATAGCCTTCAAAAGCGTTTCCTTTCCACCTTGGGAGAGATAACGATATTGCCATGATAGTACTCGATTTTTGATCTTCTCCTCTAGATTTTGTAGAGTCAAAGTCTTCGATCCAATAAACGTTTCTGGGAGGCCAAGATAAACACCTTTACCTCCTGTGATGATATTTTCCCATTCACTAAGACGCCAAAAGTAACCGAAGAAACACAAAACATGATCCATTTGACCAATTGAGAGTGAAAACCAAGAGCAAGGAGTGCATCTTCCAAAAATTGCCACTCGACTCTATCAAAAGCCTTCATCATGTCCGTCTTAATGGCCACGGTTGAGCTGGATAGCTTCGGGTTAATCTTCAAGCTATGCATGAGTTCATGAGCTAGGAGGATATTGTCAGATATAAGCCGACCTTGAACAAAAGCTGCTTGCATTTCGGAGATGATGGAGGGCAATATTTTTTTCAGCCGTGTAGACAAAACCTTAGAGATGATTTTATATGCGTAGTTACAGAGACTGATCGGTCTATACTCCGTTATTCTTGTTGCTTTGTGCTTCTTGGGGATAAGACAAATGGTGGTCTTGTTAAGGCGATTATCAAAAGAGCCGGTGGTCATGAAGTCCCGAACCAAGCTGCAAATAGAAGGTCCGACAGTAGACCAGTTTTGCTGGTAAAAACTTCCGGTTAAACCATCCGGTCCGGGACAACGATCAGGTCCCATACTAAATGTTGCGACCTTTATCTCTGTATCTGTGGCAACGCGAATTAGTTCTTCATTTTGAGCTGCAGAGACTTTACTAGGCACACTTGTGAACATTGTCGTGTTTCTAACAGGGGAAGTGACTAGGAGCTCTGATGTGTAAAGGTTGGTGAAGAAATTCACCGCTATACGCTGCAGATCCTTATCAGAGAAGAACTTATGCCCTGTCTGATCATCAATTAAGCTGTGGACACGACTTTGAGAGAACTTATGCCCTGTCTGATCATCAATTAAGCTGTGGACACGACTTTGAGCTCGTTTTTGTTTGACCGATGCGTGAAAGAATTTGGTGTTTCGATCTCTTTCTTGAAGCCATTTTGCTCTACTTAGCTGTTTCCAATATCCTTCTTCTCTTTTGTATTCATCAAAGAGTTTAGGTTTCAGTTCCTTATACAAGTTCCAATCCATTGTTGGCTGATGTGTAAGTTCATCAAGTTGTTGCTTGAGATTCAGATTCTCTAGGGATTTATTACATGGAAACAATCTAGCATGAAATTAAATAAAATATAGTATAGTTTATGGCCTCTAATTAGATATTATATGGGCTCAAATATATTAAGCCCATACGATCTTATTAAAAAAGCCCACCTTGATGAAAATAAAAGCTCTTCAAAAAGCCGTTCTTTGGTATTTGGTTTTTAGTTTACTCTCATTTCGACAAAAAAAAAAAAAAAGTTTACTCTCTATTCCTCGCTCACGAAGAGCCTCGCCGGAGCTGCTGATTGTTTTCTTGTTGTTTCGCGGCCAGAACCGCCGGCTTGAGAACTTACGACGTTTTTTCTTCCTACGTCTTTTAATCCCCTGGGTAATCTATCTCCTTGATGTTTATGCTCTTCCCCTTTTATGTTTGAACTGTTTTTAATCTGCAAGTTAACTGATTTCATCTCGTTTTCGTGTTATTTGCTTTGATTCTTCGTATATAATCCTGTTGTTAACTCGATCTGTTTTGATTTCGCTGTGTTAGACGAGTAAATTATTTTCATTTTTTGTTCTTCCATTTCT
Source organism: Physaria fendleri (assembly GCA_036630335.1). Classification (NCBI taxonomy): domain Eukaryota; kingdom Viridiplantae; phylum Streptophyta; class Magnoliopsida; order Brassicales; family Brassicaceae; genus Physaria; species Physaria fendleri. The sequence goes on along the minus strand of CM071717.1, from coordinate 11,883,653 downwards.
AGGGTTTCGGTGTTGCTTTCGTTCGCGTCTCTTATTTGTTTAAGATTTTTTGATTCGATTCGAGGTGGGTTTTTTCTTTCTACCCTAATTTTTCCTTCTGGGTTTTGAAATTTGGTGGAATATTCTGGCAATTTTAACCTAGTTGGAAGTTATGATAACCCTAGATTTGATTCAGATGTGTTTAAGTAGTCTTCTGAATGTAACACTGCAGATGTTTCTTAAGTTTATATCTCGACGTATTAACGTAACTAGAGACTATGTTGTGATTCTAATTCTCAAGTTCACGTTTATCACGCCAATTGATTTATGTATTATGATATCCTGCGTATTTAGAGATTGACTTTGAACAAAAACTGTTGAACTGTACATGGTATTCACAAGATAGGTTTTGTTGATTCCATGCTTTAATTCGTGTTCTGTTTGATAAAAACAAGTACCCTTTGTTTTATTCCTGATAAGTGAAAGCTTTAGGCTTGTGCTGTTTTGCACCCCTTTCTCTTTAATGATAAATACTCCTGTTTCTGAGTATCATATTGCACTTCTTTTCAGGACTGTTTAGATGGCAGACTCTCGAAATGGTAACGCGCGACCTCCTAATGGCGTGCCTCCAAAAGCTGGAAATACCTACACCATTGATGTTAAAAATTTTATCTCACGTGCAAGAGCTTTGTATGAACACTGGAAGAAGCACAGTGCAGACCTATGGGGATCTGCAGATGCTCTCGCCATAGCTACACCTCCCGCTTCTGATGATCTGCGCTATCTGAAATCATCTGCTCTGAATATATGGCTTCTTGGGTATGAGTTTCCAGATACGATAATGGTTTTTACCTCCAAACAGATCCATTTCTTGTGTAGCAAGAGCAAGGTATCTCTACTTGAAGTTGTGCAAAAAGCTGCACACGATGAGTTGAAGGTTGATGTTGTTATGCATGTTAAGCCTAAAGGTGATGATGGAACAGGGCAGATGGATGCCATATTTAGTGCCATCCGTGATCTACCCCAGGGCGATGGAAATGATTCACAAGTTGTAGGACACATTGCTCGTGAAGCCCCTGAAGGTAAGCTTCTGGAGACATGGACTGAGAAGCTAAAGAATGCAAACTTCCAGTTTGTAGATATAACTGGGGGGCTGTCTGATCTCTTTGCTGTTAAAGATGATTCTGAGGTCATGTGTGTGAAGAAAGCTGCGTATCTAGCGTACAGTGTGATGAAAAGTGTTGTTGTTCCAAAACTTGAGAGTGTCATTGATGAGGAGAAAGATGTCGCCCATTCTTCCTTAATGGATCTCACTGAGAAAGCTATACTTGAGCCAACTAAGGCCGGTGTGAAGTTGAAGGCAGAAAATGTTGACATATGCTACCCTCCAATTTTTCAAAGCGGAGGCAAGTTTGATCTCAAACCAAGTGCTGCAAGCAATGATGAATTGCTCACCTACGATCCAGCCAGTATCATAATATGTGCTGTTGGTGCTCGGTATAATAGTTATTGCTCAAATGTTGCCAGGACTTACCTAATAGATGCAACTTCTCTCCAAAGCAAGGCATATGAAGTTCTTCTCAAAGCACATGAGGCTGCTATTAATGCTTTGAGGTCAGGGAGAAAGATAAACACCGTCTATCAAGCAGCAGTTTCTGTTGTAGAAAAGAATGCCCCTGAATTGGTTGACAAGCTAACTAAATCTGCTGGGACTGGTATTGGTCTTGAATTCAGAGAGTCAGGATTAAATATTAATGCAAAGAATGATAAAGTATTGAGACCAAAGATGGTGTTTAATGTGTCTCTTGGTTTCCAGAACTTAGAATGTGAGACAGAAAGCGGGAGCAAGAACAAAAAATTCTCACTTCTGCTAGCTGACACAGTTCTTGTCACAGAACAGAACCCGGAGCTTTTAACCAAGTGCTCTAAATCTGTTAAGGATGTTGCTTACTCCTTCAAAGAGGATGAAGAAGAAGAAAAACCAAGGAAGAAACCTAAGACCAGCGGGTCTGAGAAGTACAATACAAAGACAGCTCTTAGATCAGATGATCATGTGGTGTCAAAAGAAGAGCTAAGGAAGCAGCACCAGGCAGAGCTTGCACGCCAGAAAAATGAAGAAACTGCCAGAAGGCTTGCTGGTGACAGGTCTGGGGCGGGAGACAGTCGTTCTACTGCAAAGACTTCAGCTGATTTGGTTGCCTACAAGAATGTCAACGACATGCCCCAACCTAGGGATTTCAAGATCCAGGTTGATCAGAAGAACGAGGCTGTATTGTTACCTATCTATGGTAGCTTGGTTCCGTTCCATGTGGCTACAATAAGAACAGTGTCAGGCAATCAAGATACCAACCGGAATTGCTACATCCGTATCATTTTCAATGTCCCGGGTACACCCTTCAACCCTCATGACTCGAACTCTTTAAAAAACCAGGCGGCTATCTACCTCAAGGAGGTTTCATTCCGAACCAAGGATTCAAGGCATAGCAGTGAAGTAGTTCAGGCGATTAAGACCCTCAGACGGCAAGTCATGGCCCGGGAGTCGGAGAGAGCTGAAAGGGCTACATTAGTGACTCAAGAGAAACTTCAGCTTGCAGGGAACAAGTTCAAACCCCTCAGGATGTCCGAGCTGTGGATCCGTCCGCAATTTAGTGGCCGTAAGAAGATTCCTGGGACACTCGAAGCTCATGCCAATGGTTTCAGGTATTCAACAACCAGGCCTGAAGAGCGAGTGGATGTGCTGTTTGCAAACATAAAGCATGCGTTTTTCCAACCGGCTGAGAAGGAGATGATCACCCTCCTCCATTTTCATTTGCACAACCACATCATGGTAGGAACCAAGAAAACAAAGGACGTCCAATTTTATATGGAGGTGATGGATAATGTGCAGACTTTAGGTGGTGGGAGGAGATCAGTCTATGACCCAGATGAGATTGACGAAGAAAACCGGGAGCGGGAGAGGAAAAACAAGATCAACATGGATTTCAATCATTTTGCAAACCGGGTAAATGATTTGTGGCAACTACCCCAGTTTGCAAGTCTGGACCTCGAGTTTGATCAACCTCTGAGAGAGCTGGGTTTCCATGGTGTTCCGCACAAGACATCTGCATTCATCATACCAACATCCAGCTGCTTAGTTGAGCTCATAGAACAGCCATGCCTTGTTGTTAGTCTGAGTGAAATTGAGATTGTGAATCTGGAGAGAGTTGGGTTTGGACAGAAGAACTTTGACATGGCCATCGTCTTCAAGGATTTCAAGAAAGATGTTCTGAGGATTGATTCAATTCCCACAAGTTCGCTAGAGGGGATAAAAGAGTGGCTCGACACTACAGACATAAAGTACTACGAGAGCAAACTGAATCTGAACTGGAGACAGATCTTGAAAACGATCACAGATGATCCCAAGAGCTTTATAGATGATGGAGGATGGGAGTTTTTGAATCTGGACGGAAGCGATTCGGACTCAGGTGGGGGCTCAGAGGAGTCAGACAAAGGATATGAACCATCAGATGTAGAGGTTGAGTCAGAGTCAGAAGACGAGGATTCAGAGAGTGAGTCACTGGTGGAGTCAGAAGATGAAGAAGAAGAGGACTCAGAGGAAGAGTCAGAGGAAGAGAAAGGTAAAACATGGGATGAGCTAGAGAGAGAAGCTACAAATGCAGACAGAGAGAATGGAGTCGAGTCTGATAGTGAGGAAGAGAGAAAAAGAAGGAAGATGAAAGCGTTTGGGAAATCTCGACCTGGATCTAGCGGTGGAGGCGGTAGGAGCAGCATGAAGAACATGCCACCATCAAAACGCCCCAAGCACAGATGAACAAAAAAACACCAAAAAAAGAACTTTCGAATTCTGTTTTCAGAGTTCTGCTTTATCTTACCACAGATGAACAAAAAAACACCAAAAAAAGAACTTTCGAATTCTGTTTTCAGAGTTCTGCTTTATCTTACCTGGTTTTAAGTTAGTGTTTTTTGCTTTTTGGCAAACAAAAACTCAGTGTGTGTTATGGTTTAAATCATCAGTCTTTTTGTATTAATATAATGTTATAACATTCTATGCCCTAGCAAATATAACGTCCAGTTTTTGAAATTAGCTTTTGGTTTTAGAATTGACTAATGTGAATTAACTGGATAATATTGAATCTGCATAGAACTGCTAGAACATTTCACTTTAGAACATTTTCTCTGATAAAAGATTATGTGACTGTGATGAGTTAAAATCAATGACTTGAAGAATCGATGTTAAGTTGTTTAACTGGGAATTTGTAGCTTTGTTACCCAACTAAAGCTTTTGGAACAAGGAATTTAATAAACTTGTAACAAATCCCATGTGAATATTATTATTACCAAAAAATAGCCAAAAAAACAAAAGAAAAAAAAGTCTCTCACTTAAACGAGAGCCCAAGTATGAACCCAACCCATAGTTTAGTAAAGCCCATAGAAGCCCATTTTATGATAATGCAAAACAATTCACCTCTCTCTGTCTCTCCGTCTTCTTCGTTCACGGAGGCAATAACCACAGATTTACGTCAACGTCAAGATATATACATAGGTTTTCTTCTCAGGAATCTCAAAGCTCTTTCACGGAACATTACAATCTTCGTTGAAAAGAAACGAATTGATTTGTTTTTTATAAAGCTTGGAAGTTTTTGGGTTATTATTTCTGGGTAACTTGTGAAAGAATCAGAGAAATTGCGTTTAGGGATTTTTTTTTTGAATTAATATGGAGCCACACGAGGATTGGGTTTACGAATCTTGGAGCGTAGATTGTGATTGTGGTGTGAATTTTGATGATGGTAAAGAGATGGTTGATTGTGATGAATGTGGTGTTTGGGTTCATACTTGGTGCTCTCGTTATGTTAAAGGAGATGATTTATTTATTTGTCAGAAATGTAAAATCAAAAAGAAAGACAATGAAGTGTCCAAGTTAAAGGTTACTAAATCTTTGAGAATGGGTAATTCTTCTACTCAGAATGAAACTATTCCATTGAAGTCTTGTTCAGAGATACCAATTGAAGAAAGGGTTCATGTTCAAGGTGTTCCAGGTGGTGATTTGGCTCTGTTTGAATGTGTTGCATCTGTTTTTTCTCGTCAGCTATGGAAATGTAGTGGTTATGTGCCTAAGAAGTTTAGGTTTCAGTATAAAGAGTTTCCTTGTTGGGATGAGAAGGAGAATGTGTGTGAAATTGGACATGAGAACGATACTTGTGCTGATGTTTTGTTTTCAATTTCCAAAGAGAACGATGTGGATGGTAAGGGAATCAATGCTAGAGAATGGGGTTCTAAAGAAGTTGAGATGAATCACCCTCGGTGTGATATAAACACAGAGAAGAGTTTGCTTTATCCTTTGAGTACAAATAAGCGGAGACAAGAATCACAAGGGGCTTTTGAAGATCGGGTTAACAAGAAGGTTAAAGTTACTGACAAAGAAGAAGACGTTGGTATAAGAAGGCTTTGATTTTTGATGCAAAGGAGATATTATGTTTCTCACAACATGTTATTGAAATTTTATTGGAATATAAGTTTATTTTTTGAATCACTAGCATTTCAACCTATCATTTATTCTGCTTTATAAGAAGCTCTTGCGGGGAACAAAGTTCTGCAGTGAAACTTTTTATGGAGAACCCATTGTTACCAGTGGTCTTGTCTTGCTATGGAAAACAATGGTGATGCCGCCGTTAAAATTTCAGTTGATGCTACATGGAACAATGAATTTCTGAGGTACTTAAAATCTCTGAAACTAGTGATCCTTGTGTACTCAAGTCAAGGTTCAATGAGAAAGATAAGCACAATGAGGCTGGGGAGAAGATACTGGCTTCTATGCAGTTTCTTTGAGTTATCTTGTGTGTTGCTAACTTTTTCACTGGTTTAGATTCTTAACCTTATATTCAATCTAGAACCACAGGGGTACATTATTTAAGTTGTCTTTTCAATCGACTAAGAGTTAGTAGGATTATTGAAATCCATAAAATATGCAATAAAGTGAAAGCTCATATGCAATAAAGTGAAAGCTCATCTTATCTATCTATCTCTTGGTTTGAAAGTTTGTGTAGGTAAAACAGGAATAAAGAGCAAGAATAGGCTTAATTATCTTGATGATAAATTCATTCATGCGAGCTGCTCAAATGGGAAGTTGAGATGGACGAACCTCGCATCTCCTCTCTCCCATGGATGAAGTTGAATTTCCTGAAAATTTATCACCTTGAACGATTTTAGGTGAATTCAAATAGATCAGAAAGCTTTCTCATTGGAAGGCATTGCACTAAAGGGGCCTGCTTCTTATTTGTTTTCCAAACATTTTTTTTTTTGAATAGGTGAATATGAAGTCTCAACGTGCAAAATGTGCACTAAAGGGGCCTGCTTCTTATTTGTTTTCCAAACATTTTTTTTTTTGAATAGGTGAATATGAAGTCTCAACGTGCAAAATGTTGGTGAGACTTCCAACTAGTTTTGGAAAGCTGTGAGCTATTGAAGAGCAAATACTCTCGGCATGCTAAAATTTCTAGTGTATTTTGCAATTAAAGGAGTCTTTGCAGAATTTTGTGCATATATGCAAGGTTACTGCACTGCAGCATGGAGTCTGAAGGCTGAGCTTATGCAGATATGCTTTTTAATATACATGAAAGTTTGAGTGAACAAGTAGGAGGAGCTATGGTATGGTAAAGTGCAAGCTAGCATCAGCCAGCCTAATCATATGGTACCTTCAATAATAATAAGGTGTTTCTTTGGTCAAACGCATACTAAGTCCGGCATGCTTACATCTCAAGTTTAATTTTCCACAGAGAGTAGCAAAGCAAGCTTGTCAGAGCATGGAGAGGGTCAATTGTTTTTACAGCATAATTACCAAGTAAATCTCTATTGCTCTGTTTATTGGGTGTTTGGTCCATCATTTGTAATAAAATAGAGTTTAGTTGACTAAACCACACAGCTTGATATATTCTTTTAGATTATGTGTGGGTTTTATATTTTGAAGATGATGAAAATTTGGTGATTCAAACAAGCTATAGTATGAACAATTCCAAGAAATGGAAACATTCTTGGTCAAACTTTTATCGAGTAGACATCTATATAAATGCTTAAGCTTCTTCAATATAGACTCTTAAGTTGATATTACATATTTTTCTTTGCGGGTTGAGATTGAAAAATGGAAAACACTTTTCTTCTTGGAATGAAGAGTTTCAGAACCTCAGTTTTTGTGGTACTAAGTCTGGTAATTCTCAGTAGGCAGAGAGGTTTTGTGGTAGAAGCCAGTGCTGAGAGCAAGGTACTCAACAGTTATATAAATTTATTTTTTGACCAGCAACATAAGACAAACAATAAACAAATAAAGTTGGTTCTGTTCACTAGATACATATTGTGTATTTGGGGGAGAAGCAGCATGACGATCCTGAGTTTGTCACAGAATCTCATCACCAGATGTTGTGGTCACTTCTTGGAAGGTATGTAGTGATTGTTTCTCTTTCTCAAGTATAATAATGTCTCAGAATGTTACTCAGATTTCTTTTATATGTTCCATGGTACAGTAAAGAGGATGCCCATAACTCTATGGTGTACAGTTACCGACATGGCTTCTCTGGTTTTGCAGCCAAGCTTACCAAGTCTCAAGCCAAGAAGATAGCTGGTACTTAGTTTAAGTCTTCTTTCTTTTTTTTGGCTTTAAAAGAAATTGACACATAGGGATTGTACTTGCATGGAATCTTCATCTGTCTCACCAAACCAATGTGAAATTGTTTTCATTGCCTATACTCTTTGACAACAGATTTGCCTGAGGTTGTTCATGTCACCCCGGATAGTTTCTACGAACTGGCAACAACTCGGACTTGGGACTACTTAGGACTATCCGCGGCTAATACGAAAAATCTTCTAAATGACACTAATATGGGTGAAGAAGTTATCATCGGCATTGTAGACTCAGGTATAAGTGTATATTCTGGATATTTTCTTGCAATAGATTGATTATAAATCTCTTGTTGCTTCTGATTCCTCTATTTTACTGCTCTATCAAATAAAACTTTTTCTGAGGTTGCAGGAGTTTGGCCAGAATCTGAAGTCTTTAATGACAATGGCATTGGACCGGTGCCAAGACACTGGAAAGGAAGTTGTAAATCAGGAGAGATGTTCAACTCCTCTCATTGCAACAAAAAGCTTATAGGAGCCAAGTACTTCATCAATGGTTTTCTTGCGACCTATGAAAGCTTCAACTCCACAGAATCACTTGACTTCATTTCTCCTAGAGACCATAGTGGCCATGGAACTCATGTTGCCACCATAGCAGGTGGTTCATATGTGCCCAACATAAGCTATAAGGGCTTAGCCGGAGGGACGGTGAGAGGTGGGGCAATACGTGCTCGTATAGCAATGTACAAAGCTTGTTGGTATCTGGATAGTTTAGACATAAATACTTGTTCATCTGCTGACCTATTGAAAGCTATGGATGAAGCTATTCATGATGGTGTTGATGTTTTGTCCCTGTCTATCGGCTATCGTCTTCCTTTCTACCCAGAAACTGATGTCCGTGCTGCGATATCTACGGGGGCATTCCATGCTGTTTTAAAGGGTATCACAGTTGTTTGTTCAGGAGGTAACTCTGGCCCATTGGCTCAGACTGTGGGAAACACGGCCCCTTGGATTTTGACCGTGGCTGCAACTACTTTAGACCGGTCCTTCCCCACACCTATTACACTCGGGAACAATAAAGCAATATTGGTAACAACAAGATATACAATAATTATCATTCTCAGATTAGATGTTTTCATAACATAATGTTTGATGAGGTTTATTACTGTTATTCCAGGGTCAAGCAATGTACACAGGTCCAGAACTTGGCTTCACTAGCTTGGTTTACCCAGAGAATCCAGGGAACAGCAATGAAACTTTTTCAGGGTAAGATCAAATCTCTAGTTTCTTCTCATTAGGACCTTGCTATGTTCAGTGTTCACCAAATTCTCTGACATCACACTCTTTGCAGTACCTGTGAGCTTCTATTCTTGAATTCCAATCTTACAATGGCGGGGAAAGTCGTGTTGTGCTTCACAACATCAACACGTTATAGAACTGTATCAAGTGCCGTGTCTGATGTCAAGGAAGCTGGTGGTCTTGGCATAATTGTTGCAAGAAACCCGGGGGACAATTTGTCACCATGTGTAGATGATTTTCCTTGTGTTGCTGTTGACTACAACCTCGGGACAGATATACTTTTCTACATACGTTCCACAGAGTATGAAAATATATAAGATCCACAACAGTCCTTGTGAAGATATATGAGGCTGTATTTTAATGAACTTGTTAATTTGCAGATCGCCTGTTGTGAAGATTAAACCTTCTAGAACACTTGTTGGACAACCAGTGGGTACAAAGGTGGCAGATTTCTCATCAAGAGGACCTAATTCAATTGAACCTGCCATTCTCAAAGTATGTTTATTCTTAGACAGTAAATCATCTTTGACTCAAGCGGTTTTTAGTCATATGAATGTCGCAATGCAGCCGGATATAGCAGCACCAGGAGTGAGCATATTGGCAGCTACAACAGCAACCAATAGAACATTCAACGACCGAGGATTCATTATGCTGTCTGGAACATCAATGGCGGCTCCTGTAATTTCAGGAGTTGTTGCACTTCTTAAAGCTCAGCACCGTAATTGGTCTCCTGCTGCCATTAGATCAGCCATTGTCACTACAGGTTCTTACCTTCTTAATACGATGCTAGAAAAAAAAAAAAATAGAGAGATAAAACAAGAACATATTGGCTTTACTCTGCAGCTTGGAGAACAGATCCATTTGGAGAGCCGATTTTCGCAGAAGGGTCACCTCGTAAGCTAGCTGATCCATTCGACTATGGTGGAGGTCTTGTAAATCCAGAGAAAGCTGCAAAACCAGGTCTTGTATACGACTTGGGACTCGAAGACTATGTTCTGTACATGTGCTCTACTGATTACAACGAGACATCAATCTCTCAGCTTGTCGGTAAAGCAACAGTCTGTTCGAATCCCAAACCATCTGTTCTTGATTTCAACTTGCCTTCCATCACAATCCCAAATCTCAAAGAAGAAGTCACTCTCACCAGAACCCTCACTAATGTTGGACCACTTGAATCGGTCTACAAAGTAATAGTTGAGCCACCGTTAGGCGTCCAAGTAACCGTGACACCAGAGACGCTTGTGTTTAGCTCTGCAACTAAAAGGGTCTCTTTTAAAGTCAGAGTTTCGACCACACATAGAATCAACACAGGTTACTCCTTTGGAAGCTTAACGTGGAGTAGCTCCCTGCATAATGTTACAATTCCTTTATCTGTCAGAACTCAAATTCTGCAGAGCTACTACGATGAAAACTAAACCTATTTAAGAGATTAACCATCTCTGAAATTGTACTTATACTGTACATTTATATGCATCAAACTAGTATGTGTATGTGTATATGTAAATACAGAATAACAAGAGTTCACTATGTTTCAAGAACAGTTTGTTTTATTTCTTAGGCAGACTTTATTGTCTGCTTTAAACATACAGTCAAGAACTAAGGGCAAGACATGACTGATTATTTGATTCAAAACTACAGTAGCTTAGGTGGTGGAAGCTTTGAACCAGTCAATACAACTCTCAGTTGCAAATCCTGTCTCCCAAAACTTTTCATAATACTCAGCATATTTAAAGTTTCTGTAAATAGCAGCAGATCCTTCTTCCTCATTGATCAGCTCTTGTCGTGGACCAATCACAGCATCTGCAGAAGGACAGTAAAATGTCGGTATTGATATCCTCTCCTTATCGCTGTTCACGACCGCTCTATGGAGAACACTCTTGTATTTGTCATTGCTTATCACCTAAGAAGAGAAACAACCACATAAATTTAGAACAAAACATAGAATTGTTTTCAGTTTGTGTCCTAGTTACCTGCATTTGGTCACCAAGGTTGACAATAAAAGTGTTGGGAACAGGATGAACAGCGACCCATTTACCATCTTTAAACACTTGTAAACCTGCAACTTCGTCTTGAAGTAAAACAGTGATCAAGTTCGCATCTTTATGTCCTGGGAGTCCGTAAGTTAGCTCAGGCTCCGGACACGGTGGATAGTAGTTAATAGCCATGTGTTGAGCATGTTTGCCTAGTGTATTGCTTAGACTATCTTTCTCAAGACCTAAGCTTTCAGAGATTGCTTCAAGAAGTGTCAAGACCAAGGCTCTTACACTTGTGGCGTATTCAGCTGTAACTTGTCTGAAAGAGATGGGACTTGAAGGCCATTCATTGATGAAATCTTCGATAGGATAACAATGGAGACGAAGAAAGTCTCTCCAGTTAGAGACTTTCTCTGTACAAACGTTGAAACTTGTGGAGAGTCTTGTTCTCTTTTTGGTATCTTCAGAGTAATGTTTTACTCTTTCGTTCTCTGGTTGGTGGAAAAACTCTCTTGCCACTTTCATCATTTTCTCTATTGTTTCTTCTGCTACTCCATGGTTCTTGATCTGCAACATGCAACAGTAAACATAACAGAGTAAAGTGGTAAGGAGAATTGTTTGTGCACTAGTAGAAATTGTCGAAATACCCGTTAAAATACCGACCAAAAACAAACAAAATATCGACCTGGTTACGGCCAGGAAGTAGTCGGTTTTCGGTTGCTAAATAGCTACACAACCAAAAAGCGACTAAACCCTGATTTGTGTCCACATGTAACCGACTAATGTATTTGGTCGGTGTTCGGTCGGTATAGGCTTATATCGACCAAATACCGACCGAATCTTTGGTGGTTAAACGGTCTAATTCTAGTAGTGGTGGGGGTTATTTACCTGGAAGAAGCCATAAGAGGAGCATGCATAAGCTAACTGATGGATAAAATCAGCTCGATTGGGTCCATAGAGGTCCTTGAGGTCGATTAGAGGGATGGAATCACTGGAAGTTTCAACGTTGGAAAGGTTTGGACGGTCAGAGATTGGTCGGATGTAGTTGGAAGGGACGCGAGAAACAACGGAGGCTAAGTCGGAAACAAGGAGCTTGGATGTTGCAGAAAATGCCATGATTGGTGTGTGAAATCACAAGAGCAAGAACAAGAGAGAAAGAGAGAGATTATTGTACCTCGTACATATCACCATATGAGAGTCTTAGATGTGCTTATATAGAGACATGCACGTCTTCTTACCTCCCTAGTAAGAAACCGGTCACATGTTTTATCTACAGTCACAAAAAAAGAAAAAAGAAATATTTAATCTACGGATGATTAGAGGAAAAGAATTAATATATAAAATGTAATGTTTATCTTTCTTTCTTTTTTAAATATTTGCTAATAGTTGTAATTTTTGTGTTTATATATTATATTTAAAGTTTTTTTCCTTTGACCTAATTGCTTAAGAAAAAATTGTCTAAAATGTCATTTTATTTCATCACCTCCGATAAATGACATTTTTTCTTCTAAATCATAGTCACTACCACCACGATTGAGTATACAGACATTCACCTGTAGTGAGGTAAGAAGACGTGCAAATCTCTATATAAGCACATCTAAGACTCTCATATGGTGATATGTACGATGTACAATAATCTCTCTCTTTCTCTCTTGTTCTTGCTCTTGTGCTTTCACACACCAATCATGGCATCTTCTGCAACATCCAAGCTCCTTGTTTCCGACTTAGCCTCCGTTGTTGATATGTTTCTGCAGTCGTTCAAGCCAACTTTTGACAATTCTGCAGTCGTCCAAGCCAACTTTTGCCTTATGTCTGACGCAAGACGAATAAAATGTTACCCAAGATATTCATACACAGCGAAATGGACAATATAACCTTAGAGGGGTTGTCCATGACCACACGTTGACAGACATAAGTGCAAATACATGAATCTTGCCAACCTTCTTCGACAAAGGAACTGGTGAACAACGCGTCCGTCTGTCAGAAGATGCTCAGGATAAGAGCACAAGTTAATACGACCACCACCGGGAATCAGCCCCGTCGTCTGTCAGAAGATGCTCAGGACGAGAGCACGAGTTAATACGCGTTCGTCTGTCTCAGAGGCAAAACCCTAGGTCCACGGGTACCACAAGATGTCTGTCTGCTATACAAAAGCAGTATTAAAAGTTTATACCAAACCTTTGTCAACAAAAAATACTACTTCTGAAAGACAAAAAGATTTTACCTCGAAGCTCTAGACATGTGGATCAGCTTCGAAGAACCTGCTCCCTCTGTTTTGGAAGGGCTACTCAACGACGAGTAACACGCCTCAAGGTATTTTCCCTGCAACGATTTATGCAACAAAAAACCACTTAGAACCTCAAAAAAAACGTAGGCTCTCTCGTTTTGTAGCATATGCAAATGCTTTTACCAAAAAAAGCGAGATCTCAGAGACATTACCTCTCTGAAATCTCCTCTAAGTCTCCGTTAAGGGACGGTCTCTTCCGCTTACGCCGAGATTCATCGCCAAGTCTGTCTCCGGGAGATTCCATGCGATCAAGAGAGAAATAAAACACAAAGTGGAGAAGAGAGAAAGTTTTCTCGAGAGAGAATCATGAGAGAGAAGTAGAAATGAACGGTTTGAGTCCAAACAAAATGAATCGTCTCTCTCTATCGAGAATCAATCCTAATAATCACACCGTTTTGGCAGCCAATTAAAAGTACCTCTCGTCTTGTATTATCCAACCTTTTTGACAAAAAAAGAAATATTAATTTCATTCACAAAAAGATGTGCCACGGTAACAATATCATTCCGTCCGTGTGTATAATATGATTCGAATTATATTAGACTCCGAAGATGGCAGTTTCCGTAGTTTGAAATTTAAATGGCATTATTACTAATATTCTCTTACTTTAATATCCTATTAATATTGCTGGTGCCGAAATCTTCATACATATAATGAATTTTAAAAAGGACCATCGTTGTACCAGAAAAAAACTGGTTTTGGTAATAAAAAATGACTATATAGTAAGTATAACACAAAAGGATTTGGACAAAGAAAAAAAGTTACTAATTTACTAATTGTAACGTTTATCTTGTTCTTATGTAAGTAATATCTTTCTGAATTCAATGCGGTGCTACTTTTAATATGTATTTTATTGAATCTTCAGAAAAGAAATTAAAACAGGTTTTGCAAGTTGATAAGTATTAAATGAAGAAAGGACAAATAAATTAATGTAGAAGTTGTAACGTTTATCTTTATGTATATATGTTTCCTAGGGACTGAAAGTTTGACCAAAAAACAATAACTACTAAAAGTTAAAAGAAATAAATTGCATGTTAATTATTATATATATATATATAATAATTATTGAAGCTATAATAATACAACAGTTAATTTGATATAATAAAATATAATTTTGATAGAATAAAATCTAATTTGGAAAATTAATATTTTTGAAACGGATGTAATAAAATAATAAAAGAAATCTTAGAACAATGAATACCAGATATATTTGATATTCTTATTAAAATTTATGTTTTCATTAAAATTTAAAAGAAGTAATTTGATTGGTATAACCCACGGTTTCATTTTATAATATTAAGATTATGGATAACAATAATGTCTAGCATAACTCTAAAACTTTAAATTTTCGTTTTCCAATAAAGTTATTTTTATTATTACCAAGGTTTGAGTTAGATATTATTTAGAGACTCAATTATACAAGTTGAAAGGTCAATAAAATTCATATACAATCATGTTTTTTTTTTTTGGTCAACACAATCATGTTTTTAAAGAATGGATCCATCAAATGAAAAGCTCTAGAACACCACATGGCAAGTAATCATGCAAAATAAGGTCACGTGGCAGATATACACAAAGAAGTAACATCATGCAAAACAAGGTTGCATGAGCCTATGTGGCATGCGAAATAAGATTGCATGAGCCTATGTGGCAGACATGCGGAAAGGATGCAACATCAAGCAGAATGAGGCCTCGTGGTAGGCATACAGAAAGATGTCACATGCAGATATGCAGAAAGAGGCAATGTGACAGACATGCGGAAAAGAGGAAACATCATGCAGAATGGAGCCACGTGGCATGCATGCAGAAAGAGGTCACATGACAGGCATCCAGAAAAAGGTAACATCAAGCAGAAATAGCTCATGTGGCAGGTATGCGGAAAAGAGGCATCATCATGCAGAATGAGACCACATGGCAGACGTGCAGAAAGAGGCAACATCATGCAGAAAGAGTCCATGTGGCAGACATGCGGAAAAGAGGCATCATCATGCAGAATGAAGCCACATGGCAGGCATGCAAAAAGAGCCAACATCATGCAGAAAGAGCCCATGTGACAGGCATACGGAAAAGAGGCATCATCATGCAGAATGAGACCACATGGCAGGCATGCAGAAAGAAGCAACATCATACATAAGGAGGTCACATGGCATGTATTCAGAAAGAGCCTATGTGGCATGCATGCAGAAATGTGGCAGCATCATGTGGCATACATGCATAAAGAAGCAACATCATGCAGAAAGAGGTCACATGGCAGACATCCAGAAAGAGACAATATCATGCAAAAAGAGTCCATGTGGTAGGCGTGCGGAAAAGAGGCAACAACACGTATTCTCTTCAAAATGGAGGATGTCTTATGGACGTTTGAGTTCATCGATATGTGGCATAGTGGTGTAGGGATGAAACACGTGGCAAGATTACATGTGACCGAACACGTCAGTGAGGTGAGAGAAAGGACCGATTCTAATCGGCTGAGGCGGTCCAAAATGGGTAACCTAACTCAACCCATACCCATAAAGATTTAATGTTTAATGTGTAATAAGTCAACTCATACCCATTTACC
>CM071717.1:11833259-11845856 GCA_036630335.1 Physaria fendleri | reverse complement strand
TCGTGGAAAACTTGAAAATTTTAGTTCTTTAAAAATCAGTGATAATAAGCTAATGCTCCCAAGTCAAAGCATTGCACCTTTTGCCAAGTCCACTCTATGAAGTCATAAATGGAAAGTTGTCTTAGGAACGAGCATGTGTTGGTCTTCTTTTTTTTGCATACAGAGTAGTAAAATTCTGATATAGAATGAAAAGAGGAGAAAGTTATGGTTTCTCAAATTTTATTTTGATCCTGTTTGATGATTTTTTGGTTTTTGTGTTCTGATTTGCCAATTCTTAAATTTGAGAAAAAAAAAAAAAAAGGATCTTATTTAAATTCAATTCTTAAATTTGAGAAAAAAAAAAAAAAAGGATCTTATTTAAATTTGTTGAACAAGAACGAGAGTTCATATCATCTTCGATCCAAGCTTGTCTTGTTTTCTTTTATCTGACCCGCCAATTTTTTTGGGTATATTATTAACTAGTTAATTTTGGGCCTTTAGTTATGTTTAATGGGCCACTATCTTTTGCCTAAACCATGGAGTCAAATTCTTGAAAAAGTAAACAAGGTGTTAGAGTAATGAAATATCATAAAGTCGTGAATATATATAACATTCTTGAAAAAAAGTAAACAAGGTGTTATAGAGTTTTGAGTATATCTTTGTATGATACTTTTAAAATATTTTCACAAGCATCTTTAAGGGCCACAAGATTAAACGTACACGATGTTCAAATTCTGTTTTATGCTGAAAAAAATTATACGGACTCGATAATGCAGTAGTACTTTTATGGATTAGATATCTTATATATCGCGTTATGGACCATTGTAGATTCCTTCACAATTGAAGAACAAAGTATTAGAAAGAGATACATCTTTTTTAAAAAAGATAAATGAAGAAGATCTTTAGCATCACGAGTCGCATCTTCACCATAAATAACATAAAGTCTTAATATTCTTTTCAAACGTAGATTCTTTGCTTATTTTGGTTTTTTTATTACTTTAGTAACATAGTCGTTGTTACTATGTGCTCTGTACAAAAGTATAATTTATTTTTAGTTTTATACATATATAATATATTTATTTTTATAAAAGTTTTAAAATCTTCAGAAGATGCACTAAACTCTTTTTTTTAAAATGTTTAAGAAAGAAAACTAAGTCATGTGTTATATTATATTTGGCGTATACTAAAAACTGGTCATGAGAGTCGACTCTAAAGAAAAATGTGTGTACCACCAATAGTCCAATACAAAACAACTCAGTAAACTAAATTTAGGTGGATTAAAATTGATGGTCGGAAAAACACAGACTCAGTGACTATGATCCAAATCTACTTAGCATGTCTATAAAAGCGGCTTAGGCACCTGCATATCTAGACATCGTTTAGGAGGCTGATTAGGTGTCACGTAGACACTAACTGAGATATTTTATAGGAATATATGTAGATTACTATCTTATTACCTAAAATTGTTCTCTATTTCTTTTCTAATAAAATTTCTAAACAACATTTAACTCCCTACAAAATCAAATCATCGAGACAAAGGAATGGAAGTGGACTCCAATCCATTGTATGTGGGAAATTGGAGATGTACAATATGCATGTATATGTCTTACCGTCCTCGGTTGACTCGGATGAACTCTTTCAGAAATCTATTTGATTAATTATCACGCTAGAATAGCGGTTTGAAAGGAGATCCCAAATCGGTTTCGACCTCCAATCAGACGACTCAAATTTGAAGTCTTTGATGCTTAATTATATACTGACCTTGCTTCCACCAGGATTTCGAAGACCTATTAGAAAACTTAGGTTTAGTCAATTATTAGGTTTAGTGAATCTTCTATCTTTTTTTTGTCAAGTGAATCCCTATCTTTTTACTGTATGTTTTATGTCTTTTATCGTAATGTTATCGTTCTATTCTAAGGGACTTGTCAGATTCTCGGTCTAAGATCCGATGTTTATCATCCGACATCTATGTAACACTTTCTTTAATTAATTAATGTAACTCTGCACATCAAGCAGATATTTGTTTTTGGACTGAATCAAGCAGATCTTAACCTAGAAAAATTATAAATAAATATGTAGATTACTATCTTATTACCTAAAATTATTCTCTATTTTTTTCTAATCAAATTTCTAAATAACATTTAACTCCCTACAAAATCAAATCATCGAGACAAAGGAATGGAAGTGGACTCCGATCCATTGTAAGTGGGAAATTGGAGATATACAATATACATGTTTATGTCTTACCGTCCTCGGTTGATTCGGATGAACTCTTTCAGAAATCTTGTTGATTAATTATCCTGTTAGAATAGCGGTTTTGAAAAGAGACCCCAAATCGATTTCACCTCCAGCCAGACGACTCAGGTTTGAAGTCTTTGATGTCTAATCATATACTAGCCTTGCTTCCACCGGGACTTTAAAGACCTGTTCAATTATTAGGTTTAGTGAATCCTCTATCCTTTTTTTTGTTAAGTGCCTATCCTTTTACTATATGTTTTATGTCTTTTATCGTAATGTTGTCGTTCTATTCCGAGGGATTTGTCAGATTGTCGGTCTAAGATCCGATGTTTATCATCCGACATCTATGTAACACTTTCTTATCATCCGACATCTATGTAACACTTTCTTTAATTAATTAATGTAACTCGCACATCAAGCAGATATTTGTTTTTGGACTGAATCAAGCAGATCTTAACCTAGAAAAATTATAAATAGCACATCAAGCAGATATTTGTTTTTGGACTGAATCAAGCAGATCTTAACCTAGAAAAATTATAAATATATATGTTATCTTAACCTAGAAAAATTATAAATATATATGTTCGATCGTTAGATTTAACATAACAAGTTTTCCAGTTTATTATAAATTAAAAGAGAGAAATATCGAGACATTGTTTTTTGTTTTTCATTCGAAAATGTTTCATTGAAAAGAAATATCATAATATACAAACCATTATCGGGCCCTACGGGGATTCAAACTGATATCTAAGTTTTGTTATGTTTCACAACAGATTTAAATCCCCTCTCTGGGGTGGTGGGAGATGCTGAAAAATGCAGTAAGAAATGCAGGCGGTCTTGGTTTAATCATTGCAAGAAATACAGCCCACTTGCTTACTACTTAAACTCGTAAATTTCCAGTTGTTATGGTAGACTTTGAGCTTGGAACGGACATTTTGTTCTACATACGCTCCACAAAGTAATTGTCACAAAATTTTCGCTGTCTCTTTGTACGAGAATTTCATGGACCCAACAGTATATTTTTTGGGTTTTGTTCTGGCAGCACTTCCACGGTAAAGATACATGCTTCAAGAACATTTGTTTCACACTCTGGCGACAAAGGTTGCAACCTTTTCATCAAGAGGACCTAATTCGATATCACCAGCAATTCTTAAGAACTGATCAAGTACTTTGTTGTTGTTGTGTTGAAGAATATGTAACGCATAATGATGATGAATAATAATGTTGTGTCAATTGTGTTAAATACATGGACTTCAAAACTCAAAATTTGTAGATATGATTCCTCAATTTATAAAATTCTCAAAAAAAAAAAAAAACCCCATTTGGTATGGAATTGTATTAACCGATTTATACTCGATCTAACAAACAATACCTCTCTTTATCAAGTTTAGAAAACTTACTCAAAAACTAAAGTCATACAATTCTCATAAGAATGAGATTTTTTGTTAAATATAGTATAAATCGGATCATACAATTCCACATTTGGTATCAGAGCGTGGTATCAGTGATATCAATATCGGAGCTAGCGCTAGGCGAAGCTCGGATTCTAATATTTCGAATATAGCAGACACTCCAATGTATCTTTCTAAATGGGCACCAAACCTTAAAGATTATCCTCCCATCATCACATCCATGTCCATGTGGGTCACTTTTATCGACGTCCCTCATTACCTCTTATCATGGGAAGGACCCAGCTTCATATCTAGCACCATTAAAGAACCAAAGAAGCTCCATTCTGAAACCGAACTCTGTAAGAAGTTGGAAAAGGCTATAGTGTTACTGCTTAGAGAACTTTATCTTCTACGGGACTTGCCGAACACTTTCATTATGGAGAGAAGAAGGCAATGATCAAATCTACCGGCTCGTTGAAGTAATTGAAAATACTAAATAAATATTTATAAAAGGAAAATATCATATTTAATTTATCACTTTACTATAACAATCAAGTATTTTTAGGATCAAAAATTATAATCATGCTAAAACATGTATATGAAATGATATTACTCAAATTTAATAAAATAGTGCTATTGCATTGACTATAATAACTGTTTAGTCAACGATTAGTCAACGACTAAAAGTATAGAACATTTTACAAAAATAAGAAATATGAAAGAGATAATAAGTGTGAAGCAGCTATTAAGTCTTCTTATTGTCTTCCTCTTTAGTTTGAATGTTTTTTTTTTTTTTTTTTTTTTTTTTTTTTTTTTTTTTTTTTTTTTTTTTTTTGATTTTCTACTTGGATGTAGGGAACAAAACAGAATTAGACAGAAACTGGTTACAAAACATGAAGTACAAAACAAGAAGATAAGAAATGTGAAGCAGCTATTAAGTCTTCCTATTTGTCTTTCAATGCTTCATTCAATCATATACAGTAACAAATTTGTTTTTTTACCACTCTTAACAGAAACAGAGACACAACATACATACCTTATATAAAGCTTTCCACTTCAGTGATAATCTTCAACATTAGAATCATCTATACATTCCATTTCTCCTTTCAAGACAGAACAATGGGCAAAGCCACAATTCTATTAGAATCATCTATACATTCCATTTCTCCTTTCAAGACAGAACAATGGGCAAAGCCACAATTCTGATGCCATTATTTCTGATTATAGCTCTGATTTTGCAGACCAGTTTCGTCATCGCTGAGACCAAGGTACTTGGCATTTAACATGGGATGTCACTATTGATAGCCGCCATATATAATATATCATTGTTTCTTTGTGATGGATAGATTTATGTAGTTTATCTGGGAGAGAAGATTCATGATGATCCTGAACTTGTCACTCAGTCTCACCATAAGATGTTGTTGTCACTTCTTGGAAGGTAATGATTACGTGAGTGAGACAAAAATGTCGAAAGAAACAAGATAGTAGTTCACTTACATGGTTGTTATGTTTCAGCATAGAGGCTGTCGCTGATTCACTAGTGTACAGTTATCAACACGGCTTTTCGGGCATTGCAGTCAAGCTCACTGCATCCCAAGCACAGCAAATTTCAGGTATTTGTAGTGTTTATGGCATCTCATTTTTTGACTTGACTGCCCGAGGTAGTAAGAAGTTTCAATGACCTTTTGAGAACAGAAATGCCCGAGGTTGTACAAGTCATACCAAATACAATGTACAAACTGACAACAACTAGAACTTGGGATTACTTGGGTCTGTCTCCGGTTACTTCAAACAGTCTTCTACATAAGGCTAATATGGGGAATCAAATCATCGTCGGAGTCATTGACACAGGTATGGGCCTAGAGAATATGTCTTTGATTATCTGAAAACATATGTTTACTGATATAAAACAAAACACTACTGCTCTATAGGTGTGTGGCCGGAGTCTGAAATGTTCAATGATGAAGGTTATGGACCTATACCGGGCCATTGGAAAGGCAGCTGTCAATCTGGAGAACACTTCAACGCCTCGAATTGCAACAAAAAGCTGATAGGTGCCAAATACTTTGCAGATGGCTTTGAGTCTGGAGTCTTGAACAGAACAGAAAATCCTGACTACTTTTCACCTAGAGACAGTAACGGCCATGGCACTCATGTCTCCTCCACAATTGGTGGTTCTATTCTGCCTAATGTAAGCTACGTAGGCCTCGGTAGAGGAAGTGTGAGAGGTGGTGCTCCTGGTGTCCGAATAGCTGTTTATAAAGCCTGCTGGCTACAATTAGGATGCTCAGGAGCAGATATCTTTAAAGCGATTGATGAAGCTATTCATGATGGGGTTGATGTTTTGTCACTCTCTTTGGGTTCCAGTGTTCCATTGTCTCCAGAAACTGATGTGAGTGAGATTGGAGCTTTCCATGCGGTAGCAAAGGGCATTACTGTCGTCGCTTCAGCTGGAAATGATGGCCCCGCGGCTCAGACCATTGACAATGTAGCTCCGTGGATCCTGACAGTGGCTGCAACCACTCTAGACCGTTCATTTCCCACAGCCATCACACTTGGGAATAACATAACAATATTGGTATATATCCGACAAGAGAACAATAAAATATACTTTTTTCTAAAGACCTGAAGATTTCTTCTTTGCTTAATGTAGGGTCAAGCCATCTTTGGCGGTCCAGAACTTGGTTTTGTTGGTCTTACTTACCCGGAATTCGGGTACCATTTATTTACTACTTTCTTGCTTTGATAATTTATTTTGTACCTCATATACCCACAATTGCATTCTTAGACATGATGCCTTGAGCTTGCAGCAACTGCGCAAACCTCTTTGCTAATCCCGTCAAGGCAATGAAAGGAAAAGTTGTGTTATGTTTCACACCAGATTTAGGTCCTACTTCTACGTTTGTAACAGGGGTTGCTATAAACTCAGTAAGAAGTGCAGGCGGTCTAGGGATAATCATTGCAAGAAATCCAGCCCACGGGCTTATTCCAACTCGTAACTTTCCAGTTGTTACTGTAGACTTTGAGCTTGGAACTGACATTTTGTTCTACATACGTTCCATACCTTCCACAAAGTAATCTTCACCAAACTTTCACTCTCTTTGACTAAGACTCTCATTGATTCAAGCATAACTTACCACATTTTTCGGGTTTTGGTTTTGCCAGAACTCCAATTGTAAATATACATGCTTCAAGAACACTTGTTTCACACCCCGTGGGAACAAAGGTTGCAACTTTCTCATCACGAGGACCTAGTTCGATATCTCCAGCAATTCTTAAGGTATATCAGCCCCTTTCATACCTTTGAAACCATTTAAGATTTTGACGTTTTTATGACGTTCTCTATAATGCAGCCGGATATAGCAGCACCTGGTGTGAACATACTAGCAGCAACTTCTCCAAATGATACTTTTAGTGACAGAGGATTTGTTGTAATGTCAGGGACATCAATGGCCACTCCTGTTGTTTCAGGAGTTGTAGTGCTTCTCAAATCATTACATCCTGATTGGTCTCCTGCTGCTATCAAATCAGCTATTGTCACTACAGGTACTTATACAATCAATGCTTTGTTAGATTCGGTAATAAGAGTTTACTTACAAGTTTTACATTGCAGCTTGGAAAACTGATCCATCAGGAGCACCGATTTTTGCAGACGGGTCAAGTCGCAAACTAGCAGATCCGTTTGACTATGGAGGAGGTCTTATCAATCCTGAGAAAGCTGCAGAACCAGGTCTCATATACGACATGACCACAAATGACTACATCTTGTACCTGTGTTCTGTTGATTACAGTGACAAATCCATATCACAAATCCTCGGAAAGCAAACAACTTGTCCTAACCCCAAGCCTTCTGTTCTTGATCTAAACTTGCCATCCATCACAATACCAAACCTTAAAGACGAAATCACTCTCACCAGAACGGTAACTAATGTTGGACCTCTCAATTCAGTATACAAAGTTATGATCGATCCTCCAATGGGCGTTAATGTGATCGTGACACCAGAGACGCTAATGTTCGACTCAAAGACCACAAAGGTTTCTTTTACAGTGAGAGTTTCAACAACACAGAAAGTAAACACTGGGTATTACTTTGGAAGCTTGACTTGGACTGATAGTGTTCACAATGTGGTTATCCCAGTATCTGTCAGAACCCAAATCATCCAACTATACCACGATGAGAACTGATGTAAGCAAAAAGCATCATTATGAAAAGAAGTTTATAAGTTCTATATTGTTCTTGTGTTAATTTATATGCAAAGCATAATGCCTGATGAATAATAATGTTGTGTCGATTGTGTTGTTTACATGAACTTCAAACAGATACATGAACGTGCATAAACCAAAAAAAAAAAAAAAAAAAAAAAAAAAAAAAAAAAAAAAAAAAAAAAAAAAAAAACTCAAATTTTATAGATAATGAGTTCTAAATCACCCAATTTATAAATTCATCAAAATTTTCAGTATGGACAATATCGAGCATGTGGATTTGCTTGAAGCGATAGATAGAATCATGTATATCCTACAAAACCATTAGCGTACAAAGAAAGCATCAAGGAGATTACTGATATGAACTTACCGACAGGTCCAGCTTGAACGAATAATTTACAAAGCAATTCTTCAGAAACCTGAAATTCAAAGAAGGAAACTGAATCAATTTCACCAAATATTCAACCATAATCAATGAGAAAACACAAAATCCCAAATCATTCATAAAACCTAAAAGTTAAGAACTTGAGCATCGAGATTTCTGAAGTAAACAGTGGCGTCTTGGTTCCTTCAGCTACGTGTTGGCCGAGAAGATTTCATCCTTTTCAATACTGCGTCGTTTTCCTAATTTTAAGGTAAAAAATTTTCAAAACTTAATTAAAACGACATCATTTGATCACTACAATAGTACCTATTAACGACGAGTTAATAACTGAATCCGTCAGTTTGGTTCGGGTTACTGGGTCAACGTTACCAAAAACATGAAATTCATAGTGTGATGGACTTGACTATTTTATCTAATGCACCAAAAAACTAATTTTATTAAAGATTTAAGTTACTTTAGAAATCAAAGGAAGCAATAGACAGCTAAAACGAGCTAACAAATCTTCCATCTCATTCTTTGTATCTCATCTAAAATATAATCTTTAATCATAGATGTATATTCTATTAGATCCATTGATCTATTTGATATTCTCTTCTATACTCAAGATCTTGGCATTACATTCATTAATGTCCAAGTCTTGGTATGGATATGTCTTCAGTGTCAGATTCTATCATCGTCTTCTTCCACAAACAAAGCTTCTTAACAAAAAGAGATAGATCAAAGCAGAGGAACAGCCAATTCCAACAATCTGCATGGTCACTGCGTTTGGTGTCGTCTTCAAACACTTGGTCCAATCCACATTCTTCATAGCTCCAATTGATGTTGTCTTCTTGGGTCAAGATCTTGGCACCACATTCAACAATTTTGGAGTAGCAGGAGTCACTGCTGAATTCGAACTTCATCTCTCTGTTCATTTTAGGTCGATAGAATTCTGGAAACCGATAGTGAAATATAAGTAAATGTTCCGTTAGAAAGTAGTTGATATTCGCTAGTGTGACAAAGCCTTCAACTGGATAACCATCGTCTTGAGCTATGATGCGAAGCCACGATACATCATAATAGCCATGATCTTGCTGGTTAGGGGAAATCACGAGGCAAAAGACAAAGCCACTGTAAGAGATGGTAGAATCCAGACCAATGGTCAAAGTACTTCCTCTGGCTCTGTTATCTAGTTCTAATGGCACTTCTCCTCCTGGTAAGAAAGTGTTGTTAACACATTCAGGTAAGAGAGTATGGTTGTTGTAGCAAAATGATCCTCGGATAATCGCTCTTCGTGCTTGCTGGCTCAATTTGAAGCAGTTTGTAAAATTGAAATAGCCGTTTGGAGTGCTCAAAGAGAAAAACACGGTCTCAAATGATTCACAATTTTCCGCATAGAGGGAATAGAGTGAACAAGGGAGCTCTGGCAATGATACGAGTCTTTTGCAGTCAATTAGTATAAGACTTTCAAGCTGATGAAGATCTTTGATGCAATCTGGAATCCTTTCAATATCATAACAACTTAAGTCTAGAGTTCTTAGACTTTTGGGGAGATGTGTTAATCCCTTGAGCTTTCCACTGCCACTTAGATCAAGATGCATTAGATAAGAGCAAAGTCTGATTGATGAGGGCACATATTCAACTGTTAAAGAAAATTGTCTGATATTTGTTGACAAAAGTGGAATATTTCTCAATCTTGAGCATCCAACCATGTAGACAAATTCAAGGGATGCCAAGTTCATGTGAACTGGGATGCCTTGTAGGTCTATGCAGTAACTCATATCCAACCTCTTTAGTTTCTGAAGATGGGAAAATGATGATGGAATCTCTACCAAACTCTTGCAATAACTCAGATCCAAACTCTCCAAATTTGTAGCTTTTGAAAGATTGGGAAGTTCCTCTAAATGAAAGGAATGTGACAGATCCATCTCCTTGAGGTTTGTAAGGGGCTGATCCACACGTTATCAGAATGAGATAGAGCATCATATAACTTGAAAAACAAACATGATTCTTATCATTAAAGTACAACACCAACCTTGATTCCTCCCCAAAGCTTTTCGAGATGGCTATTCTTTAGATCAAGTTCGACAAGATATTCTGGATTAAATGTAGAAGGAAGACTCTTGCTTGGGTAGGCCTCCCAATCTAGTAACCTTAGAAGACGAGGAAATTCCATCTCCTCGGGTATATGGATTCTGTAATTCCCATCATCTCTACTTTTGTAAACTCTCAGGAATCGAAGATTGGACATTTTCTTAAATGCTTTCTTGCTTACATATACTTCATAGATATTAGATGTATCAAATGATATACCAACAACATTCCTGGTACCCTAAACAAATATTCAAAACAATAGGAAATTGTTAAAATGATAGTTAGGATTAGTAAACAAATAATATAACAAATGCAAGAGAGAGAACTTACTTTGGCATCTCCAAGAATATCACAAATCTCATTAGCATCTATTAATATTTTGCGCTTCCAAGGCTCTTGTTTATGAATGGCATTTTTACCTGCTTGCTGTAGTAATCTGTGCATTATTATCTGAAACCCAAAAATAGATATCTGAATCTTTATGAGAGATCTATTTTCAAGGATTTTCAACCTGTATTCGACATCCAAGTCACTGTCAGAGAACATGGTTTTCATAAGATCACCACCAATACTGTTAAAGAAGACTGCAATGTGAAGGAATAGCGTTTGCTCATTCTCATCTAAATTTTCATAGCCAACTCTTAGTACATCCTCGATATCTCGATCAAGATTAGTTGTCAACCTCTTCACCACATGTTCCCAGTCGTCTTTCTTCTTCCCACGTAAAGATGAACCGACGACACAAAGACCCAGTGGAAGCTTACAACAAAGCTCTGTTACGGTTTTTGCAAGCTCTTCAAAACCATGGCGTGGAGAGCATCGTTTGAAAGCATATCTACACAAGATTTGGAGAGCTTCTTCTCTAGATGGAAACCCCACATGATAGGTATTGTTAATACCATGTTGCTGCAAAATCTCTTTGTTTTCTGTGGTAACTATAATCCTACTTCCAGGACCAAACCATGTTGTTTTTGTTTTCTGTGGTAACTATAATCCTACTTCCAGGACCAAACCATGTAGTTTCATTTGCTAACGCCTCTAATTGCTTTAGACTGTTCACATCATCAAGTATAATAAACACTCTATGGCCTCCTAGATATTCTTTTATTGCACCTAAATGGCATATTCCCATTCCACTTTGGTTCAAAACCTTTGAAAGAAACTGTTCTTGTAAATGCAGCTTCAAGCCATACTCATCAAAACCATTTAGATAGCTTCCACTAAGGTTATCCACAAAACAAGTAACCTGAAACCTATGAGAGAGTAGATTTTGTAAAGCTCTGGCTATGGTAGTCTTACCAATACCTGCAGG
Source organism: Physaria fendleri (assembly GCA_036630335.1). Lineage (NCBI taxonomy): Eukaryota > Viridiplantae > Streptophyta > Magnoliopsida > Brassicales > Brassicaceae > Physaria > Physaria fendleri. Next base: position 11,834,275 of record CM071717.1, on the reverse strand, counting down.
ACCTGAGATTGCAACAATCTTAACTCCAACATTTTCTAAATCTAGCAAAGACTCCATTTCTGTCAAATGAGCTTCAAGTCCAACCATGTTTTCAAAATCCTTTGATGGTGTAGCATTAAGTTTATGCAAAACATCCCTTGCAATCTCCTTGATCATGTTTGCTTCATTATCCCTAACAAAAATAGAAATAGGAGAAAAACACTCTTTCCATCAAATAGTCAAAGTGACAACATCCCCAATAATTTATGATACTATTCATAATATTCATTTATCAAAAACATTCCCTTAAATCTAAAAAGATTCCATTTTTACCATATTTATATCATGTGATATAATTTAATACAACCATCTAAGAAACAAATTAGAATTGGATTAATAAATTACATACCAGTTTTTGAAGTCTTCACCAGCAATGTTGCCCACGTCGTTCAAAGCTTTGCTCCATTTTTGTCTTTCCTCATCTGTCTTACTCTCACATGTTTCATCGAAACCCTTCCCAAATTCTCCGATCTGTTTCCGTACATGGGATGGTTCCACTCCGTAGAAGATGGTCATCACTATCTGTCCCATAGTTCTTTTGCACTCCAAGATCTTCAGCAATTCATCCAAACACCAGCTTGACGAAGCATATTTCTTGGAGAGGATCACGATAGAGATCCTTGATTCTTCTATAGCTTCCGTCAGCGAAGGAGCGATCGTTGCGCTTCTCTCAATGTCTTGATCATCAAACATGGTGATCCCGTTGCGGTTAAACTGTTCTCGCAAGTTACTGATAAATGTTTTACGGACGTCAAGCCCATGAAAGCTCGAGAAGACTTTATATTTGTAGTTGCGAGACATGGAAAAAGAAGAAAAATGAGAAGCCATGGGATAGATCGAAATGGGTGCGATGAGATGTAGAAGATGATTAAAAGTCAATAGTTTGAGGTTAATTTGTTATTTTGGGGACCTAAATACAAAGCAAAAATAAGGGCTAACTAGATTTTGACCCGTGCTATAGCACGGGTTAATAATTA
>CM071717.1:11790245-11803891 GCA_036630335.1 Physaria fendleri | reverse complement strand
AAGATAAGTAAAGACATATTCTATATGGACATACCTGAGTCAATGACTCCAACAATGATTTTTTTACCCATGTTGGCCTTATGTAGAAGACTGTTTGATGTACCCGGAGACAGACCCAAGTAATCCCAAGTTCTTGTTGTTGTCAGTTTGTATATTGTACTCGGTATGACTTGTACTACCTCAGGCAGTTCTGTTCTCAAGAAGGCATAGTTCTTTTTTATCATGTTCCACATAAAGTAATAAAACAGAGAAGCTATACACTCTACAAGTACCTGAAATTTGCTGTACTTGAGACTCAGTGAGCTTGGCTGCAAAGCCTGAGAAACCGTGTCGATAGCTGTGTACTATTGAATCATGGACAGCCTCTTTGCTGAAACATGAAAATCAAGTAAGCAAACTATAGTACCTCTGACCTTTTCAACATATATGTCTCAACCATTACCTTCCAAGAAGGGACACCAACATCTGGTGGTGAGAATGAGTGACCGATTCAGGATCATCATGTTGTTTCTCACCTAAATACACTATATGCACCTATTGATCATCACAACATAATCAACTTTGTTAATCTCTGGTAAAAGATTGAACTTATATAATTTTGAAATACCTTGCTCATGGCCTTGGCTCCATCCGTAAAACCGATCTGTCCATTGAGAAATATTACAAAACTTACTAAAACAAAGATTGATGTTTTGTAATTCCTCATTTTAAGAGAGGGAGATGTAATATAGTTTAGGAACAATATTTGAGGAAGCTTAAGCATTCATATATATATATAGAGGACTTGACCAAGGATGTTTCCATTTCTAGGAAATGTTCTAAGTTTTCATTTTTGAATTTCTTGTCATAGTCACGGACAAAATATTAATTTAAGGCAACACACATTGAATTAGGAATATATCAAACATGGTGTGCTTATAGTCCAGTAAAGTCGATACCTAACGTATGTTTTTATATTCTTAATATGGAAACAATTTGAGCAAAAAAAGGTTTCATTTTCATGACTAATTTGAGCAAAAATGATTGAGAGTATTATCAATGAAGCAAAAGGCTTCAACGTAAAGTTTTAACGAGCAATCACTCTTTGGCACATAAACCCATTTTTCTATCACCTTTGGATTTTTCATTTTTGTTGTAAAAAAGAATTATTTTAATAATTCTTGATGTCTTTTTGGGGACAGACTACTAAGTCTTATGAGATCTGAGATCACCAGAGAAGGGACTTCCCTCCTCCTCATCCTCTTGCCTTTGTTCTTCTTCATAGTCGAGACTTCTCTGTCATTAGAGCCTTGCTCCAAATAGATTTCATCTTTCGATTCTCTTCTAATAATTATTGTAAATTAGGTTTGCAGTATTAGTTACCGAGAGAAACTGTTGCTTCCATATTTTTTGGTTTTGTTTTTTTTTTTTTTATTAGTTACCGAGAGAAACTGTTGCTTCCATATTTTTTGGTTTTGTTTTTTTTTTTTTGGCATGGAACCAAACTGGATCATTTGTTTGTATGAACATTCGAATTGAGCAACTTTAAATTATTTAATGTTAGGGACAATCTCAATATTTAGGACGTTATTCATATGATTAGTAAAACTAGTCATGACTAGGTTTTATTTTTCACAGCCTTGGCTCCAACCAAACAGATAATATTACTAAACTTACTACTACATCAAAGATTGATGTTTTATATATATATATAGAGGACTTGACAAAGAATTTTTCCATTTATAGGAAATGTTTTAAGTTTTTCTTGTTTGAATTTCTTATGTTTCTTCATAGTCAGTCACAAAATATTAATTTAATCCAACACAATTTGAATCAGGAATATATCAAACATGGTGTCTAATTGCTATAGTCCTCTAAAGCCTATATACATACCTAACGTATATTTTTATATTCTAAGTAAAAAAAAATTTGAGCAAAAAGGTTTTCTTTTCATGAATAATATCTCATTTTAGACTTTTCAATTTTAATATATTTATCATGCTTCAATATTATATTTATACCAAATTTAGAGGTAAAGTAATTTTTTTTTTGTGTTTCAGGCCCCTCAAATCTAAAGACCGGGTCAAATAACGTCGAAACGATTGTATAAAGTAGTAGCTTTTTGTTTAGAAAAAGTGAAGTGAAGAATTGTAGACTGTGTAGTAAAGAAGATATGCGGATTGAAACAAAGAGTTTAACTGGTGGGGAAGTCGTAGAACGAAGTGGGGGATTGAGAGAAGGGAAGTTGTGGAACGAAGCAGAGGTTCTACACAAATACCACAGAGCATTGGCTCTATATAAACAACACGTGATCACTTTGTTTACGAATGTAGAAAATCTAGTGAAGCGTTCTTTTTTTCCAATTATTTTTCTGTTTATCTCTCAAGCTTTAGATCCATTAACGAACCTTGGAGGAGATCTCAATCTTTGTTTGAGACAAAATTGGTTGGTTTGTATAGAATAGATAGTATAAATATGTGTATATTTTTACAATAACTCCTAACGGTAACTTCCTTTTATGTGTTTGTAATCTCCTCTATATAAGAGGATACTATTGTTAATAAGAGAATTATCCTTTGCCTAATATAGTATCAGAGCCTCCCTAGGTTTAACCTATTTTTCTTTTCACGAGCCGCTCTCTTCTTCTTCTCTGTTTCAGACAACTCTTCTTCTTCTCCTCTAAACTCTCATCATGTCCTCTGATTCCTCCGCAGAAAGGACTACTGTCTTTGATACCCAGGCACCACACAACACTCTCCTCTCTGTTAACCTATCAAGTGTTACCAAGCTCACCTCTCAAAATTACTTGATGTGGTGTCGTCAAGTTCGTGCTCTTCTTGAAGGCCATGAACTCCACCACTTCCTAGAAGATTCAGCCTTGGTTCCATCTCAAACCATTGTCGAAGCAGGTGTCACCAAGGATAACCCAGCCTATGCTCCATGGAGACGACAAGACAGACTTCTCTACGGAGCAATGATTGGAGCCATCTCACTCTCTGTTCAGTCGGTTGTCTCCACAGCAACAACATCGAAAGAAGTTTGGGATCTCGTAGCACAGACCTTTGGTCAGCCTTCGCGTGGACATATCCGACAATTGAAGCTCCAAATCCGCACTTGTGCCAAAGGAACAAACTCTGTAAGCGAGTATCTTCGTTTGATTAAATCTAAATGTGATGACTTGGCTCTTTTGGGCAAACCATTGGATGCAGAGGATATGGTGGAACAGATACTTGCTGGACTTGGTGATGAATTCAAACTAGTCATCGATGCTATCAATGCCAGAGACACACCTATCTCCTTTTCTGATCTCCATGAACGGCTTCTCAATCACGAGTCTATGTTACTTGCTTCTGCGTCTTCAACAATCAGTCCGGTTGTGGCTAATGTTGCAGACACACGATCTAAATCTCATCCTAGAGGAAGTAATGGTAGCAGCCAGTATCGAGGCAACTCGCATTCATCTGGTGGTAACAACTCTCGTGGCTCTCAGCAAGGTAACTCTAACAACCGCAACAACAACTCGAATGGTGGTTACAAAGGTAAGTGTCAAGCTTGTGGTACCTATGGTCATAGTGCTCGATACTGCAGCCAATTTCGCTTAGTTCGTGGAGCTCCGGATTCAGCACACTGGCAGGTTCCTTCTCCTCCAACCTGGTCACAATCCTCGCAGCCTCAGACATGGCCGAGAGCTAATGCTGCGCCCCTCTCTGATGCATCGACTTGGCTATTGGATTCCGGAGCTTCTCACCACATGACATCGGATTTGACGAATCTTGCTTCTCATCATCCTTATCAAGGTGGTGAAGATGTTCTTTTGGGTGATGGTTCGGCGCTTCCCATCACTCATTCTGGTTCTTCTTCTTTTCCCTCCTATACTCGTCCTTTTTTTCTTAATAATGTGTTATGTGTTCCTTCGTTAGACAAGAATCTGATATCTGTGTTTCAATTATGCAAATCAGATAATGTTTCTGTCACATTTACTCCTACATTCTTTCAGGTGAGGGACCTTCCAACAGGCCAGCTTCGTTTGGAAGGGACACCGGTAAATGGCACATATGAATGGCCTAAGCTTGCTGTTCGACCCTCTGTTGCGTTTGCTTCTACTGTTAAAGCTTCATTTTCTGATTGGCATTCTAGGCTAGGCCATCATGCTCTTGCTATTTTACAGAAAACAATTACTATGTTTGATTTACCTCTTTCTTCAAAAACAATTGCTATTTCACCTTGCGTTGCTTGTTCGTCTAATAAAATGCATAAATTGCCGTTTGGAACCTCCACTATTTCGTCATCTTATCCTCTTGAATTAATTTATTCTGATGTGTGGACTTCTCCTGCTTATTCTTTTGATGGATATAAGTACTATGTTATATTTGTTGATCATTTTACTAGGTACACTTGGTTTTATCCGCTTAAGAAAAAATGGCATGTGTTTGATGTGTTTACTAAATTCAAAGCATTGGTTGAGAATAGGTTTAATCATAAGATTAAGATTCTTTATAGTGATAATGGTGGTGAGTATGTTGCGTTGGCTCATTTTTTGTCCTTGCATGGTATATCTCACATGACTAGTCCTCCTCATACACCTGAGCATAATGGTTTAGCTGAACGTCGTCATAGGCATATAGTTGAAACTGGTTTAGCTCTTTTAACTCATGCGTCAATGCCTCGCTCCTTTTGGTCATATGCTTTTGCTACTGCTGTCTACTTAATAAATAGGATGCCTAGTCGTCATCTTGATTATGCTCTTCCTTATCATAAACTCTTTGGTCAGCTACCTAATTTGCAAAAATTGCGTGTGTTTGGTTGTCTTTGTTTTCCTTGGTTAAAGCCATATACTCATAACAAGTTAGATGCTAAATCATCCCCATGTGTTTTCCTTGGCTACTCGTTATCTCAAAGCGCTTATCTTTGTCTTGATCGCACAAATAATAGGATTTATGTTTCACGACATGTCACTTTTCATGAATCCTCTTTCCCTTTTTCAAAATCAATTTCTTCTCTTGAAACTCATGATATAAATAATGAAACTTCTCATCCAATATCTTCTCCGTTAGTCACTATCATTTCTCAGGTTCCATCACCTTTAGCTCATGATCACTCACCACCACCTGCAACTGGTTCATCCGGAGCTGCTCCTGTTCAACCCGAACCGTCTTCACCAGCTGCTGCAGTCCGTTCTCCTCTGTCTTCACCTGTTGCAGCTGCGGCTCCTCCTCCTCCACCTGGTGCAGCTGCAGCTCCTCCACCTTCTTCTCGTGCAGCTGCTGCTCCTCCTTCTTCACCGGTTTCAGCTGCATCTTCTCCTTCACCTTCACCGGTTCCAGCTGCATCTTCTTCTTCACCGGTTCTGTCTCAGTCCGTCTCTGATTCTTCTCAACAAGCTTCATCTGCGGCTGCTCCTCCTTTACCAGACCTGCAACCCGCTGCACCTGCTCCTGTTCCGATCGTCCTTGCTCCACCTGTCCGTAGGAGTACAAGACAGTCCAAACCACCAACCAAACTCAATCTCAACGCTTCACTTTCTGTCTCCCCTGAATATATACCAACATCCGTGAATAAAGCTTTGAAGATTCAGCATTGGCGTCAAGCCATGGAAGAAGAAATTGATTCTCAAACGCGTAACCATACTTGGGATTTAGTTAATACCACTAATGCCTCTAATGTTGTTGGTTGCAGATGGATTTTCACAATTAAAAGGCACCAAAATGGTTCTATCAAGAGCTACAAAGCGCGTTTGGTTGCTAAAGGATATAATCAAAGAGAGGGGATTGATTATCATGAAACATTCAGCCCTGTTGTCAAGCCAGCTACCAAAACATTCAGCCCTGTTGTCAAGCCAGCTACCATTCGTCTTATACTTAGTCTTGCGGTAACTAACAATTGGTCTTTACGTCAATTGGATGTTAACAATGCCTTTTTGCAGGGACCTCTTAAGGAAACGGTTTATATGACGCAACCTACGAGGTTCCAGGATAAAGCAAATCCGCAGGCCTTATGTCTCTTACGTAAAGCTATCTACGGTCTCAAACAAGCTCCTCGAGCATGGTACAACGAGCTGAAAACTTTTCTTCTTCGCTATGGGTTCCAGAACTCGCTCGCAGATGCATCTCTCTTCATCTACAATCACAACAATGTTCATCTCTACATGCTTGTCTATGTAGATGATATCATTGCCACTGGCAACGATCCTCAACATATTACCCGGTTTATCGCTTCTCTCTCTCAAACCTTTTCCTTAAAAGACCTTGGTCCTCTTTCTTTTTTTCTCGGTATTGAAGTAGCTCGTACCTCTATGGGAATTCACTTAACTCAATCTCGTTACATTGCAGATTTATTGGCAAAGACAAATATGCAAGCTGCTAAACCTGTTCCCACACCAATGTGCACCAACACGGTTCTGACACTTCAATCCGGGACAGCTCTAGACGACGCCACAGAATTTCGCATGGTGGTTGGAAGCTTGCAATATCTTTCACTCGCTCGCCCAGATATATCATTCCCTGTCAACAAACTTTCACAGTTTATGCACAAGCCAACAACGGAACACTGGGCAGCGGTTAAGAGAATTCTTCGATACCTTGCTGGTACAATGCGGCGCGGCATATTCCTTAGTACGAAATCATCTTCAATTCTCCATGCCTTCACCGATGCTGATTGGGCGGGTAACAAAGATGACTACACATCCACCACTGCTTACATTGTATATCTTGGTCAACACCTGATTGCTTGGACTTCAAAGAAACAAACAGGTGTAGCTTGTTCCTCTACCGAAGCCGAATATCGAGCTCTTTCTTCTACTATGGATGAAGTATGCTGGTTGTCTTCGCTTCTCAGAGAACTCGGTTTTTCTCAACCTTCCTCCTCTCCGATGATTTATTGTGACAACGTAGGTGCTACATACTTGGCGGCAAATCCGGTCTTTCATTCACGCATGAAGCACATTGCTTTGGACTATCACTTCGTTCGTCACTTTGTTCAGAATGGTTTGGTTCGTGTCACACATGTCTCTTCCGCTGATCAACTTGCTGATGCACTCACCAAACCTCTTCCGCGATCACGTGTTTGGTTCGTGTCACACATGTCTCTTCCGCTGATCAACTTGCTGATGCACTCACCAAACCTCTTCCGCGATCACGCTTTGATACTTTGGTTTCCAAGATTGGACTCTTTTCTCCCCGTCCATCTTGAGGGGGTGTATAGAATAGATAGTATAAATATGTGTATATTTTTACAATAACTCCTAACGGTAACTTCCTTTTATGTGTTTGTAATCTCCTCTATATAAGAGGATACTATTGTTAATAAGAGAATTATCCTTTGCATAATAGTTTGTTAGTTAGATCATTACTGTATTCTTAGGAACTATATAAACTGATATGGAAGCTAAATAATTCTGTCAACAATACTACCTCTTATACGAGGTTTACCATATTTATACAAGGCAATGGCAATAAGAATATTGCATTACACAACATGACCGTTAACATTGAAGATATATTTATAATATACATCCTTTCTAGATAGACGTGGTATATCAAGTCAAAGCGAGATTTTGGGAGAAGTTTCTTGAGAGCATCTAAGAATTGATCGGAAGAGGAAACTGTTGACGAAGAGGAAATGTTGAGTTAATGATTCAAAATCTTGGAAGTTTGACTTGGTGAAAAATGATGAACCTAGAAGATAAATGACTACATTAGATGAATCTATGTGTGTCTTAAATATGATTCATAGTATTTAGATTGTTTAGTCTCTTCATGTTCTAATAGTATAAACACATTGTCTAGTTATCTCATTTGAGGTATCTTTTGAGTAAGAATCAAAGATCACTTGTAAAAATCAGTTTAATATATAGAGTGTCTTCTATATTTGTATGGTCCAACTCGCTTTCTACAGTTGTTCCAATAAGTATCGTCTGTTGCAACAATTGTGGTTTCGATATAGAATGAGGAGAGATGGGAGGACCGAGTTCTTAATGAGTGAAGATAACCAACTCATTTCGGCCATAATTGATGCTTGTGTGGAGGAGCGAGCAACACTCGGATCTTTCTTGGAAGCCCATATGATGGGATGTTGTCCGAAGTATACAATGAATGTGCTGATGGAAGTGAAATCATCATAAAAACAACTTAAAAATGCCTACGAATATCGTGAAACGAGAAATTCATGTACAATAGAATTTCCAAAATTTTGTCATACTTAGATCCTCTATTAAGTCTTTGGTGACCTTGGCTCGGCAATTCGGGTCAAACTAATAGATTCGGTGTAACGCCCCGACCTTCTGCAATCTTTATTGAACCCATACCCATCACTAGTTTCATGGGCCCTAACCTGGTCCGACGGTCGGTGCGTTTCGGCTTCGCTTTAATGGCGTTTAAGTTATCAAACGCGTTGTTTTATTACGTTTTGAAAATTTTTGACGTTTAAAAATGGCAAAACTACGGTGTGGCCGAGAACGGCCAACATTTAGCTCAAGGAACTGACCATAAAGGTCATAAAGGAGAAAATCTTTTCGGCCACTATTTACGTCACGAAACTCGATGCGCAGGTCCTTAAATGTTAGGTTTTGTGAATGATTTGGGAGTTTGTGTTTTCTCATCTTCCCCTGTGATTATTGGTTGAATATATGGTTAAAAATTGTTAGGAGAATCCGAGATGTAGCAGAATCGTAAAACAATCTAGAAGATTACGGAGATATTTTTCAGGTTTCTAAAGAATTGCTTTGGAAATTGTTCGTTCAAGCTGGACCTGTTGGTAAGTTCATATTAGTAATCTCCTTAATAGTTTCTTTGGACGTCAATGGTTTTGTATTTGTGGAACAATTTTACGGTTTGGTTGGGAACTTATCTTCATTAAAATTATCGATTCATTGAATATCGTAGTGAGGAAGATGCTGACTATAAATTGGGTGTTTTAGTACTCATATATATAAATTTTGAATTTTTTCGTTTCTGCACGTTCATGTATCTGTTTGAAGTTCATGTAAACAACACGATCGACACAACATTATTATTCATCAGCATTATGCTTTACATATAAATCAACACACGAACAATATTGAACTTAAGCACTTCTTTTCATAATTATGCTCTTTGCTTACATCAGTTCTCATCGTGGTATAGGTGGAGGATTTGGGTTCTGACAGATACTGGGATAACCACATTGTGTACATCATCAGTCCAAGTCAAGCTTCCAAAGTAATAGCCATTGTTTACTCTGTGCGTTGTCGAAACTTTTACTGTAAAAGAAACCTTTCTTGTCTTTGAGTCGAACACTAGCGTCTCTGGTGTCACAGTCACATTAACGCCCATTGGAGGATCGATCATAACTTTGTATACTGAACTGAGAGGTCCAACATTAGTGACTGTTCTGGTGAGAGTGACTTCGTGTCTGAGATTTGGTATTGTAATGGATGGCAAGTTTAGATCAAGAACAGAAGGCTTGGGGTTAGGACAAGCTGTTTGCTTTCTGAGGACATGAGATATGGATTTGTCACTGTAATCAGCAGAGCACAAGTACAAGATGTAGTCATCTGTAGTCATGTCGTATATGAGACCTGGTTCTGCAGCTTTCTCTGGATTGATGAGACCTCCTCCATAGTCAAACGGATCTGCTAGTTTGCGGCTTGACCCGTCTGCGAAAATCGGCTCTCCTGATGGATCAGTTTTCCAAGCTGCAATGTAAAACTTGTTAGTAAACTCTTATTACTGAAACTAACAAAGCATTGATGGTATAAGAACCTGTAGTGACAATAGCTGATTTGATAGCAGCAGGAGACCAGTGAGGGTGTAATGCTTTGAGAAGAACTACAACTCCTGAAACAAGGATCTGCTAGTTTGCGGCTTGACCCGTCTGCGAAAATCGGCTCTCCTGATGGATCAGTTTTCCAAGCTGCAATGTAAAACTTGTTAGTAAACTCTTATTACTGAAACTAACAAAGCATTGATGGTATAAGAACCTGTAGTGACAATAGCTGATTTGATAGCAGCAGGAGACCAGTGAGGGTGTAATGCTTTGAGAAGAACTACAACTCCTGAAACAATTGGAGTGGCCATTGATGTCCCTGACATCATTGCAAATCCTGTTTCATCAGAATGTAGAGAAGTTGCTGCTAGTATGTTCACACCAGGTGCTGCTATATCCGGCTGCATCACACAAAATTGTTCATCAAAAACTTAGGCATGTGGAGGGGTTTCATGGGTATGAAAGGGGCTGATATACCTTAAGAATCGCTGGAGATATCGAATTAGGTCCTCTTGATGAGAAAGTTGCAACCTTTGTAGCCACGACGTGTGAAACAAGTGTTCTTGAAGCATGTATATTTACAGTGGGAGTTCTGGCAAAACAAAACTCAAAAAATGTGGTAATATATGTTTAGATCCATAAACAGTGAAAGTAGTTGGTGAAGGTTACCTTGTGGAGCGTATGTAGAATAAAATGTCGGTTCCAAGCTCAAAGCCTACCATAACACATGGTAATTTATGACTTGGATTAAGGGAGTTGGTTGGATTGTTTGCAATGATTACCCCGAGACCACCTGCATGAAGTACTGCGCTTACAGCTACCGATACAGCCGTAGAGGTGGGACTTAAATCGGCTGTGAAACATAACACAACTTTTCCTCTCATTGTTTTATGAGGATTAGCATGGAGCTTCGCGCAGTCGCTACAAGTTAAAGGTAACATGTCTAAGGACACAATTGCGGGTATATGGTCTTAATCAACCAAATGAATGACCAAAACATGAAAGTAGTTAATCAATGGTACCCTGAAAGTGGTATCTCCGGGTAAGTAAGACCAACAAAACCGAGGTTCGGACCGCCAAAAATTGCTTGACCCTACATTAACCAAAGAAGAAATGTTTAGATCTTTAGAAAAGCATTTTGTGTTATATTCTCTCTGGCATGTATATACCAATATTGTTATATTGTTCCCAAGGGTGATGGCTGTGGGGAATGAACGGTCTAGATTGGTTGCAGCCACGGTTATGATCCAAGGAGATACATTGTCAATGGTCTGAGCCGCAGGGCCATCATTTCCACCTGCAGCAACGACAGGAATGCCCTTCGCTACTGCGTGGAATGCTCCCAAAGAGATACCCTCCTTCAAATCAATTTCTGAAGATAATGGAACCTCTGATCCCAGAGAGAGTGACAAAACATCAACTCCATCATGAATAGCTTCATCGAATGCTTTTAAGATATCTGCTTGTGAACATTGTCCTGTTTGTAACCAACAACACGCCTTATACATAGCTATACGGACACCAGGAGCACCGCCTCTCACGGTTCCTCTTCCGAGGCCTAGATAACTTACATTAGACACAAAAGAACCACCAGTGGTAGAGGCGACATGAGTGCCATGACCGCTATAGTCTCTCGGGGAAATGTACTCAGGAGTTTCTGTGTGTTCAAAACTCCAAAGTCGGCAACAAAGCCATCCACAAATTATTTGGCACCTATCAGCTTTTTGTTTCAATTCGAGGTGTTGAAGCGTTCTCCAGATTGACAGCTGCCTTTCCAACGACTTGGTATAGGTCCATAACCTTTATCATTGAACATTTCAGACTCTGGCCACACACCTGTATATCAGTAATGGGATGTTTTGTACTGTAAGCATATCTTAAGATAAGTAAAGACATATTCTATATGGACATACCTGAGTCAATGACTCCAACAATGATTTTTTTACCCATGTTGGCCTTATGTAGAAGACTGTTTGAAGTACCCGGAGACAGACCCAAGTAATCCCAAGTTCTAGTTGTTGTCAGTTTGTATATTGTATTCGGTGTGACGTGTACAACATCAGGCAGTTCTGTTCTCAAGAGGAGATTGGTTTTTTTTTTTGTTATCTGACACACAACATAGAAAGTATACTTGGGGTGAGTCAAGTGAACAAGTACCTGAAATTTGCTGTGCTTGGGACTCAGTGAGCTTGGCTGCAAAGCCTGAGAAGCCGTGGCGGTAACTGTACACCATTGAATCATGGACAGCCTCTTTGCTGAAACATGGCAAACAAGTAAGTATCTTTGATCTTGTGACATATTTTTCTCACTAAATCATTACCTTCGAAGAAGTGACAACAACATCTCATGGTGAGACTGAGTGACAGATTCAGAATCATCATGATTCTTCTCTCCCAGATAAACTATATAAACCTATTGATCACAAAGAAAACAACAGTATTTGATATCTGTCAATAGAGACGTGCAATGTAAATGCTAAGTACCTTTGTCTCTTTCTACCAAAAAAAGTACCTTTGTCTCAGCAACACCGAGACTGTTCTGCACAATCAGAGCTATAATCAGAAACAATGGCATAAGAATTATCTTTTTGCCCATTTTCTATCTTGAAAGGAGAAAGAGATATGTAGATGATTTTGCGTTGAAGATTATCACTTGAGCAAAAGGCTTTTTATATAAGATATCTATGTTGTGTCTTTGTCCTGTTAGAGTTTTGATCAGTTATTGGAATAAGATTTAAAAAGTAATCCATTTTGAATATTATGTTACTGGTTTAATAATTTTTTAATGTCGACATAGTTTAATGGTTTTCCCTAATATATATACTAAATGATTTCCGTATCATGTGCGTTATTAGTCTTTGAAGAATTATATTTTTAATTAGTTTAGATAAAATATATAGGAGATATTGTAATATTCTAATAGAACCAATTATTATTATTATTATTATTTTTTATTTTTATTTTTTGCGATTTATTTGTTGTTAGATAAAATATGGATTTAGAGTTCAAATCTAACAATAAAATGAAAAGAAATAGTCTCAAAAGATAGAGAGACAATGAATATCACAAAGAACTCAATGAAGTTCACTGTGAGTGAAATGGGTATTGATAGCTTCAATAAGTCGGATAGAACATGCACACATGAGTAACCCATGTCTGGGGCACAATGCATATAGCATGTAAAATGTCAAGTCCTTCACCAATGATCGGCGCTGACACATGTTTGGCAATCTCTATGAAAGAGCCAGGTAGTGAGTATCAAGTACAAACCGGATAACAGGACAAGTAGTGAATTTTTTTTTTCCAGCTTATACTTATTACTTGTCTTGCAAGTAACGAGAGAAGCCGGCTTATTACTTGACTTGAACGGGACGAGTACTTGCTTTTTCAAGCCGAATACAAACCAAGCCTAGCAAGTCGGGTAAGTATCAAGTACTTGTATCCAACCCTAGTACAAATAGACCCGACGGATTCAGTGAAAATTTTTATTTCATTTAGATAAAATATTACAAACTATTTATAGAACGATAAAACATAACTAATCCTAAATACTAGAAGAGAGTGGACGAGTGGATAGTTCTAAAGGTTGAGAAGAATTGAAAAGTCTTTATTTGGTCATACTCTAATACCCTATACCCGAAGGGTAGCTTAATAATACTCATATATTCCTCGTCAAGGGAAACATATGTTGGCTTATACTCGGTTTTCCGGTGAGTGAGTTGCCACATTTGTCTAGCAAAAGAACAATCATCAAAGAAAATATGCCTAAAGATTTTTTCTTGTCCACACTTTGGGCAAAGATCTCTACCCGGTATACCATAAGAATTAAGAGGGTGTTATTGGTTTATGATTTTTAAATATTTTGATCACTTTTAAAGATTTGTAGAAAGTAATACTTTTAAAGAGTTTACAAGATTGTAAAAAAGT
>CM071717.1:11774887-11790226 GCA_036630335.1 Physaria fendleri | reverse complement strand
GTCGTTTTAAATGTTTTAATTGGTCATGTATATTTATTTTGGAAAACGGTCATATACATTTTATTTATATTGTTTTATGATAATTTTTTCAGCGTTCATGTTTATTGTTTAACTATATTGTTCGATGATAATTTTTTTATATAGATTTTTTTTTCGTATTGATATCGGTATTGATAGGAGGAGATGAATTATAAAATTTGATAAGGATAGACTTCAACGAATTATAAAATTTGATTTTAGATGGTGTAAGAAGTAAGAGGAAATAACACCCCTAAATGTTTCGCGGACGGGTAGAGATTTGTCTAAGAGATGCCAAAGGAAGGTGTATATTTTCGGTGAAAAATTTAGCTTCCATACCATATGTACCACCAGGTCCACCACAATGACTAATCTTAATTTTATCACTGTAGCAACGTGTGGGGCAAAACACAATAATGTCCACCACAATGACTAATCTTAATTTTATCACTGTAGCAACGTGTGGGGCAAAACACAATAATTTCTCATCATCACAGACAGCAACATTACTATTGAGAAGGTCACTTACGGTTACGGGTTGAACTTGTCTTTGTAATGGCAATGGTCCCATAGGTCGATGATGTTTGATTGTGGGGATCTAAAGATCATGCCAAAACTTACTTTTCGCTCCTTTCCCAATCGACATTGTCGATTTGCTTTGTATTACAATCGAGGAAAGAGGACTCATTATGATATTTGGATGCCAGGAGTCTTGCTGAAAGAGAGTTGGGATTTTAAGGAATCGCCAACTAATCTTTGAGAGAAACGTGTCATTGAAGTTTTGAATGTCCGTAGACCGGCTGCCACTTTATTTAATTTCCAGTAACCTTTCTAGACAAAAACCCTTATCTTCTAAGGTTTAGGTTTAAAGTTTTGGGTTTAAGATTTAGTGTTTAAAGTATTAGGTTCATGATTTAAGTTTATAGTATTGGATCTAGGGTTAGAGTTTAGTGTTTAGGATTTAGGTTTAGGGTTCAAACATTGTTTTAAAGTCTACATTGTGGCTATCTTCTATTCACTCCCCATTAGTTTATCTTGTAAATTTTTTTTTTTTTATGCTCTTGTTTTCAGGAATCAAGGCTAGTCGTTTGCTTTGCTTATGGTTGTATTTGGCTCACCCATTACTTAGGTCGTAAAAGTTTCTCATAAATAACGTTATCCTACTTGTGTTAAAAAAAAGTTTCTCATAAATAACGTTATCCTACTTGTGTTAAAAAAAAAAAAAAAAATACATGAAAGAACGTGTTGCATTATGTCATGCTTTCTTTTCTTGACAACTCTGAAAGCTATCTGGCTTTCAAATCTTTGAAAAAGTTAAGTTCTATATGATATCTAAATGTTAAATTATAGTTGATTAAGACATGACTATATTTTAAATTTTAGTCAAAGAGATTAAGTTGTAACCACAAATAAAGGGTAGATCCTCATATGAATCATTCCTTTGGAACATTAGTAATTAGCATTTAAAAACTTTAGTGCAACTTAATAATTTGAGATTTATATGCACACATTTATAAACTTTAGTGCAACAAAAAACATGTGAAAAAAGTGTTGAAATGCTTTATATCTATTAAAATTTTAAAAGAAATATAACTTTCTTTCGTTTATTTTTATTTTATTTTATTTTTACTTTCCAGGAATTATTTTTCTCTTTAAGAAAAATATTGTTGAAGACAGCTATGTGTTGATAGTGACCAAAAATAAAGTTAAGTATATGTCTCAGAGGTACCATATGCTTTAATGTTTTGTAATAATTCACAACATTATTGGAGACTTGATCCAACCATGGGTTGACACACATAAGTCATTTACCATCTCCAAGAATGTGATAATGATTCAATCAAAAAAAAAAAAAAAAAAAAAAAAAAAAAAAAAAAAAAAAAAAAAAAAAAAAAGAATGTGATAATGAACATGGCGATGATAGTGTGTATATACATTATGGTAACTTTCAAAATCATAATAGGGCCATAAGTACATTTTATGGTAACTTTCAAATCATAATAGGGCCATAAGTACTTCGAATTTCGATCTCTAAAAAAAATCAAAAGTATAAGTAGCTGCAGATTTGTAGAATTAAGGTTATTAATAAATACTTGTATGTAGGATAAATGTGGAGTTTCTGAATAGTAATAATTTTGATAGTTAGTGTATTAAATTCAATATTTTTAATAGTTTATGGTGGTTTTGATATAGTTATTTTTTTTTTGTTCTCCAAGTAACAGTTATGTTGCAACTATGTAGTCAAACAAAAGAAATCGACTAATAAATAGTCATGAAAACATCTAAATCTCTTAGTCTTAGGTTTGCTGGTGGTCAAAAGCAATTTTGGTAAATTAAAAATGAAATACTAAGTTTAAGTTAACTAAATAGTGCACAGCCACAATTCTTGTAAATTAGAGGATATGATAGAATTAGAATCGACGTAAAACAAGATTGATAACTACTTTAAACGTCAAACTCATGACAAAAAAAAAAAAAAAACGTCAAACATATATTCTCTTTGTTCCAAAAAAAAAAAAAAAAAAAAACGTCAAACATATATTCTCTTTGTTCCCCAGACATTCAAACAACTTATGCCTTACCTTTGGACCACCCAACCTATCTGCTTTCAACACTTATTTTGAATCTAATTGGTTACATGGTATATGACACAATCTCTTGACGAACACAATGCCCAAAAAATATCTTTGTATATTAAAATCCAAAATATTTGGTTTGTAGTTGCCATTGAGGCTTACAAAATGTTAAAGGTCTTGTTTTTTTGGGCTTATATATCTTTGCTGTAGGCCTAAATGTTCTTTTGTCAGATGAAACATGGGACGATGATATTAAGAAGCCTGGCCATCGGCCGGGTCGGACCAAAACGGTTCGCCCCAATCGGTTATCAGTTTTTTTTTAAGTTTTTTAAGATTAAACCAAAGTGAACCGAAATTAAAATTCGATTCGGTTTGGTTTTAAAAATTTCGGTTCAGTCGGTTTTCTGATTATTTCTGAAATACCGAAATCATTCGATTTTAAAAAACCTGTTTTAATCGGTTAAATCGGATTCCAATTAAAAATTGATCTAAACCACACCTAAAAAAATTGATCAAAATCGTTGCTCTCTTTCCTCATTGAAAGTTATCTCGTGATCTAGAAACACCACTTCATATCTGGGATAAGATCATAAGAAAGTTAGCAAATGATCAAGAGAATTAGTGAAAGAAGATGCTAGTGTATAATCAGATCATACTCCTACTCCTCACCTTCTTGACTGTAGAAGACTACTTTGTTGCTCTGAATCCCTTAAAGATTCAATATCTAGTTCGGGAAAACGATATATTTAGCCTTCAAATTATAGTATATAGTGCCTGATAGGCATGGTTCTATGATATCATTTATTTCCCGGAGACAGCCCAAGTAATTCCAAGTTCTAGTTGTTGTCGGTTTGTATATCGTATTCGGTATGACTTGTACTACCTCAGGCAGTTCTGTTCTCAAGAAGGCATTTTTTGTATATATATATATATCATGTTCCACGTAAAGTAAGAAAAAAACAGAAGAGAAGCTATAAACTCTACAAGTACCTGAAATTTGTTTTACTTGAGACTCAGTGAGCTTGGCTGCAAAGGATGTACATAGTGTAATGTTTTCTTTGGCTCAAAAAAAAAAGAAAAAGAAAAAACTACCGAATGAAAGAAAAGGACGTTGGAATTATGAGTTTTCATTTTGGGAATTTACTCCCACCTAAACCATTGTTGTAAGAGTTTTCAGAAAGAAGGCTGATCACGTCGTGCTAATAATATTTCCCTCACACCTCTATCAACTCGTGCAAAGACTGCATTCCCTGAGAAGTCTACATGCTCATAAATTAGTTGGTTCCTCCCATAAATGAAAATGTTTTTTTTTGGCGTAATATTATCTTAATTTACATCTTATGTCCTAACTGAATATTGGACTACTTCTTCTTCTTTTCCTTTTCAACAATCTTTTTATTTTTTGTAACTACTAAATTAGTAAATTATTCTTTCATTTTCTTTTTCTTTTTTTATGCAATCCATTTGATTTAAAGTATACTAGATTTCAATTATTTTAATAAAATTTGAAAATTTATATTTATTTGTATATATTAATTATATTTTATGTATTAAAATTTAAAATATTATTTTATTTTATTTTATTGAGAACATTTCATTTAATTTTATATTTAATATTTATTTTATTTCTTGTTTATAGTTCGCAAATAATTGTATCCATATTTGATTGAGATATTGAGATATATAAACTATTTGATTGAGATACTGAGATATAGAAAATATTTGACTGAGATATTAATTTTCTATTTTCTATTAAATATGATGGTATACATAAGTATTTGATTGAGATATTCAATGAGATATTGCCGCCGCAATCGTTGCACTCATATCTCAATCAAAATTAAAATCCATGGAGATTGATATAACTAATATATTTGAAAATATTTATTATATAATTACTATATAAAACATCCATTACAATATTATATATATATATATGGTCGGTTCTGCTCATGACATTCACAATATTTCATATCAATGGCGGCTTTTTTCACATACCTTAAAGATTTGCGACCATACAAGACATCTTAGAAAATCCATCATATCAATGGCGGCTTTTTTCACATACCTTAAAGATTTGCGACCATACAAGACATCTTAGAAAATCCAAGTGAAAGTTTTGCATTTATGGAGAACCTTCACCCAAAAACCTAGCAAAACTATTGAATTAGTCTTTGCTGATTCTGAGATAAATAATTATATTTATTTTATGTGTGATAATGCATTTATAATATATATATATATATATATATATATATATATATATATATATATATATATATATATATATATATATATATATTATTGAGAAGCATTATCACACATAACACAAATTTAAATATTTACCTCATAATCATCAAACACTAATTCAATAGTTTCGCCAGATTTTTGGGTGAAGGTTCTGCATTGGATTTTCCAAGATGACTTGTATATCGCAAATCCTTGAGATATGTGAAATAAGTTACCACTGATTTGAAATTTTTTTTTTTTGTGACTAAAAACTTTTGGAGATGTCGATGATGTTAAACAATGAGCAGAATCGACCATATATATAGTATATTGTAATGGATGTGAAATATAATAATTATATAATAAATATTTTTAAATATACTAATTATACCATTCTCAACAGATTTTATTGAGATATAGGTGTAACGATTGAGTCAATAAATATCTCAATCAAATATTTATGGATACCATTATATGTAATAGAAAATATAAAATCAAAAATCAAATATTTCAATTAAATAGTTTTATATCTCAATATCTCAATCACATATGGACACAACATATATTTTCTATTAATAGAAAATTAATATCTCCTCCAAATCTCAATGAATAATTAGCAAAATGTTATTTTGAAAGAAAATTAAATAAAAATGTTAAACACTCTCTCACCCTTGCTTTACGTCACCTACTACTGAAAGCTGCTTTGCAAAAAAAAAAAAAAACAAAAGAAAAATCAAAAATCAAAACCTTGCTTTACGTCACCTACTACTGAAAGCTGCTTTGCAAAAAAAAAAAAAAACAAAAGAAAAATCAAAAATCAAAACTAGTAGTCAAACAAAATGAATCGACTAATGATAAATAGTCATGAAAACATCTAAATCTCTTAGTCTCAGGTTTGACTGGTGACCATTAGCAATTTTGGTAAATTAAAAATGAAATACTAAAGTTTTGGGCCTTGGTCCAAACGAATGTGTAAATCCTCTGTTTGTAATAATAAGGCCTGGGCCATCGGTCGGTTCGGGATAAACCGGATCAGTTAAATCAGATTTTCGAATTTTTTGGATTTATGAAATTGACCGAATTAAACCGTTTGAAGTTTTTGGTTCGGGTCGGTTTAAGAAAAGTCGGGTCTGTCGAATTTACTTAAATTAAAAACTCTGCCAAATTAAACCGAAATTTTTTTAAAAAAAACCCGGTTTTTATCTGTTTAATCGGTTTCCGAGTGAATCAAACCTGTTTTGACGATAAATATTAACGTGAATTCACTCAAATGATAAAAAAAAGTTGAAATAGGTGAAATAAAAACAAAAGACGAAAGAAAAGAGTTGGCAACAGTTACTAAAGAAACTAGTAACAATAAAAGGATATGAATCATCTTCATCCTGTTACGGAATGTTCAAAGATGGCTTCCAAACTGAGAGATGACATCAACAAGACCTCCATAACTTCCCACAGCAACTACATCAACAAGACCTCCATAACTTCCCACAGCAACTACCTGCAGATACATAAGTATTGGATCGACGGTTACAAAATTGAGTTTCTACTCAAAAGATGTAACAAAGTCACCTAACATTTACAACACATACTGTTATCTCTAGATATATTGAATTTTTAAAGTGGTAAACAAACACATACATATGAGAAGGGGGAAAAAAGAAGGGATTGGAAATATACTCCTGCTGGATGCAATGAAATGGAACATACTGAACAAGGAGCATAGTGAATTTGTGAAAGCAAAGCTCCACTCTTGTCAAAACACCTTAGAAGTGGTTCTGCTCCGACAGTCAAAATCTGATAGAGCGATACGAGTGAGACCAGTTCAACTACATAAATTTGTTCAATCTAAACTTGTTCAACTTACTTGCTTATCATCAAACATCACATCCTGTACATGTGCAGAGATGGATATTGTTGATACACATTCTGAGGCAAGAAGATTCCATAAAACTACATTTTTGCCTTGTCCACAAACCTGAAAGAGGAGAAAATCATTTGCAATAACAGTAAATGTCCGTCTTTAGACTTCTAAGGGATTCACTGGGTGAAAGGAATATTCCTAGGTTATTGGAGGCATCAATGAACACAAGAAAATTGGAGTCTTGTCTCCTATCGAACACTTATTCCTAGGTTATTGGAGGCATCAATGAACACAAGAAAATTGGAGTCTTGTCTCCTATCGAACACTAAACCACACTCTTTTTTGCTCCAACGCGGACCTAGAGTTGCCTGAATCATAAGAAAACATATTTTAATCAACAGATATATCAAAACTTTTAGATTCTAAAATTACTCTACACAAAGATTTGTTTGTTCCACAATGGAAATTTCAAGGTACAAGAACAAGATTATACCTGGATCACGTGTATCTTTCTTTGTTCATCTTTGAGATTACATTGTTGAGACTTTTCAGGTTTCACTTCAAATCCTGCAAATGTTAAGAACACATAATCATTCATAACCCAAAAATCTTGTTCGCGGAAAATCAAAGAACACGTTAGGTCAGAACACAAGAATCATATTCAAGGAAAAGCATAGACCACACAGAGAACATACACTAACCCCAGAAACCCATTTTCAGCTAGATGTCGATAAACATTCGTATCAAAGAGGCAATTTTGTTATGAAGAAATTAACCCTCGTCGAAGGCTTTATACTTAAAGAATATTGACCAAAACATCAATTTCGCTTCCGTTTTCAAAAAAAAAATAGGCTTCATCGGGAAATTTTTTTTGGGTTCCTAAAAATCTATCGATTTGAAACGAAAAGAGCACGCAGAAGACAAAGGAGGCTAATACAAACCTTATCTCGCGATCCTGAACAGAAGACAGACGAAGAATCACCGGAAAACATGCAGTCGTTTGAGATCTCCGAATCATCGTCGCGAGATTTTTTTTTTTTGAGACGAAGAGTAAAGTGAAATAGGTTAATCTTATTATATAAAGATCCAACCGTTGATTTCTAATTTCCAAATATCTTATTTTAATTTATTAATAAGTTTTCTTAAAAAAAATTATAGTAATTAATATATTCTATTTAACATATTAACATATTCTATTTTTATTATAGTAATTAATATATTCTATTTAACATATTAACATATTCTATTTTTCTTCTTCTTCTTTTCAATTCTAACAAATATGTTAATTATCCATTTTATAAATAGAAATAAATAACCTACCTTCATATGGTTGAGTATATAAAAGATATTAAAAAAAGGAAAATGTGTTTTCCATTTCATCGAACATATAGAAATTAGTCTTTTCGATTTTTCTCAATAAATATATTGAGATACAGAGATGCATTCTATTCATTCCTTCAAAAAAAATTGAGAATTTTAACAGTTTAGTTTCGTGGAGTTTTAAAACTAATAAAGAAGTTAATTTCCATATATTCTTCTCAAAAAACTAAATTCGTCTTGACCAAGAAGATGTATCTGTCCAGAGCTGCCATAACAGTTTCTCTTCTACTATTTCTTTTCTTCTTCTCTTTTTCTTCAGGTTGCTCTAATGGAAACTGCCAGGTTTGTGATTTCTCTTTTGCTTATCATTCTCAGCTTTGTGATTCTCAAAAATCTTTGGGGATTTTTCATATATATTTTGTTGTGTTTTTCAGATGTTGGATTAATACGTCTCAGCCAGTGATTGTGCCCCAGGTTTTTATTGTGGAGACTATCCTACTGCTCTTGGGAGAGCTAAACCCGTCGGCACAAAAGCCAAGCCACAAATCCAACTTCCATTGTAAGATTAGTTCAAGTCTATTTACGTAAGCCATGGTGTATATTATAAAACCATAGAATGGCCATATATATTTATATCATATAATATTTTACGGTAATTTTCACTTATTATATCATAGAAAAAAAATCATAGGATGTTAGATTTCTTAATTGAGAAAAGATGTCTTATTGAAAAATGCGCAAATGTTTTGTTTGAAAATTTGAGAATTTTATTTTTTTATATATAAGTGGTAAATATTATTGAAAAGAATAATAGTTGTGATCATATAAGTATCATTCTTAGATCGATTTTATGCCGAACAAAAAAAAAACATGAAAACGAAAGGGTTCAGTCTAGACTATATATTATGGTAATTATTATCTATATCGTCTAGACTATATATTATGGTAATTATTATCTATATCTTTTTACGTATTGTATAGACTATATATTATTTTCAATAAATTTTTAGTTCAATAAGTACATAACAGAGAAAAAATCGAGAATTCATCAAATAATTTTTATAATTTAAATATATTTTTATATACCGTTCATATTATTATAAGAATCCGTGTATTACAGGGGTGAATCAACATCTAGTATATTTATATAAATTGGTAATTCGGATACTAACGAGTATCGAGTAGAAATTTTTTTTTTTATATCTATATAATATTTGGAAAGTACTCATTTGGAACTAACCTTGTGTTAATGTGAATATTACAGAATTAACATCATAATAAATAGAATTTCATAAAGTTAAAAATAAAATAATTTTTTATTTATTAGAATAATTCTTATAGCTATATTTAGAATATTATTATAATAAAATTTACAGAAAATTTATTTAATCATTAATGAGTAAAAATTATCTAAAAATATAAAAACAACTATTCTAAATTTAGCTATTTCATCCATGATTATCTATTATGATTAAACAAATAAAACATAAGTACATGTTAAATATTATTACTAAATATTTAGATAGAAATATCTAAACGAGTGTTTTTTTTTATTTTAATAATTAATTTGAATGGTTGAGAAAATGCTTTCTCCCTTTCTCTCTCCATTTGAAAGGATGTTTATCAAAATTGGCAGGCTCTCTTTAAACTGGAAAATTTCTTGTTGATTAAACACTTTTTATTCATTTTTTCTGTTTTCTTGCTATTAATTTGAATACTACTTACACTTCGGTGGATATCTCGTTATAATCAAGTGATTTCTGTGCCTTTTCATCACTTGGTCGACAGTTTTAGGATCATTCTAACACAGAGGTTTGGTTCAATTTTTCGAAAACCTCTTTTGAACAGATTTTGTCACAAAATTTCATACCACAAGTACCAAATCTTTGGTATTTGTATTCCTATTTCATTCGTCTGTTCCTGGGTCGTCAATTTCTGTTCGAAATGTCAGCAGTATTCCGATTATTCCATGAAACGATTCATACGTTTTATTCTGTTCTAGAAATAGAGGAAGAACAGTTTGATTCACAATCAACAGTTGGTTGGGTTGATTGTTATATTAAGTATACAGATGAATGGAGTCTTTCAGGAACTCATGTACGACAAGTCATCCGAGATAGCCAGCCGCTTATAATGCGACAAAAGGTGTCTATGAAAAGGCAAGCACCACCGGTTTTGTGGACGAAGTACAATTATAATGTTTCAAGTAGAGAAGATCAACAAGTTTAAAGAAAGATTTTATTCAATATAATTTGTTTTCATATTTCATGTATTATTATAACAGTTTCGTTATCTGGGGATTCGTGACCTTGTTAAACACTGACCTTATGGTTCATTATCAAATGAATGAATGTATTTGTGTTAAAAAAAAAATGCGACAAAAGGTGTCTATGAAAAGGCAAGCACCACCGGTTTTGTGGACGAAGTACAATTATAATGTTTCAAGTAGAGAAGATCAACAAGTTTAAAGAAAGATTTTATTCAATATAATTTGTTTTCATATTTCATGTATTATTATAACAGTTTCGTTATCTGGGGATTCGTGACCTTGTTAAACACTGACCTTATGGTTCATTATCAAATGAATGAATGTATTTGTGTTAAAAAAAAAAATAATAATAATTAGTTTGAATATTTGTTTTCTTTAATATTTGAGAAATAATATTATATATATGTACATATTTGATTTAAAAAAAGTGATAGAGTAATCGGTGGATAATTAAAAAAAATTCTAAGATTCCTATATTATTTAAAGTCTATTTTTATTATTAACAACCCTATATTATTGGATACTGATAATTTTTTTAAAAAAGTACTTGACGAAAAATAATGGAATGATTATCGGATAATTAATATTTTTTTAAAGATTCTTACGGTTAATTAAAGTTTATTTTTACTGTTAAATAACCTAGATTATTGAATGTTGATCAATTTGTAGAAAAACTCAAATTCACAATATCACATTCAGTTCAACTTTGTGTTAGATGATAGATTAGTAATGTATAGAAAAAAAGTGTTATTCATGTATATTGATAGATTAGTTCGTGTTTAGGATTTTATTCATGTATATTGATAGATTAGTTCGTGTTTAGGATTGATGGTTTTAGATCGGATCTAGATCATATATCGGGTGTCATATATTTTTGTCATCACTATTTATAATACTTCACTAAAATTCAAATATAATAATTTTAAATATTTAAAAAACATATTTGATGGGTTGAAGAATTAAAACTAACTATAATAATCGAATATTTCATAAATTGTGTTCCAAATATAAATATTTTTCTATTTATTTTCGACCCGAAAATATTCACATTTGAGATAATATTGGCGATTTAAGTTTCCTTATTTGGCAAGGCTCGTCTAGGGTTCTCCCTTCCTCCGGCCGCCGTCATGGCTAATCCGGTGGATTCCACCGTCCAAGGGGCGGTAATTCCGGTGTCTACTTCAACCTCACGAACTCCTGCTGATGACTCGCACTCCTCTTCTCCACCACGGAACTCTCCATGGAAGTCCAACTCAAGCTCTGAAACTCCTAAGGTCTTGATGGACGTCGTCTCAGGCGTTGCTCGAACAAACATCCTGGATAACTTATATGCTACACAACCTCACTGGAGTAGTTGCATCATGGGATACTTCATTGATGAGCCTCCGAATGTTGCAAAAATTCATGCCACCATAAACAGGTTATGGAGGACTAAGAAACAAGCCGAGATGAAAGACACTTTGATTGCAGTCCATTTTCTGAATCCTACTACAGTCCTATTCCGTATACCAAACAAGCAGACTCGAGATTTTATTCTGGGGAAACATGTTTGGCATATTGGTACAACACCAATGGTGGTGCAACATGCCACCATAAACAGGTTATGGAGGACTAAGAAACAAGCCGAGATGAAAGACACTTTGATTGCAGTCCATTTTCTGAATCCTACTACAGTCCTATTCCGTATACCAAACAAGCAGACTCGAGATTTTATTCTGGGGAAACATGTTTGGCATATTGGTACAACACCAATGGTGGTGCAAAAGTGGTCTCCAGCCAATGCAAAAAAGGCTCCAGACATGACAAGAATCCCGGTATGGGTAGATTTTCTGGAGTTTCCGGATTTTCTATATGCAGAACAGGGTCTCAAGTTCTTGGGAGATATTGTGGGGAAGTATCAGAGCATCCACCCTTCGACGGAGAAATGCTTGAATCTTGAAGTGGCCAGAGTTTTAGTGTTGGTGAATTTTGAGAAGGAACTCATCAACACGACGGAGAAATGCTTGAATCTTGAAGTGGCCAGAGTTTTAGTGTTGGTGAATTTTGAGAAGGAACTCATCAACAAAATAACTTTAGATGGAATGGAGGGTGAAGTTCACATCAAAGTCTCTTTTCCATGGGTTCCTCTGAAATGTGGTACTTGTAAGAAATGGGGACACGCTACTGATAAGTGCACTGCGGACACGAACCAAAAACAAAAGGAAGACCACGAAAACTGGGATGAAACTGAGCTCCCTACTACTGAAATCATGAAAGCAGGACAGAGCATTCGAACAACAACTGATGTTGTCTCGGAGCAGGTCAATCGTGAGCAGAACACTGAGGCAAACTCTGAGGATACGGATCAAGCTGAGGGATGGCAGAAGGTTACAGGGAGAGGGTACGGATCAAGCTGAGGGATGGCAGAAGGTTACAGGGAAATCTCCTCGACGAACATCCAACTCTCCGCGATCTTCCGTCCCTATTGACCAGCAATATAATCCCTTCACCATTCTTCAACAGGAGCATGAAGAAGGGGAAATAGAAACTGATCCACCACACGCTCAAACAGAGGACACTAGGTTTGATACTCCTGAAACAGAGTAGGTCGAGTCGAAAGATCCGCCCAACTCTGAGCTGGAGATAAAGCAGAACGAACAATCTAAATCGGAAACTACTCAGATTAAAAGAGGAAGAGGCACACCCAAAACTGCGAAGAACTACTCTGTTTCCAATAACCCTGGCCCGAAACAACAAGTAAGAGCTTCCTATGGGAAGCACTAATGTCATGTCATTCTTCGCATGGAATGTGCGGGGGTTTAACGACCCTAGAAAGCACATAGCAGTTCGTGATTGGCTGCGTTCTAATTCTACAAATATACTTTTTGGTTGTTTACTAGAGACCCGGGTTTTGGAGGAGTCTTATGAATTTATATCTTCTTCTGTGTTTTCGGGTTGGCAAAAAACTGCAAGTTATGAATATCACAGGCTTGGGAGGATTTGGTTTCTCTGGACCTCTAAAGTCGTGGCTACTACTTTATACAAAGGTCCCCAAATTATGACATTCTCTGTCTCTACTCAAAACGGGGATCAGTTCCTCATCTCTACCATTTATGCTTCAAATTTCGCTCAAGACAGAAAGGTGTTGTGGCAGGAAGTTTGTCAAAACCAGATTCTGTTTGGATGTTCAACAGTTCCATGGATTATTGTGGGAGTTGTGGGAGGAAGTTTGTCAAAACCAGATTCTGTTTGGATGTTCAACAGTTCCATGGATTATTGTGGGAGATTTTAATGAGGTACTCACTTCTTCTGAACATTCTTGCGGTCGTATACGAAACTATACAAGTATACCAACGCAACTATATTAGCTCTCATACCCAAAAAGGACCCTCCGGAAACAATCAAAGACTTTCGTCCAATAAGCTGCTGCAATGTAGTTTATAAGATCATCTCAAAGCTGTTGGCAAATCGTCTTAAGATCATCCTACCGGATGCGATTGAACCAAACCAAAGTGCTTTTATAACGGGGAGGCTTTTGTTGGAAAATGTTCTTCTTGCTACGGAGCTAGTTACGGATTATCATAGAACTTCTACCACAAAAGGATATTAATATGCCTGCAAAATAGACGTTAGAATGGGTAAAATCCTAGGCATATCAGCAAGACTTCCAGAACGTGATATCTACTTGTCAACTAAACGATCTTAGATATGAAGGCCCATTATTTACATGGTGGAATAATAGAGATCGTGGACCTATTGGTAAAAAGCTTGACAGATCCTTGGCTAATGCAGTCTGGTTTCACTCCTTTCCGTCATCTTTTACGCGTTTCGAGACTAATGGAATCTCTGATCATGTTCCAAGCATAACCTATTTGAGAGATGTCCCAGCTAACAAGAGACGACTACCATTCAGGTTCTATAATTTCCTTACAGATGATGATAAGTTCTTGGAGCTAACAGCTGAGATTTGGAATAGCTCTCCTGCTTTGTATCATTCTAGAACAGCTTTGGTTAAATTCTCATAGAAGTTAAAGAGATTAAAGCCGATGTTAAGGGATTTAAACAGGCACCGATACGGATCCATCTCCTATAAAACTAAGCAAGCTTTTGATCTCCTCTGTGATGCACAGACTGAAGCTCTTAAAACGCCTTCTACAGAAACGTTTGAGGAGGTTGATAAAGCTTCGCTTCTTTGGAACAAATTAGCTGCAGCTGAGGAGAAGTTCTTCCGACAAAAGTCTAGAATAAGCTGGCTGAAAGATGGAGACAGCAACACCGCCTTTTTTCACAACTCAGTGAAAAACAGATCGACTCGGAATCAAATATCAAAGCTCGTATCGAGCACCGGAGAAATTTTGACTGAGGCCAGGCAAATTCAAAGTGAAGCAGTTAATCATTACTCACACTTCTTACAACAGACTTCGGGTGCACAGATGATAGATGAAGAGTACCTTAGCCGCTTAATTCATTATAGATGCCCTATGAACCACGCAGAACGTTTGGTTGCTCCTATTACCATGGCAGAAATTAAATCAACTCTGGATCACTGATGCACCCGGTTTAACACCGAATTAGTCAGGTTTCACCCGAGAGATAGCCTCTCGAGAGTTTAACCCGTTCAGAACCCCCGGTTTAACACCGAATTAGTCAGGTTTCACCCGAGAGATAGCCTCTCGAGAGTTTAACCCGTTCAGAACCGCAAGTGCACGCCAGAATCTATCATATGTTTTTGTGTTTTAGGACAACCATTCATTATGTACTCTTTGTTGTGTTTTTTTTGTTTGTTATATTCTAAGTTTTATTCAATGTGGTGCTATTCTTGCAGGATGAAGAGAAGAGGGCTCTACTAAAATTAAAGAGACCATTTCCAAAGTTTTCATGATGGATTTAATATGTAACACTAAATCTATAATCAAATGAATAATAATTATGTTTTTTTTTTCTTTATGATGGATCATATGAGTTGCATCACAAGATTTTCTTATTTTGTTACCAAATCAAAATAAATATTATACAAACGAATTCAAATCAGTTTTTCATTTAATTTTATAGTGGAATCAATCCTTCATATCTGTCTTTCTTTACTA
>CM071717.1:11731713-11751005 GCA_036630335.1 Physaria fendleri | reverse complement strand
TCAAATTTTATTTATTGATAAGATAATTTCCAAATTGTTAATATCCATATTTTCTTTAAAATTCGGATTTTATAAAAATTATTAAAAATATTTTTTTAGATTAACTTTATATGACACCTGTCGCGATCTCATTGAGTATCGTGTTTGAAACTCAACTTTATATAATAAGATTATAAAACAACATGACTTTGAAATTAAGAGACATAACTATTAAACAAAGGCATCTCTACGAAAAGAATGCCTTTTGTAACTTTTAATTGTGTTAACTAATTAATGTGAATATTATTTTAATTTATACAAAGATATAATTATATTTCAACAAAATTGGCCAAAGCATGGATACCATTTAATTTATCTTCGATCTATTATGATTTTTTTCCTTGCGTAATTCACAACTCGTTTGTACGAGATTCATCTCACTAATGATTTAATGATGAAATTTTTATTGTTTAGTATATTACACTTTTTAATGCAACTTTTTTTTTTAATTAATCATAATAATCTCGTTGTATGGAGTTAACCAAAACAAATGGAATATGAGTTCCAAAATGTTGGCTCATCGTAAATACTTAGGAGCTCTGTTCCCCGCCAGACTTGTTAGGCATAGGAAGAATTGAATAAAATATGATTGTAGGACTCACCATGTGTACAACACCGGAGGCATTGTGGATTTTGAAGCATATGTCTTCTATGTAGTTCATCCCATGATGGCAATATTTGTCTAGTTGATATCCATAGAAAGTGTTTTATTTTTGGAGTTGTGTCAAACTTCCATATGTTATTTTTGAGGGTAATGTCTCCTGGTGGTTGAGCTAGCATATTATAAGTCGAATTATGAGTTGCTAACCAATAAGCAGATTTGACCGAGTAGCTGTAGCACATATTTGAGATCCAATATTGTCTCAACATCATCCTCTTCAATCAAGGCTCATACAAGCTCTTCATTCCAAACACCATTAGTTTCATAGATTAAATCACTAACCATTAAGTGTGGAGAGGTTAGATCTCGTTTCCTTTGAGCCTTTGGAGGATTTCCCGGAAGCCAAGGATCCATCCATGCATATATCATCTACCCATTCCCTATTATAACTGGAAGTCCTTGTTTCAATTTCTTCCTTTCTGTAGGGATCGCCATATATAGGATGCTTTTTTCTTGTTTTTCATTTAAAATATTAGTTGTTGCAAAATATTTTCCTTTTAGAACTCGAGCTACCAGACTCTCTGGATGTTGGAAAATTTGCCAGACTTATTTTCTAAGCAAAGGGAAATTGAGTGCTTCGAAATCGCGAAACCCTAAACCGTCTTATTTTTTGGAGATACATAACTTATTTCATGCTAATCAGTTTTACCTTTTCTATCATCACCCTTTCCCCACCAGTAAGTGGCTAGTAATTTGTCTAAATCTTCACAAATTGTAATTTAAAGACAATTCATGCAGTAAACTAGAATAGAAGTCGCTACTGCTTTTAGTAAAATTTTCTTACCCCCTGGCGATAAAAACTTTTGCATCGAGCTTTTCAAATCTTAACCAAATCAAGCGTTTCAAGACTCTAACCACATTATATTTTCATCTTCTATGCTTTCTCACACTCATTTGCATCGAAAATCAAGGATATGGTCCCATTTTTGAAAGAAAAAAAACTGAAAGTTAGTTCTTGAAAGAATTTTTGATTTTTGATGATACAAGGTTGATTTTTGATTGAAATTGATTTTAGATAAGTGTTAGTATACTTGTTTAGGATCATTTTGTAATTTGAATCATTGAAATCGGTTAAGTTTTGAAAAATCTAGAGTTAGAATGTGAGAAATTTGGGAATAGGATGAAAAACATAACAAATACTAATACAATTACTATATTTGGTTTGAATTATAGATAACAGCGTGTTAACTTGAGCTATGCATCTCCGATTCGTTTGAACGTTTGTTCAAGTTTTTGAAGGATCTTGATCATGATAATTTTAGAATTCAAACTTATCAAAATTTAAAATTCATGTTTTCAAAAACAAGATTTAAAAATTACAAAATATGTTTAAAATTTTCAATAAGTTTAGAATAAAATTCGAACAAGCTTGATATTAACTTTATCTTGCTTTAAGTTGCTTACAATCTTATAAGTTCTATCAAAATTTTATTTTTGCAATTATTTATTGTTTTAAAATTTTAAAATTAGTTTGTTTTATTTAATTGGCGGTTTAAAATTTTCAAAATTAGCAAATAAGATTTTATTTGTTTTTTACTTCAAAATTGGTTGTTTAAAAATTTATATGCACATTATTCAAAGATCCCCTATATATTATTTGAGAAGCAAAAACGTTTAAGTGTCGTCGCCAGAATCACTTTTACGAACCATACTTACGAACATACCATTATGATTTATTTATTAGAATAAGTATAAACTATATCATTACAAATATTTTTTATTAATTTTAAACTAATTAAAACGATCAATAATTTTAACCTATATATTATTTGAGAAGCAAAAACGCTTAGGTGTCGTCGCCATAATCACTCTCACG
This sequence comes from Physaria fendleri, assembly GCA_036630335.1. Classification (NCBI taxonomy): domain Eukaryota; kingdom Viridiplantae; phylum Streptophyta; class Magnoliopsida; order Brassicales; family Brassicaceae; genus Physaria; species Physaria fendleri. The sequence goes on along the minus strand of CM071717.1, from coordinate 11,748,489 downwards.
GACTATATTTACGAATATCCTATTATGATTTATTTATTAGAATAATTATAACCTATATCATTACAAATATTTTTATTTTTTTTTAAAAACCTTTTATTAATTTTAAACTAATTAAAACTGTAAATAATTTTTTTTAAAAAAATATTTTTATATTATGGATATCCGTATATGGTGCGGGGAATTACCTAGTTAATTTATTATTTTTACAGATATGATGACGAATTGGCCATGACGATGACTAGACCACACCATATTGGAGGGAGTCCTGGACTGTGTCACAAAGCTTTCTCAGCTGGAGAGATGATATAATGATATTTTTATCTTTTTCTTATCCTGTTTTTCGATATTTCTAAGGTATATATATATTTTTTTTTAATTTATTTATCAAAACTTTTTTAGCTTAGATATTGAAGAAGGAAGACGATATTTCCAGAAGGAAAAAAAAGCAGAATCAACACTTAAAAGATCAAGGATGGGTTCAACCCAATATTGTATTTTATGGCTTAATAACTAATGGGCCGATTCGGAGAATTTAAACCCGACCCGGTATTAAGTCAAGCTAACTCGATCTCGCTGGTTAATTCATACCAACAACCCTCCTACATTGGCAAACCCTTTAGGGTTTCGCAATCTATCTCATTCTTTCTGTTCTATTCTCTCATTGAAATCGGACGACGATGGGGAAGAAGAAATTAATGGATACGGAAACGGGATCTCAAAATCAATCAGATGTATTCACTACTCTCTTCCCCGGCGGCGTTGATGAAGGCGTAAGTTCTGACTTTTCCAGTCTCTTCTCCGACAATAACCCTTTCCGGCGAAAACAACAACCGGAAATTATAGATTCGATTAGTCCAGATGCGATGAAAGAGAATAAAAGAAATGCAGAGAAAGATATTGAAGAAACAGCTTTGCCTGTGATTGTGAAGACGAAGAAATATAAAAAGGAAAAAAATCTTAAATCTTTAGATTCTGAGGCAGATGGTGTTGTCGAGGAAGAGATAAATTCGGAGGCCATAGAAGAAACAGGTTTGGATTCGAAGAGGAAGAAAAGGAAGAGAGATGAGATTGAGAACGAATACGAAACGAAGAAGTATGGAAGCATTGAGATGAAGAAGGAGAAGAAGGTTGGTGAGAAGAGGAAGAAAACTGATGAAATACCTGATACAATGGTTTCAAAAGAAGGATTTGATGATGAGAGTAAGCTTCTTAGAACTATTTTCGTTGGGAATTTGCCGTTGAAGGTTAAGAAAAAGGTGATCTTCAAGGAATTTAGTAAATTCGGTGTTGTTGAATCCGTGAGGATACGCTCTGTGCCCATTGTCGATGTGAGTTTCTAACAGCTTAAAGATGGACAATTTAGGTTGACCTTTTGTGTTTAATGGTTTCTGATATCATGTAGTTTTTTGATTGATTAGTCGAAGAATTTAGGTTGACCTTTTGTGTTTAATGGTTTCTGATATCATGTAGTTTTTTGATTGATTAGTCGAAGAGGACTAGGAAAGGAGCTATAATGCTGAAACAAATCAATGAGAAAGCTTCAAGGTCTGTGCTTGAAAGTTGAAACCATCTCCAATTCTGATTTTGAAGTTTTAGTGAAGGGGAAGTCTAATGTAAAGCTTCTTTGGCATTGCAGTGTCCATGCTTATGTTGTGTTTGAAACAGAGCAATCTGCGGAAGCTTCCCTGGAACATAACATGTCTCTGGTATTATAACATTTTTTGCCGTTTGTTCTCTGTGGTTAGGGTCTAACGAGTTATGTCTAGGTTGATTAATTGTTTTATGTTCTATTTAGATTGCTGGGAATCATATCCGCGTTGATAGAGCATGTCCGCCTCGTAAGAAACAGAAAGGTATGGGTGATGCTCATTTGTATGATCCTAAGAGGACAGTCTTTATGGGCAACCTCCCTTTCGATGTGAAGGTTAGTTGTACTAGTCGTAGGGCTCGTCTCTTCAATTTTGTGATAATCAAACACAATCTCTGATTCTCGGCTTTGTTTGTTTCTGATTTAGGACGAGGAAGTGTATCAACTGTTTAAGGGTAAGAGTAACTTAGAAAACAGTATAGAAGCTGTTCGTGTTATAAGAGATCCTCACTTGAACATTGGAAAAGGAATAGCTTATGTCTTGTTTAAAACACAGGTATGTTGAAGTAAACTTCGATCTTTCTAAAGTTTGAGTAACAACTAATTAGATCTGATGAGTTCGCGTATTTTTTGGTTAACTATAGGAAGCTGCAAAACTAGTAATCAAGAAAGGATATTTGAAGCTTAGAGAAAGAGAGTTACGGGTTTCTCGAGTCAAACCTGATGCAACTCCATCAAAGAGAAAGAGCAATCCTTCGGAAGCTTACTCTCCGGCTCAGAAAAGATTGCAAAAAGACAAAGTAGTCACACCAACTCGAACGGGGGAGGCTAAACTTTCATATCAAGGTGTGCGAGCTTCCAAATCCGGTGATGATAAGAAGAAACCTTATCAGAAAAGCCCAGCACAATCAAAAATGAGACCTAGAGGAAGTAGCAGCAATGAAGACAACAAAAAAGGTGGGAGTACTAGTACTCTGAAGCAGCGAAGTCAGAAGCGACCAGCGGTGGCAGCAAGAAAGGCGAAAGCAAATGCAAAAGGTTTGAAAGAGAGTGGTGGTAAGCGATTTGCAGGGACTAAGCGTAAACAGGAAAACCGAACCCCTGAAAGCTTCTCTAAGAAGAAGAAATCGAAACGCTTTTAGGTAAACATATTTCTTCTTCATAGTTTTGATACTAGTCGTGTTGTATTGTTCTATATCGATTACATGATATACTGTAATGTTGCAACGATTATGTTTTCTTGCAAGTTTAAGGCAAAGCTATTTCGATGCTTCTTGCCAAAAAAAAAAAAAAAGCTATTTCGATGCTTTGAGATGTGCTTACTTCGCATGGATATTCTACGGTAGATACTTCAACTTATTTTATTAATACGTCGGGTAGTATACCTATCATCAAAGATATACCAAAAAAATCTATAAACCGTTGTCACAATTTAAACTGGACGAGTTATTAAATATAAATTGCGATTTGAAGGATTTAATAAATTTTAATTAGACTTTATTTTCAAACTATAAATAGATAAATATTTGATTGAAAAACAATGGGTGTAATTAGATCCTGCTTTTTTTTTTTTTTTTTTTAACGATTGAAAAACAATGGGTGTAATTAGATCCTGCTTTTTTTTTTTTTTTTTTTAACTCATACTTGCATTTCATTAATAAGCAGAGGGTCTATAAGAGACCTTACATCAAACCATTCATGGTTTGTCGGTTCCCACAAAAGGGGATAACCAAGAGGGAATCAAAGTATCTAAAATTGCAAAATACAGAGGGCATAACAAAATAACTTTAGCAATTGCATCAGCAGAAGTGTTACCTAGTCTTCCCACATGACAAAAAGAGTAACCATGGGAATAAGAAAGCTAAGTTTGTTCTTCCTTCAAGGCACGTAAAGCTGGAGCTTCTTCTGGCTTGTCCCTGTCCAAAATAAGAGAGATGCAATCTGTCTCAAAAGTAACATTCAAGTACCCAAGGTTCTTAACACATTTCATTGCCCAGGAAAGAGCAGCAGCTTCTGACTGAAGTGGTGAGGAAAGCTTTGGATAGTTTTTTGCACCAATCCAAAGAACATCTCCTCGATTGTCTCTGAGTATCCAGCCTACTCCACACTGGGGTTTGTCTTTTGACCAAGCTGCGTCTATATTACATTTCAGTCTTCCAGAAGGGGGAGCCATCCATTTACAGATTCGAGCTGTTCTTCCTTCTGTTGGCCGTAGGTCGGTTTGTTGATGGTGTGAATTCCATAATTCTGCTTCTTGGAGGACAGACAGAATTAATGGTTGCACATCCTTATCAATTCCCGAGAAGATGAGATCGTTTCTCGCTTTCCAGATTTTCCAAAGTGTCCATGGCCAGCTTTGAGCATGATCTCTCCTTTGCAACTCACCAATGGCTCTGCTATAGAGACAACCTGCCATGTTTTCAAATACAGAATCTGCAGGATAGGGGTGAAACAAGGATGCAGAAGGTGAGATAGCCCATATCAATCTTGCATAGGGACATTGGAATAGAACATGATTTATAGTCTCTGGCACCCCTTCACAACGAGGGCAATCTGCTGATCTTGTCATCCTCTTTGTAGCCATATTCTTCCCAACAGCTAGATTATTTGACAGACAACGCCATAGGAAGTGTTTGATTTTTGGTGAAGTATGAACCTTCCAGATCTCCTCAAATAGAGTATTGATCGTTGGTCCTTGCTTCTGCTCCTCTTCTTTTGTGTTTATTGTTGAGTTCCAGAGCCAGTAAGCCGATTTCACCGTAAAGTTCCCTCTGTCATTATGAATCCAGGTGTATGTGGCTGTAGGGGAGGGTGGAAGAGGTCTAATTTGAGTAATTAACTCCACTTCTCTTGGAAGGAAGGCCTCTTGCAATCGATTTATCCGCCATTGATCTGATGCCACTTCATTGAAGAGGTGCAAGTGAACTGTTTGGGGATCAATGTTATACCTTAGAACTGGAGCTCTTGGGTAATTATCTACAATCCATGGATCCGTGAGCATGTTGAAGTCGTGGCCACTTGCTACTTCTCTTTTCATCCCTTTTCTCATTAAAGATTGAGCAGCATGAATGCTTCTCCACACAAATGAAGGCCTTGATCCTAGTTTGGCTGTTAGTGGTGTCCCATGCCTGAAGTATCTCTGTTTGAAGATTCTTGCTAGAAGGGAATTAGGGGCTGTAGACATTCTCCATAACTGCTTTCCGAGTAAAGAGAGATTAAAACCTTCTAGATCTCTAAACCCTAGCCCACCATCTTCTTTTCTTCTGGTCATTTTGTTCCAGCTTTGCCAATTAATCCCGCGGCCAGATAAGCCGTTTTTCCACCAGAAATTATTGAGAATCCTGATTATCTTTTTGTTTAGTGTTTTTGGTAACAAAAAACATGACATTGTGAAAGTTGGAAGTGCCTGTAGCACAGCTTTAATCAGAATCTCCTTCCCTCCATTTGACAAGTAGTTTGACTTCCAAGATTTTATGGTAGCAATTGCTCTTTCTTCCAAGTATCCAAGCACTTGTATCTTTGAACCAACTGTGCATTCTGGTAGACCTAGGTAAGTCCCTTTCCCTCCTTCTGGTTCTATACCAAGAATGTCTTTTGCCTGCTGTTTTGCTTGTTCTGAAACGTTAACTCCATAGGTGATAGCAGATTTCTGGAGGTTAACTTTTTGGCCAGAGATATGCTGATAATCCTGAAGCAGTGTTTTGACCTTCATCAGTTCATTAGCTTGTACCTTACAAAAGAAGAGGCTGTCGTCAGCAAAGAGAAGGTGTGAAATCGGCGGGGCTCCTGTTGCAACCTCGATGCCAGAGATTTCACCACTTCTCTCCGCTTCTTTAAAGCCTTCTGCCAGAACTTCAGCACAAATAATGAATAGGAAGGGGGACAATGGGTCCCCTTGCCTAATTCCTCTTGATGGTTGAATAGTTCCACTTGGTTTCCCATTGATCAATACCTTGAAACTAACTGTGGTAACACATTCCATCACCCATCTTATCCACATCTCCGAGAAGCCAAATTTCTTTAGAGCTAGTTCAATGAATGGCCACTCCAGCCTATCAAAGGCTTTTGTCATGTCAGTTTTTATTCCAATGAACTCTTTAGATGGCTCTCCTCTGGTTCTAAGGGCATGGAAGACTTCTTGCGCTATTAGGATGTTATCGGAGATGAGTCTACCTTTCACAAATGCCGCCTGTTGTTCTGATATGAGGTGTGGTAGTACATTTTTCAGCCGTGAAGATAGTACCTTGGAGATCACCTTGTAGCAGAAATTACATAGGCTAATGGGCCTGTAATTGCTTAGGCTTTCAGCAGGTTTTTTCTTTGGAATAAGACATATCAGAGTTTCATTCATCCTGGGGTCCATTGGTTCTCCATTTAGAAAATCTGAGACTAGCTTGCATAGGTCCTGCTTGACTAGCATCCAGTGTTGTTGGTAGAATGTACCACTAAATCCATCAATACCCGGGGCTCTATCAGCTCCTAAGTTGAAAACCGCCTGTCTCACTTCTTCTTCTGTAACTGAGGCCGTCAATAAAACATTATGAGAGGGGAGTACCTTCATGGGTAGTTGCTGCACCAGGTAGGAGTTATAAACTTCTTCATAACAGCTTAGTTCTGTTCTGAATAGTGAGGAAAAGTGTCGAACGGCAACAACTCCTAGATCAGCTTCCTTAAAATGTTGGATCTGCGTGCCCTCATCAATTAAGGAGTGAATCTTGTTCCAATGTCTTCTAGTCTTTGTAGAGGCATGGAAGTATCGGGTATTTTTGTCTCCTGATTTCAGCCAATTGACCCTACTTAACTGGCGCCAGAATTCTTCTTCTTCTCTGTATGCCTTGACAAGGTCATGTTTAAGAGATTGATAAATCTGTGTAGAGAAGGTTTTCTGGTGGGTGACAGCATCAATTTTTGCTTTTAGTTCCAGGATCTGTTTTTTTGAATTTGTCTGCGCTGATCTTTTCCAAGTGGAGATGGCTCTTCTACAAGAGATTAATCTGTCCACTAGGGATGAGCCCGATGAAGAACTTTCCGTAGTGACCCAACCTGCAGACACTGCTTCACGGAAACCGTCTTTATCTATGCTTCTTCCATCATATATGAACAGTCCTCGTTTTTTGGCTTCTTTACCATACAATCCAACAAATAACGGGCTGTGATCAGATCCTACTCTTTGTAGATAGATCATTCTGGCTTTAGGAAACTGATCAAGAAGTAAATGATTCGCCACGCTTCTGTCTAGTTTGCAGTGTACTAGGTGACCACTTCTGTTACCAAACCATGATAGAGGGTTACCTAGGAATGGTAACTCTAGCAGCCCACAACTAGTTAGGAAGGTGTTGAAATCCTGGTAGTAAGATTTAGGCCTTTCATTACCTCCCTCTTTTTCACTTGCATCTGTAATGGCATTAAAGTCTCCAAATAGGATCCAAGGATGGTCTCTGAGAATTCTGATCCTAGTAAGTTGTTCCCAGACTTCATTCCTTTCCTTCAACACTGGATCTCCATATACTCCAGTTATATAAAAACCATGATTTTTCCAAGAGACATGAGCATCTATATACCTATTGGTGGCAGAACAGATTGAAAGCTTGAGTCCTTCTTTCCACATTAGAGCTAGGCCACCACTCTTTCCTACTGGGTCTACCGTATGTACATCAAAAAAAACCCAGTTCTTCTACTAGTACTTCTATATAGCTTCTACTTTGCTTGGTCTCACTGAGGAATACAACCTCTGGGAGGTATTGACCACATACCTCTCCTAGGTGTCGAACTGCCAATGTGTTCCCCACACCCTGGCAGTTCCAAGCTAGCATCCTCATATTGATCTGCGTGGCTTTCCGGGAGCCACATCCCTTTGAGAATTTGGAGAAACTTGAGTGGAGGTCTGCAGATCTTGGGAGCTCAAAGAAATACCAAGATGTTGTGAGTTAGAAGGATCATCTTGAATCTGTGCTATTCTTGCCCTTTTCTTTGCCTTCTTACCAGAGCTTGATCTCCTTCTTCTTTTTGAAGTTTTCACATTGGAGCTTGTACCAACTAAGTCCATGTCTTCAGTGGGGACATTTCTGTTTTCCGGGGTTGTCAGGCTGACTCTTTTCCCTGAGCTTAAGCGGTATTCACCAGGAGTCAGATCCATATCCCTGTCCAAGGCTTCTGTTTCATTTAAGTGTTGACGCAGATCGCTGACAACAGTTTTCCCTGAAGATAATACTCTAGGAATATTGTCCTGTATCTCTGGTTCCGGTTGTGAGGAGCTTGAATTTGCTATACTTTTCCCTTTAGCTCTCCACTCCTTTTGTGGTTGGATGTTCTTCCCTCTAGCCCTTGGAGTTGGTCTTGTGTTTGTTTGGGTTCCCAATCTTGATTGGATTGGAGCTGTATTTCTCCCAACAGGCTTAAGAGAAGAAGTTTCCTTCCTGCGGCCAAGTTTTGGTTCCTGATGTGTAAAGAAGGGGCAGTGGTTCATATCATGTGAAAGTCTTTTGCAATGATGGCAACATTTCTTGAGTTTATCATAATCTAGTTTCACTATGCCTTCTTCCCCTCTTCCAAAACGAGCCTTCCTTGAGAAGACTAGTGGTTTATCAATCGGTAGCCAGATTCTTGCTCTAACATATTCTCTGGAAGCAGAATTCTTAGCGTGGAGCTCTATAGGTCCAACTTCCCCTAATGGATTGCCTATGGCTCTGACTGTTGTTTCTGAAACATGTCGAGGGGGGATACCACGCATATGTACCCAGAAGATTACTCTGTTTAGGAAGTCTGGGTGTTGTTCTTCTTTCCAGGGTTCTCCAGCCACAATCCAACCATTTACATGCCATGGTGCATTTGACATTACTTCCTCAATGTCATCTTTGTCCGTGAAAATGAATTGCACATCAGTTTCTCCAATAATACGAGCCTCTGTTTTTCCTTCCATTTTCCATATATTTGGCATAGCAGAGCATAAGCCGGAAGTACTAATTACAGAAGTATTTAGGAGTCTTACAATGATACTCCTGGAGAGTTCCTCAATGAGATCCGGATTCTCAGAGTCTGGAATGTCGATGATCTCTTCTGGTGGAATGTCTTCCGCCTCTCTAAGTTTTTGGAACATTTCCATTTCTTTGGACATGTATCTTCTAGCCATTATTACAGACTGTTTCTTCGAACCACAAATCAGCGGCTAAGGAAGCCTCTTGTACTGAGATGTGTGTAATACTTGAGTAAGCAAGGGATCTACCAATTAATCGACTTTTTGAGAGGATTAATTGTAGTAAGATATAGATCCGCTCAAAGAAGCTGCTGTGAAGCAAGCTGCCAAGCAGATCCAAGAGTGACCAAACCTTTCTTCACAAAAACTCTTCAAAATTCGGGGAAAGTGATATCGTTAGAGAGCTGAAGAGGTGATAAAGAGGTTTAGTTAAGCTGAAGAAGGCGGGAGAGGGATGGGAGAATCGATTTCAACGGTAAACAGCATTAAAACCCTAATCGCCATATTTATCTCCAAGAGAGAGAAGGTTTTCAACCATTCAAGATCCTGCTAATACAGTTTTGCAGTATCTGAACCGATATATTTATTTATCAGTGGGTGTATAAGTAATGTCCAAACAATTTTCTATGTCCAAACAATTTTCTCCCGAAAAAAATCAACTTGTTTGTCCTATCAACAAGACGAACCCTCCTTCTGTTGGTTTGAAGGAAAATGCTGCTAAAGATATTATTATTAGAGGTTCAACTTCTGGATTGAATAAGGAGAGTGTTGATGGTGGCAGTAAAGACCAAGAGATGAATTCCATGGCCATTCGGGTCATGCGCTTCAACTCACTGGTGGTAATCCCAGAAAGGAAATGGAGAATATTACGGAATTAAAAGGAAAAGGAAAGGTGGAAGATGTTGAGAAAACAATTGAAGTTGATGAACGCTCTCTTCGAGGTAATTATGAGAGGATTCAAGCGCTTGATTCGATTGATGAAGAAGACTTCAAAGAAGAGGAGGATCCTGAAGAAGATCCTGATATGGAAGTAGAAGAGTAGGACTTCGAACCGTCGGGCTATGAGAACGATGATAATTTGTTGGAGGAGGAAGAAGGTAATTATTTATCTGTTATTTACCACACTCATAATTTTATACCTGTTACTAATGTTATTAAAAATAATAACATAGAGTTTCATGAACATGAAACAACAGGCTTAAATATATCTAATGAGGTGGATAATGACAGAAGATTTTATACTCCATCTCATCGTGTACCATGATGGTACAGACACATTTTTTTCAGATTTTTTAAATATGTGAGCTGTTATACTCTTGTTCTCATTAGTGTTGGGTGTGATCTTTGTTACAATCAATGATAATCATGAGGATTATGACTCATCCGATGAAGAAGAGGACTCGTTTTGGGAAGCTATATATAGCTGATGATGAACAAGATGATATAGATGATTCGAATGGGTTTGAGTCATATATTAATGATAAGTCTTTGAATCAAACCGGAAATTTGGATGGGGATAATACGCTGGAGTTAGAGGATCGGAACGTTAATCACATTGGAGTTCATAATGGGAGATCAGCTCGTGAAGGTGGAGACGTCTTGAATGATACAAACGGAGTTAACGTAGAAGGACAACTTGATCTTGCTGCTGCTACGGATTTAAACTTGGAAATCAATCCTACAACTGCAAGAAAAAGAACTCATCTGTAAAGTCATCAAGTTTTCAATCAGCAAACTTGGAAATCAATCCTACAACTGCAAGAAAAAGAACTCATCTGTAAAGTCATCAAGTTTTCAATCAGCGTTGTCTCGAAGAAAGGGAAAGGAGAATCAGAGAAGTTCTTGGAGATCAAGCTACTTCTTTTATTACAATCCCAGAAACAGAGAAAATGTTGCATCCTCGACGCTCATAACAACACAACTTCACAGACACAGTTTCAACAAGAGATAGATGATGAGTACCTCATTGATATATGAACATCAGAGTCCCGGCTGCTGATATGTCTAGGATTTTATGCATTCTAACTGTCTATTTGCAGGTGTATTGATATCCTTTTTAGCATCTTTTGTGAAAAGCTGCCGGAGCGTTGGTCAATCCAAAAGGCATCACCACATATTCATATTGTCCGTACCTTGTGATATGCCTAGGATTTTACCCATTCTAACGTCTTATTTGTAGGCATATTGATATCTTTTTGTGCATTTAGGAGTCTTTTACAGGTCAGTNATATTTGCATGCTTCAACCAACTGTACAAAATGGATCCTGAGATCGTTAATACTTGGTAAATGTTTTCAACTGTACAAAATGGATCCTGAGATCGTTAATACTTGGTAAATGTTTTCCCTAAGCTTTTTAGGTTTGAAAATTTACATCGTCAGTGTACACTTTCATGATAGCGTAAATAACATATTACTGCTTGGTACATATGTAGATTTATACATCTGCAAAATGATTTTTTTTTGTTATTTTTTCCGCCATAAAGGTGCAACATTCTTAAACGAGTACCCAACAGTGCACTTTGGCACGAGTACCCAACAGTGCACTTTGGCTTCTGAGGTTCCCAGCAGCTGGAGAGATGAGATTTCGTGCGTGTAAGTGTGGTTCCATCCCATGTATAGCACTTCCTTTTCTCTTTCTGCTAGCACTGCTTCTTATAACCATATTTTCTATTGCCAGATGCTGCTGCCCAAGGTGTACAGCCTGATCAAATTATCTTCACTGATGTTGCCATGAAGAGTGAACATATCAGGCGAAGTGTCCTTGCTGATATAATTCTCGACACGTGAGATCTTTTTCTTCTTGACTTAATTCATCTGTAGTTCAATGTATATATTTTAGAAAAACAAAACAAAACTCATGCTGCCACAATTTTACCCTCTCCTACCCTGTCATGTCATTAGGCCTCTGTGTAACGGACACACAACAGGAACAGATGTGCTGTGGGCTGGTGTGCCGATGATAACATTACCACTAGAGAAAATGGCAACTCGAGTGGCTGGATCACTCTGTCATGCAACTGGTCTGGGCCATGAGATGATTGTTAACAGGTGTGTCTCAGACCATCATACTGCCCTTTCTTTTCCTGTATCCTTTGTTTTAACTTGTATGGACGAGATATTCATTCTGATATTATTCTTGTGAAATCAGCTTAGAGGAATATGAAGAGAAGGCGGTCTCTTTGGCACTGAACAAGCCAAAACTACAGGCACTGACTAAGGAATTGAGGGCTAGCCGCTTAACCTGTCCTGTCTAAGGAATTGAGGGCTAGCCGCTTAACCTGTCCCCTATTCGACACCATGCGCTGGGTTGCTATTTTCTAACTCATATTCATATCTTCCTGCCTGTTTTTATACTAACCTTATATGGCCTTCTTGGTTACAGGTGAAGAATCTGGAGAGGTCATACTTCAAAATGTGGAACCTACATTGCTCTGGACAGCAGCCACAACACTTCAAGGTGTTGGAAAACGACACTGAATATCCACATGACAGATAAACAACCGAGGAAAATTAAAATTGAATGGACCCGGCATTGTATATATAAAACAGAAGAGAATCAGTAGCAGGCTAAAATTATGAGAGGTAGAAGGAGATTATTAGTACTTGAGCTGTTTACAGTATAAACGAAGCTGGCTGTGTTATCCTCTGTTTTCTATTACCGGAGCATGTTGATACTTTAAAACGTAGATATCGATCATTTGAACCCCAAAGGATCATCTCCCAAATTTACACGTTCCAAACAGGCCAGTCCACACGAACTCCTATAAAAACTTCATTTTACTCTTTTGCACATTGCAATTAGGAATTTTAGAAAAGAACTTGGAGGTAACCACAAATCCCTAGCAATGGCGACCCAACCGGAGAAGGAGTGTGTTCAGTGTTTAGGAAGGAAGGAGAAGGACTGTTGCCGTTACCCACTGCAAGCGTGGCTCAGGCCTAATTAAGCTCAATGGTTCACCAATTGAGCTTCATCAACCAGAGATTCCTCCGTTTCAAGATATTCGAGCCAACATTTTTCCTAGGAAATCATCATTTCGCCGGAGTTGACATGAGGATCCGAGTCAATGGTGGTGGTAGCACATCTCAAGTCTACGCAATACGCCAAGGCATCACAAAAGCTCTCATTGCTTACTACCCGAAATATATGTTGATGAGCCTTCGAAGAAGGAGATTAAGGATATCTTAGTGAGGTACGATAGGACTCTTCTTGTACCGGATCCAAGGCAGTGCGAGCCGAAGAAGTTTGGTGGTCGTTGTGCTCGTGCTCGTTTCCTGAAGAGTTATCGTTGAGATCTGGTTTGGTTTAGATTCTCCAACAACTTATGTTTCTTTTTGCTTCAAGCTCAATGTCCATGCTTATATACAACTGTTTATTAACCCATCTCAATAACGCATTCTTGAGTTATAACATCAAATAGGTTCATCATGAGACTCTTAAACGATTCTAATAATCCTACTAATAAACTTTTCACATTTTCCTGTGACACTATGTGGACGCTTGAATCTAAGCTGGATACACTACTGGTCAAGTGGGTGGACAATGCTCTTCTAAAGGGGTTACGATTTGGTCTATTAATGCAACAAATGTTGGAACATGGACTTTCAAGAAGATTCTAAAGATGAGAGACATGACAAAATTTAACACAAGGTTGATATTCGCTCTAAGAGAGACACTTCCTTTTTGTATGATAATTGGTCTGAATTAGGATGCTTAGCGGATTTAGTCGGCCCAAGGGTTTTCCGTAATCTTGGCAACTCGGCAAATGCAACGGTGGCGGAGGTTGTTGCTAGTTCGAGACGTCAACATGGAAACCCGATTGATCAAGCGATTGAAGATCATGTATCTACACTTGCTGCTCGTATGAATGGGGGAATCAATTCAAATGAAATAGGTGTATATTTGTGGCGTCGAGATACAGACACCAATCATTCTATTTAGTTCTATACTTCTATTCATACTTGAAAATTGATTAGACCTCCAAGACATCGAGTTAGCTGGGCGAGAGTGGTGTGGATCAATCATGCAACTCCGAAACACTTATTCTTGTTTTGTTTGTTATGTTCTAACGAGAGTGGTGTGGATCAATCATGCAACTCCGAAACACTTATTCTTGTTTTGTTTGTTATGTTCTAATGGTTTTCAAACGTTAGATATAATAGGAGTATGGAATTCAGCTGTAAACAAGACGTGTAGCTTATGGCTTATAGCAGATATTAGGAACATTTGTTCTTTCAATGTCCATATTCGAACCGGATATGGTAGAAGCTTATGAGAGTTTGCTAGCTCCTCATATTTCAGCTTCTTCTTGTTGATTTTTGCGATCTAATAGTTCGGGAGATATTAAGGATTCGACGCTTTCTGATAAATTATTGTCTTCATGCGGTCATTTCTTATAGGGAATCTTGTTCAAACTGCCATGGACAGCCGAAAAGTTTGTGAAATTGACACAGTGACAAAATCTCTTTTAAAATTGCCAGACAGCCAAAACACGCGTGTGCCATAGACAGTGCGAAAAGATCAGCGTATCCCTGTCTATTTTTTTACACAAGGACGCGGAGACAGACAGGGGCACGCTGGTCTTTTCGCACTATTTATGGCATACGCGTGTTTTGGCTGTCTGTGGCAGTTTTAAAAGAGATTGCTGTCTATGGCAATATCATAATTTCAGGGTCTGTCTATAGCAGTGTCTATAATTGTTTCTTTATTATATATGGAGAGAAAGAAATGGCAGACGACATGGTCAGATTCCTCATGATGATTGATGAAGAGGTGTTAGTAAGAATGATTGATAAGCAAATGCGGAATCGACTTTCGTCTTTAATGGAATAAGGAATGATTCGCTATCACGAGGGTCTTCAAATCTGGTTTGCCACTCTTAGTAAGGGTTTAGAGGTTTTTCTGTATTATTGTTTCCTTTTTTGGTTTTGTGTATTTGTTACATTTAGTTTTTTTTTAGTCCACCTATACTTTTTTTTCTCACTAGGGTTAATCCTACCTTGTGTTTACTTATCGAGACGAATAACATCAGATTATATTTTGTTGTATTTGATCCCGATTCGAGGAAACGATTTTTCCTTTTTTGATCATAAATAAAATTTAAGTTATAGATCATCAAGCTGCGCCACCACCAGAAGAACAATAATTATATGAAATTTTTTTATTTATTATATTTGATTATGGATCATAAAGTTCGATATTACATCATCATTAAGTTATAGATCATCAAGCTGCGCCACCACCAGAAGATCCACATCCCCCATGACCAGATGACGAACCACCATTGTCCCTCTCCAAACGCGAGACTAAGCAATCATGCAACTCAACCAACGCATCATGCCTTTCCCGCAACTCATCTTTACTCAAACCTTCACATTTGTTCCACCACATCTCCTCAATCTTCTGTTTCAACTTCTCCTTCTCCATCGCAAGCTTCTTAGAAAGGGTATTGTATGTGTTCATCAAGTCTTCGATCCTTTGCTTCTTGTAAGCTTCAACAATCACACTTGCCGGGTCTCTTGCAACTTGTTGTCCTTCAGGGTTCCTTAACCGCTCAGCCACTTTCTCCATAGACGGATGTGCGAAGGTGTAAGGCCTTCCGGATTCAGAGAACGCCAAGAAACAAGCATGGAGATTGAACATGGTTATGATCTCCATCAACTGCTTGAAGATTCCGGCTTTACGTTTTGAAAACGTAATCATTCGGTCTCCATAGTTTTCCACTTTCTTCATCTCGATCTTTTGCATTCCGGCTTTACGTTTTGAAAACGTAATCATTCGGTCTCCATAGTTTTCCACTTTCTTCATCTCGATCTTTTGCTTCCCCTTGCTTTTTTTCCCGGTTGATTGATTCATCATGTTATGCGGAAACTCGAGTGTTTGGTTTTTATGTTGTGAAGAATCAATGCACAAAGTACCTTTATTTATATACTAATAACTATGGTAATAAGTTTATAGAAATTTAATGTAAAATTGCTGACCAAATAAAATCTCATTAACTAAATTTGTTTTGACTAATATGAAAATTTGACCAAAGATATAGTAAGAACACATTCAGATATCTTTAAAAGCATTGCTATATTAGTTAGTCAACTAACTATTTTATGAAACTCATTATGTGTAACTAATAGATGGTCTTAGAAATGACAAAATGACCATAAAATAAGATTTATTTTTTCTTTTTTTGACTGGAATAATATGTGATTAATAGTATCCATTTATAAAATTTTAGAACATTGATAGATTCTATGGTCACAATTAATATAAACTAGATAATTCCCCGTTTTACTTATTTTAGAAAATATGTTTTTCAAAATTGAAATTAATTGATTTTTTGAATTATTTTAAAATTAATAAAATAATATTTATAATAATATAATCCATAGTTTTCCACTTTCTTCATCTCGATCTTTTGCTTCCCCTTGATTTTTTTCCCGGTTGATTGATTCATCTTGTTATGCGGAAACTCGAGTGTTTGGTGTTTATGTTTGTGAAAATCAATGCACAAAGTACCTTTATTTATATACTAATAACTATGGTAATAAGTTTTTAGAAATTTAATGTAAAATTGCTGACCAAATAAAATCTCATTAACTAAATTTGTTTTGACTAATATGAAAATTTGACCAAAGATATAGTAAGAACACATCCAAATATCTTTAAAAGCATTGCTATATTAGTTAGTCAACTAACTATTTTATGAAACTCATTATGTGTAATTAATAGATGGTCTTAGAAATGACAAAATAACCATAAAATAAGATTTTTTTCTTTCTTTTTTGACTGGAATAATATGTGATATTAATAGTATCCATTTATAAAATTTTAGAACATTGATAGATTCCATTGTCACAATTAATATAAACTAGATAATTTCTCGTTTTACTTATTTTAGAAAATATGTTTTTCGAAATTGAAATTAATTGATTTTTTGAATTATTTTAAAATTAATAAAATAATATTTATAATAATATAAATCTCATTTTACCTAGACAATATTATATCAGAAGGTTTTTGTATTTAGAACAAGAGAAAATTTTGAGTACTACCACAACTTGAGCTTTACAAGCACAGTCCGTGTCGAAGGGCCAATCTTAATTCCTGCATTTCTCCACCACACTTGATAGAAGAGAAAAAGGACACACTAGCGCAGATTCCAGAAGTGGGCGCTGTGGGAGCCACCAGCGTCCGCACCAGAGAGAACTTTGTAGATCTAG